>JADLZK010006331.1:0-13194 GCA_015847255.1 Hyparrhenia diplandra | reverse complement strand
GCCCATCATGTGCCTACCTTTGTTTGGCAATAAAGACCATGTGTACAACGTAACACTTATGCCTCACCTTTCTTTTGTATTAGGATTTTGACTTTCTCCGGAAATTCATCACGAGGATGATCAGGAGATCGCCACTGCTTTGTTATGGAAGAGATCATCGCCCTCAAGGCGACAGTATTCAAGCTTCGCGGAACCGCGAGTTCCTCTCGCTTTCGCCTTGCCGCATGACGCATCGTGCGGATACATGCATTTGAACGCTGTGTTATTTGTGTTGTGAACAACTGCGGTGGCGTGCGAACAACCGGGCTGTGTCCGTGTGAAGAACATTCGCGAGCTACACACATGAATTTTCAGAGATACACATGAATTCTTAAGAAATACACATGAATTTTCCATGTCAGCAGCGCGTCACATTTCGCTTCGCAGATCGGACCCGTATATGTATTATATACGTATCATAATACCACAATGCTTTGGTCCGCAGTACTTCCGCTTCGAGCGCGTCTCGGGCGACATCACCATTAATACAGACGCCTCGCTGTAGAGGCGCCTCTGGCCCGTGCAGACATTAACATGCACTCCATCTTAACCTCGGTCTGCAGTAATAATCGCTGGGCACGCATCACCACGCTACAACGAGCCGCCTCGGGTTTCGTATCAGTTTCGTCGCGTGAATCCGTCCGTAATATCTAAATAATTAACGCATGTGTGTTTCCGAGCGCGCCTGCGGAACCACCGCCTCAGTAGTCTCGCGCCGCTGTTTCTATCGAGCACCGTAAACGCTAGCTCGAAATAGAAACCTCGACGCATACACTGCGAAAAGGGACACGATCCGTAATTTCGTGTAGCTACGGTCGAAAGCATCCGCTACAAGCTGCCCGAAAAATGCGAACAGCATACGCCGAAAAAACCACTGCTCAGAACTAAGCCGAAAAGCTACGACGCGGGCTGACAAAACGAACGCCTGAAAAGGGTTAAGGAACTACGCATGTAATCTACACACGCACGTTCAGAATGAAAGCGTAAACCACGATAACTCGGGTTTGGCGTGATGTCCGTAATCCTCACCGTATATACGCTCGGTTATCGTCCCCGCGACGGTCTCAGATATTACTAATGCTTTTACGTGACGTTTCGACCGGGCCGGGCGTTCAGTGCCAGCTACACGCCATAGCGCGTGGCACGCGCACGCTGCCTCCGACATGCGCTGCCGCTGGCTACATGCACGCAGCTTTTGTAATGGGTCTCAGGCAGCCGAAGCTTCTGGCGGGGCCGTGAGTGCCGCTAACGGGCGCCACTACTTTTGGACGCTGGTACGCTGACATCGATGCCGCTGGTCTCGTGAGGTTTCCCGAGGTACGCCGCATCTTAGACGTATGTCTCAGAGATACCGGTAGACCACAGGGCCGAGCAAAAACATGACACGACGTGCTCCACGGACGCGGTGTAACAAGGGCTCACTACGTGACGGGAAGTTTGAGACGCACTGAAATCCCGTCTCAGATAAAGCTCCGTAGCAGACGCCGCTACTGACAGTCTCCGTAGAAGTCGCACATTTAGAGACCCTAATGGGCGACGACGGCGCTACAAGGATCGAGAAGCCCTCAACGCGCGACCGTAGAGGCCTTTTTTACATAGTGAATTCTAGTTTTTTCGCACCAGCCGTATCGCTGTTCTCGTCTGCTCATCATGCCGCAACCGGGCTTAGCACTGCAGCCCAATAGGCTCATCTGAAAAATAACCCCCGACAACGAGAAAACTTTCATTTTCTTAAAAATAATATTCAGCTTCAACAACGCTTAAATGGCCCGAAATATATAGGCGTGACGCCCAACCCAACCCAAATCAAGTTTCTAATCCTTTTTATTCTGATTAGTAAGCCATGTACCAAACATATGGCTATATATAGATCTAGGGATGGTTTTAGGCCGATAGGGCATAAAAGATGATCCTCCATACCGTTTTCTCGAATCACGTTTGACAATCTAGGAAAAAGGTGGATGGTCTCATTCATATTACAGACCAACATATTTCGGGCTTCCTTTCCGCTTTCCGGCATTTTCATTTGTTCTCTTGCCTCGAGTGGTTTGTTTAGTCCTCATAAAAAGCCATATGTTTGAATTGAACTGTATAATTTTATCCTCACATGGATATTTTCAGCTTGTAGATACCGAACTTGACACCCGAGTGTTACTACTATAATGTTGCTTATCCGTGTGGTTTTGTCATAGGAAACTACAACCATCGGCTGCTTATTTTATTTATAGAGATGAATATACATGCTCAAGATAGAACAATGATCGCATCTTTTCCTCGCCCTGTGAACTCCGCCAGCGGAAGCTTTGTCGTGTGTGCCGGCCGCTGGACGACGCCGAAAATGGGTGTGTGTAAGTCATAGCCTATGTGATATACAAACCCTACTTATTGTCAGCTTTGCTTAGTGCTAGTCATCAAGACTCTCCGTGCGGTAACCTAAATCGTTCGATGTAGGTGTTCTGATAACATTTACAACATCATCTAGCAAATCGAAAACAACTTATTCTCTAGAGGATGGTCGGGAGCTACATAAGGAAGAGATAGAGAAAGAGAGACAGGTACCAAGCAAGGGGCAAGAGAGATGATGGTACCACGTGGGGTTTCGGGATTTTTTATCGGGAGAGGGTATTACTGCTTTCGTACGAAAGCGAGAGGGTCGCACAAGGTGGCTACCGTGAAGGCAAGATAGTTGTCACGGCCAAGCCGAACTGCTTCCCAATCGAGAAGGTGGCCAGGTTAAGAATGAAGAGACTTGCGTGTCCGATCAAGCAGAGAAAGTGTCCTCTTGCTCACAGTATTTCGCCTCTTCCTTGAGCACGTTAACAAAGGGCCTCTTATTTCGAGGACCGTGTCCGACCATTGGAGCTTTGTAGGCAACTTAAGGCCCATAGCATGCAAGAAGTCGTGCGCCAAGAGGGCAAAGTTTTAGGACCTTCAAAAGCAATCTAGCGCGGAATTACGCCATGAAGGGGTTGATGCCAGTGAAGCACCCATACATCACCAAGGACTATTGGGCGTCTTTGACGGGCGTTTAAGAGCAAAGAGAGGCACCGGCAACAAAGCGTGAGAGATACAAGCGGCTTAGGGAGAAGAACAAGCATGACCACCGCCTCGGGACAGAGGTTATGAGGCAAAGTTTGAAAGTGTGGGAGAAGCGAGGACACTTACTTACCCACAATAGCATCAAGAATTCTGGCATGCTGATTCACGCTGGAACCGCCGCCAGGCATTTTTATGCGCGCACCTGCGCCCGCTCTGGTCGCACACGCTCGCAATCAGTCGGTCGGTGAAGAGTCCTCGCCTTTATCTCGGGAGAGGTTTTAGAGAAGACCGCCCATGCTTCTTCTCGAGAGCACCGGTGTAAGGGAAAGAGATATGCTCACGAGGTCCCGGCACCCCGCAGCGCATGTGGCGCAGCGCGTAGGTCTAGTATGGCTCGGTTGGAAGTTTTGCCGGCTTGCGCCCGACATGTACGTAAAGAGGAAGCTCCTGTGCATTGGCCGAAGCATAAGTAGAGAAGAGTTTGGACCTCGACGAGATGAGCTCGGGCGCCTAAGGCGGCGGCGCGTTTGGAATCGAGGAGGACATGGTTCATCGCTTCCTTCGCTCAACACCCAAATGCCGTGCAGGTGGTGTGAAGAGCATGCACGCGCGGCGAAGCCGATTCGATGATCGAACCCGATGCCGCGCAGCTTGAGCATACTTTTCCATCCACGCCGCCACTCATGTACCCTGCGTTGAAGCACTCGAGGTTATCTCGTTGAGGTAGCTAAGGAATGGTATACCCGACGACTACATCTTAAAAAGCCTAACCACGTGCGAAGGACATTCTATTGTTTCTATTGGATCTTGTGGTCTCCCGGTTTTGAGGCTGGCTACTACTCGGATCCTCCGACAAGCGAGATAAGGCTCTTGACAAAGCCATGTGTAAGATGATCCCAAGTGAGCAGGTAGACCGTCTTACTCAGAAGCATTCCTAAAAGCTCTTCTTTTGCCTCACCCCAAAACCTCCCGTGCCTACTCGCTGCCTCACTGCAAAGCCACTAAAAGGACAGGTGACACCGCTAGCCTTAAATGGGAATGAGACGCAGAATGATCGTAGTCCCTCTCAGTTGCACGATGACGCGCGACCGCCGCATGCCACACGATCTGCGCCGGGAGTGCCTCGCGCAGCGCGTCGCCCACTCAGCCGTGGAAACTCGGCTCTCAAGGCAAGCGACGACTCAGAGTGCCTCGCAGCCGCAGTGTGCCTGAGACGCTGGAGAGCGGCCGACGACAAGAACGGCTCGTGAGTGCCTCGCGTAGCGCACGGCCGAGAACTGCAGTGGCTCAATAGCAGGACTGCAGTTCCAAACAAGACACAGTTTCAGTGCAAGAAGCATGGAGGTCCAAACACAAGAATGTACGCAGAAGTAAGTGCTCTCACTTGAGTTCTACACTCGCATGTGTTTCCATCTCGCTGAATAACCACCGTGGCTCATAGGCGTTTTGCGCAGTAAGCCGTCGCAAACCGATGGAAACACATGGGGTTCTACACGGCCCACCACTTCTCCCCGCGCCGCGATGACAAGTTCATCTCGACCGTCAACAGTGTAACTCGCGCAAGTGTGCCTCCATCATGTGCCTACCTTTGTTTGGCAATAAAGACCATGTGTACACGAACACCTATGCCTACCTTTCTTTGTATTAGGATTTCGATTTGTTTGGAAAATTCGACTACTCCGAGGATATTAGAGGAGATCGCCAAGTTTGTGCCTATGGAAGAGATCATCACCCTTGAAGGCGAGTATTCGTTTTCGCGGAACCGCGAGTTCCTTCTCGCTTCCCTTGCCGCATGATCGACCGTGGATACATGCATTTGAACCGTAAGTTATTTGTGTTGTGAACAACTGCGGTGGCGCGCCCCTCGAACAACCGGGTATGACTGCGTGTGAAGAACATTCGAGATACACATGAAATTTTCAGTAAATACACATGAATTTTCAAGAAAATACACATGAAATTTTTCCATGCCGCAGCGTGTGCCATTTGCTTGTAGATCTGGACCTCGTTATATGTATGATATACCAGGATAATAATACCAATGCTTTGGTCTCGCAGACGGTCTAGCGCGCCGCATCTACGACGCCATCATTACTACAGCACGCCTCGCCAGCTCTAGAGGCTGCCTTCCTAGTCTCAGGCACGCGATGCACTCATCTTAACCTATCTGCATAACCGGTCGGGCATCGACTCACCGCGCTAACGAGCTGCCTCGCGGCTTTCGGAATAGTTTCGCGCAGCGTGAATCCGCTCTATAATATCGACTAACTAACGATGCTTCGCCGGCGCGCCTGCGTGAAACCACCGTCTCAGTCTCTGCCGCGCTCGCTTCGCCACGAGCACCGTAAACGCGGGAACCAGAAACCTCGACGTAGACACGCGAAAGGGACACGCGATCCGTAATTTCCCGTAGCTACGGCCGAAGCAATCCGCCACAAGCGCCCGAAAATGCGGAACGCTATAGTCGTACCATGTTCGTCAGAACTAAGCGTAAAGCTCGGGCTGCATCGCGGGCGACAAAACGAACGCCCGTAAAAGCGTTAAGCGAAACTACGCACAGTGCAGTCTTACACACGCGATCGTGAATGAAGCGCGTAACCACGCACTCGGTTTGGCGTATGATCAGAATCTCGCCCGTATCATGTCGCTATCGTCCGCACGGTCTCAGATATTACTAATGCTTACGCGACGCTTTCACCGCGCCGCGCATCTCGTAAGCCGCTTACTCGCCACAAAGCGTGTTGGCGTTTTCTTAACGCGAATCACTAAGAATAAATATTATCCTTAATGATAACATCGAGAGAGCTCAGTGATAGATAAATTGAATATTGCAAGGGTCAACCTCGCAGCGCACCTAATCTATCATCGTAGCATTTCACCCGGAGTATTCAGTATCGCTCATTTATATTTTCCCATGGAAGTATGATTTAATATGATGATGATAGCCCACAATGTATGTGGGCGGATAGCCACTAATCATGCAAGCCAGGGGTAAGTGACAATATTGTTGGAGATACAGACAACAATAATTCTCAGCACTAGAAGGAATAAATAGGAAATAACAAGAAAGGGAAAATCTATGTTGAGTTGGCTATTCTAATATCGCAATGCGCCGACTATAGTCTACATATGTCATTCATGGTTCATTGCGGTAGATGGGCTAAAGTGATGAGGAGATGCCTCGCGGGCTGGTATATGCCACCGCGATTAATTCTGATAAGACTCCAACCCGACACCGACGCGGGAGGAGTGCGAGGATCTAATAGAGCTTCACCATCCGCCGCCTCACCTCACCACCGCGGGATGCCTAAGATTTCGTATGATTCTCTATAGACCTAGCACCACGCTACTGCTTATAGAAAACTACCTAAACTCTCTCTAGGGTACCTCGAATCTCTACCGATCGACATGGCAAGAGTAAAGGTAAACCCGAAGGTACACCCGCACCATCACCCGGAGCTTAGTTCCCACTACGCCTCCAAGAACGATATATGATTCAATTAGCTTCCAGTTAGCCAGCGTGTCACTTTCACATCATACTAACTATACTCTAGTTGGCACAATATGAATATAACATGAGGGTAACTATACTTTCTAGCTCATATGCATTGCGACAGTAAATAATAAGACTTGAATAAAAGGAGCAGAACTTCATAGTATATTACCAAAAGATCCTTCCAAGGAGACAAGCCTCCCTCCTTGAAGCTTCGCCCAACTCGAATCCGTACCACTAAACCACCGAAAAAGAGATGGTGCCCAAGGTGAGAGTGAACAATGTGTAGTGTGTTGTGTGTGTGTGTGTTTACAAGCTGGGAGTGCCTCTCTTTATATAGTGGAGAGGAGGAGTGAATGGAGGGCTCTTGCTTCTCGAGGTCTTCTTTGGCGGGAACAAAAACTTTGCACCGCATGCAACCGCCGCTGCGGAAGACCGCTCCAAACTGCCGTGAGGAAAGGGCCGGAGCTTTGGTCGAGACTTTGCGCCGGCCGCCCTTCGCCGGCCGGCCTCGGGCTCGCGCCTCCCGGCGGCCTTCTCTCTCGCTGCGCTGGCTTGGTCCTTCAAACAAGCCGGCCTATGATGGCATTACATGGGCCAAATTTGTGCGCTGGGTTTGGAGTCCTCTTGCTTTGGTTCTCTCCTCATGCGCCTTTATTCAATGCGCTTTCTTAATTTATTTGGCGACTTTGTACCATTGCTTTCCACTTTTTATACCCGCGAAAACATACTTTCTACGAATACAAGTGGAACTAGGTTAGAAGTAAAAGGTATATGTAACATAAGTTTGCCCCTTTCTCATGAATTCGGATAAAGGTTGGTGGTATAATATACCGATAATGACCGCCAACAAGTCCCCCATGTTAACCTTTGCTCGCCCCGAGCAAATAGCTAAGCGTTTGGTTGTTGATCAGAGTTGCTACAATGCCGATATATTTCAAAATGTACCATGCTCATAATAAAAGTATTCTCTTCGTTGTTAAATAAATTGGCCTTTTGTCTATCCTTGTTTACTTAAATCATATGGGGCTTATAACATTTCAAACTCTTGGTTATCGTAAAGATAGAACGGTTTTCATAGAAACACTAGTCATTTCATTCTTTTGACTGATCATCCATGTGGAGATTTTTCGTAATGATTCCTTAAATCATCTCGTGTGTGCAAAACCATAAGGAGAAACAAGTCATAAGCCTTGATCAAGATGTGCAAGTGAAATTTTATGATAAGGTATGGGCTAGCTCTTATTTCTTTTAGAGAAGTGGGCTCTACTCGCCTCTGACACTGTCCATTATTCTTCTCTCTTCTAGAGGCTGCATCGGGCACCAAGCAGTTTATCTGACACACGTCCATCTAGCTTAGCCCATAACCCTATTTTTGGCAATGTGAATGTGAATCTTGATCAAAAGCGTATGACGTGTCTCACATAGGCTATCATGAGAATTTTTGATCATTAAGGAATTTTTGAAATTATTCTCCGAATGATGAATCCCTCTTAGAACAAAATCATAGTAGATTCTATTTTTACCATATCATATCCGGCAATAGCTTAGAGAAGAATCATGTGTTTGCATACCCACAAATCATTAAGTTTTAGGACAAGACAAGTTAAGCCAATAAACTTAAACATTGGGAGAATACAATGTTATGAACTAGTGCAAATTGAACTATGTACTAGAGCAACTATTCATCATTTCAACTTCGCGAGAAATTAAGCATCCTTATACTACAAATTGGAGTGGAATCATATTTTTGTTCTTTTTTCATAAAGGAAATGAAAATGAAAAACTAAGAGATAAAATAAAATGATAGGGGAGGTAGGTGACTCGTGAGTCCCTCCCCAAGCTAGCCGATGGCCTATGGGTTAGGTAGTACCCCCATGTGGCGCCGTAATCGCCAATCGTGCCTCGTGCTCCCGCCGTCTCGCTCTCGCTCCTCTCGCTGGGTGTTGCAGTACGCCGATGGCGTTGATCGAAACCCGCACAAAACCGAAAGGGAGTGATCGCGCAATCTCACCGTGCGGAGTCTCCACATTCCCGAGTCGGGTGTTGATCTCTTGAGCGCCTGCGGGGTCCACCGTAGAGTGACGTGGTGGTGGCATCCCTTCGTCGAGCCTGAGGACACCGTGTGTGTCTCATGCCATGTCGACCCTCCCGCTGTGTCCGATGAGGTGTGAACATCCCTCATACCGGAAGGCGGGTGTGAGCCCGGGGTTCACGCAGGTAAAGAACCCGGCGTGCACCGGTATGCGGTGTAGGCTGTGGCACTCGTGAACCACTAGCCTCGCCGTAGTTCTCCTTCGTGATGACCCGCGAGAAACCGACCTCAGTGTTTCGCGTCTAGCTCAACTAGAGCGAAGCTGTGAGTGATGGGGGATTTATATAATGAGAGTTCTGGTTAGGAGCGGAATCTCATTTTTATATATCGAAAATAATAGATAATCTTCTCGTGGTCATTCTCATCAAATTTTATTATGTGCCCTTGCAACAGGTGTGATAATGAAATCTCCGTAGGTGGAGTATCTAGGTATGTGACATTCTTGCCTTGCAATGCACCAATGTTACTAGCAATCCTTGTCACAAGAGAGGTACACAAACAGTGTGGATTGTTTTTAAAAATTGCTAAGCATGCATTTTATGATTTCTTTTTACAGAGCAATCTTTCTCTTGTGAACTATGGCAAAGAGGCATTGCATCTCAACATCCAAAAGAAGATGAAATTTCTTCGCCTAGGGAACAAAGTTTTGGCAATCCATTTTTGCATAAATTTCAATGTTTGGGTGATGTATGTTGGCATTAGCAGGATGAAACCCAGATGCATGCAGGAACTATGGTGGAGATTTCGGTGAAAAAGGCGGCACGATTAAAATCGAGTAAAGCAAATCGGCTAGGTTTGTGCAACATTTCTTAGCATCAAAGCCTATGTGCCTAGCTAGTTCTTGCCAAGTGCAATAGTGAAATTGACAGTCTGAAGCTAACACCCCGATCATGAACTTCCAAAGATCCTAGAAATTGGATGGTGACGAGGCGAGAGCCCCGGCTCATCCAGAGCAATCTCGACCATCCGACAATTTTTCCAAATGATGGGAATTCGTTGTCCATACCTAGTTTTGAGGGGCGTCGTCGGGGAAGCGAGAGCGGGAGAGAAGTCTCGGTTCTCGAGGATGTTGCAGGCTTGCATCTCCCGGCCTCCTTCTAGGTCGAGGTGCGGTGCACTCGGCTTCCTCGATCGCCATCCCCGTGGTGCTTGTTCTCGCTCTTGCTCTTGCGTAGGGTGCTGCTTCTTCGTATGCTTCGTGTTGTCGAAGTGTGTCCGAACTTCCTGCGGAGAGCCTCGCGCTTCTTCTCACGCCCTTCTTGATCGCGCTTGCCGCTTCCTTTAGGCTCCGCTCACACGCCATGCCTTCTTCGTATTTTTGGATGGTGACGCGGTAGGGCGATGGCGACTTTTTACTTTCTTCTTGAATCTTTCGGGGTGCTGTGGGCAGTCCTTCCTCCTCCTTCTTGGCGAGAACAGTGCGCCTTCCTCTTTGGTTTTTGTCCTGTCATCTCGCTCCTCGTCCTTTTGCCTTGACTGGTCTTTGCTCTGGGTTCAACCTTTTTCTTTTTCTAGATTTCTTCCTGGGTTGTGCCATTGAATAGGCACAATCACCCGTCCTGAATTCGAAGTTCCACCCTTCCCTTTACAATAACATGGATAGTATGCTTTTGTTGTGTTGAGGAACGTGTCTCCCCAACAACAATGCCATCGTGATCTTCTTCTCCCCATGTCGACGACGATGAAGTCCGTGGGACGAAGGTCCTTTCACACCTACCGCATCGTCTCAAGAATCCCTTCCTCGCTTTATTACTCTTGATCTCGCCATTCCTGAAGCTTGGTCTCGCGGATAATGGAAGTGTAGAAAGTGTGTCATTGGCCTCTTTGACATGATGTTGACACTTCCTGCCCCTAGATTCGCGCAGGCGCGGGGTTTAACGTGTGGCGGGCCTATTGAGCAGTGTGATTGTTGGGCCCCCTCGGATCCTCCTTCTTCTCTCTCGCAAAGGTGAGTCCACAACGATATCCCAGATAACCCGCTTATAGGTGTGGTTGTTTATTGTTACCATGTTAACGATTCACAAATTTCGCCCCGCCGAGTCCTTTCCCATGTTATGCAAATCGCAGTAGCAGCTAATTGAGCTATTTGGTTTCTATCATTTTATTAAAAGCTCAATTGATTCTTTCATCAGAGAAGATAGGGTTTCTAGTTTTGTGTTTACATTTTCAAGCATTTTGTCATTGAAAGATAATTTCTTGTTTAGACTTTCATTAATTTTAGCTTGGCCAAAACCAAATCTTTCAAGGGAGGGATTGATTGAAATTAGAAAATTGGAATTGTAATTAACCTCCTGTGGGCTTATTCGATTGTTCCACCAATTGTTATTACCTGGACGAAATGCTTGTTGACGAGTTGACGTAGGCTATTTCTTCTCGAAGCCGTACAAGAACTTCTCGGTCGTTCAACCTTCTCTCCAATGCACTTCACATGTCATATGTGAGTCCATGGGGAGGCGTAGCAACGGCTGACTCTAAGCTTGGTCGCCCAGTTTTTCATCGAGAGATCGATCTTTGCCAGCGCATCTCTGCCTCCTTTGCACCGTGCATGCATACCTTTGTAGTTTTCTCGAGGCCCCTCTTCTCCCCGCCCCTTGGTTCTCGATCATCTTCTCGACGAGCCGCTTCTCGCTTCCAACGCTGAGGGATAAGAACGCCCCTCAAAGAGCGAAAGATCTATGGGCCTTCGACATGGTCGTGTGAAGACCATTGTAGAAGTTCCGGGGATCTAGCCACCCCTCCATGCCATGGCCGCAAAGCAGGATGTACTTGCAAACCCCTTTCCCATGCCTGCATGGGTTCCATTATTGCCTCGAAAATTGGAAATTTTGATACCGCTAGTGGCATTGGTTTTGCCCATTGGGAAGAACCCAGGAATGCGGTGGAGCATTTAAGTCGACGATGTTCTTTTTGTCCTTGTAGAACCATTGCTCGCTTTCCCCACAAGGGAGAAGGAAACAAGGAGCTCGATGGACCGCTCAACGCCCTGATGACGAGAGACAGTCACGCATGCAGCCAAGAAGTTCGAGATGAGCATTTGCCCTCGCTTTGGCACCACACGGACATGTTGTACCATCGCGGATGAGGCCACCCCTTATCTCAAGTCCTTGTCGCCTGCTGACACGGGGCCAATCGACATTGCCCACGACCTGGACGTAAAGTAGTCACGGAGTGTCTTGGTGGCCATGAGTGTTGATGAAGATGGTACTTGGATGAGGTGCAACCTCCTCCTGGGAGGATGATGACAGAAGAAAGTGGCCCTCGAGCCCGACTCTTTCGAGCAAAATTCTCTCGATCGTCGACATGAAGCTATTCTAAGAAGTTAAGTATCAAATATATGACTATCCCCTTCTATCCACAAATGTAGAAGAAAACAAAAGAGTTAACTTGCAAAAGATTTCAGGGGCTATCATCCATACATGTGGTTATGATCATCTTTATTAATATTTCTTTTTCTTTTTAACCTTGCCCTCCCCGCAACGGCCGTAAATACTTGCTCAATTTCTTAATCACTCACTAAGAAGAACAAATATTATCCATAATGATAACGCCGAGAGTTCCGTGTGATGGGATAAATTGAATATTGCAAGGGGCGGTTAACCGCAGTTTACGATTCTATCATCGTAGCATTATCTTCACCCGAGTATTCGCATCGTTTATTTATATTTTCCCATGGGAAGGCGGTGTTTAGATTTAATATGATGATGATAGCCCACAAACGTATGGATACTCAATCATGTATGTGGGTAAGTGACAATAATATTGAGATAGTGGTGACACACACACTTCGAGCACTTAGAAGGAAATAGAAATAACAAGAAAAGGGAAAAATCTATGTTGAGTTGGCTATATCATTGGCCACGCGCTCGTATCATAGTCTGCTTATATGTCATTCATGGTTCATTGCGTAGATGGGCTAAAGTGATGAGGAGATGCCCGCGGGCCGGGTATATGCCACCGTGGACACTTGGATAAGACTCCAACCCGACACCCTGACGGAGGAGGAGCCTGGCGACTAACAAGTCACCATTATCGTCGCCTACTCATCACACAAGGGAGCGTCTGTCAAGATCTCTCAGATGATTCTCTATAGACCTAAGCACGCCTAATGCATTATAGAAAACTTCCTAAAACCCCCTAGGTACCTTAAATCCACGGACGACATGGCAAGAGAAAGTGAAAAAAACCAAGGTACACCGCACTCATCACCCCAGCTTAGTTCTACTATAAATTCCAAGAACGATATATGATTCACTAGTTTAAAGTTGAGTCATGTTAAATTTCACATCATACTAACTATACTTAGCTGGCACAATATGAATATAACATGAGGGTAACTATACTATAGTTCATGCATTACGATAAATAATAAGACTGAATAAAGGAAAGAACTTTTGAATAAAGTAATGTCAAAACATCCCTAAAAGGAGACAAGCTCCTCCTTGAAATTCGCCAACTCGAATCCTACTACTAAACCATCGAAACATGCAGCCCAAGGTGAGTGAACAATGTGTAGTGTGTTGTGTGTGTG
>JADLZK010006330.1:0-97589 GCA_015847255.1 Hyparrhenia diplandra | reverse complement strand
GCCCTGGGCCTGGGCCCTGGGCCTGGGCCCTGGAAGTGGTTTCTGCTGACCGGCGCGGTCCGGGTGTCACTCTCGGTTGGGTTCGCGGACTTAAAGTGTCACGTGTGGGATGGGTGGTGGGGGTTTTCCTAGATGGGGTCAGGAATGGCGTCTTTTGGGATCATGGGTGCGTTGGTGTGGAGATTATGGCTTTGGGATCCTCTGGGATTGGGTCGTGTTGGACTCCCGAGGGGTCACTTTTCATGGCGTTTTGGATCTGTCTTGGTTAAAGATCGCTGATCTCGAGTGTTGGTGGGGAAATGCTCGGGAGGGAGGGCTAAGGAATGGCATCTTTTTGTCTCTTACGGTTTTGCACGCGTGATGCTGTAGAGATTTTGCTTTTTGATCGTTGAGATTACGTTGCGTTTTGGGCTTCCAGCGGTCACTTTTAGAGTGGCATTTGGATCTACCTTGGTCAAAAATCGCTGTCATGCGAAATGTTGTGTGAGATGCTGCGAGCGGAGGCCAAAGATGGCATCTTTTTATCTCTTCGGTGCAGTGATGCACGTAGGAATTTTGCTTTTTGATCACGTTGGATTACATCCTATTGGGCTTCCAACGGGTCACTTTTTAGTGGCTATCGGATCTATCTTGGTTAAAAAATCGCCTACTTGAGGAAATGTTGTGAGAAATCTACGGATGGAGGCCAAGGTAGCGTCTTTTTGTGTCTTGTTTGCCATGTGATACACGTAAGGAATTTTACTTCGATCGTTCAAATTACATCCTATTGGGCTTCCAGCGGGTCTAAAAGCTTTTTTGCATTGACGACTAGATCCTATCTTTGGTCGAAATCTTGCTTGAGAGCAGAGGAGGCCAAAATGGCATCTTTTTGTCTCTTGGTACTTGCATTGATGCACTGTAAGAATTTTTGCTTTTTCGATAGCGTTAAATTACATGGGTTGGGCTCCAGCGGGTCACTTTTAATTGGCGACTAACAGATCTATCTTGGTCAAAATACTGCCAATCTCCATAAATGTTGATAGAATTACGCGCCGAGCGAATGACCTCTTTTGAAAAACTGGCCAATTTTATGCAGCCTTCGCGATGCCAACTCGTATTATGGACTTATGAATTTCAAAAAATAGCTTTCTACTAGCTTCGCGACGGAGTCCGTAATCACTACGATTCGAAAGTTACGAACTCAAAAAAATGTCACCGCTTAGAATCGTGATGTAAATTTCTCCCCAATGGAGGCCAAATGGCATCTTTTGGCTCTTAGGCCCCACTTGATAACCTGTAAGAATTATACTTTTCGATCCTCTAAATTAGGTCATGTTGGGCTTCCAACAGTCATTTTTCATGGCGACCGATCTATCTTCTTGGGTCAAAATCCGCCAATCTCCGTAAATGTTGATAGAAATCGCCAAGGGAGGCCAAAATGGCATCTTTTGTCTCTTGACGCCCACGTGATACCGTAAGAATTTTACTTTTGATGCGCGAATTACATCTGTTGGGCTTCAACAGGTCTCTTTCGCTGCGACTAGATCTATCTTGGTCAAAAATCCGCCAATCGCCCGAAATGTTGGATTAAAATGCAGACGCAACGAAGGCCAAAATGGCATCTTTTGTCTCTTCATTTTGCCACGCGGATACCGCTGCAAGAATTTTACTTTTGATGCATTGAATTACATCCCTGTTGGGCTTCCAACAGGTCACTTTTAGTAGCGGCGACGGATCTATCTTGGTCAAAAATCGCCAATCGCCCGAAATGTTGGCGTAAATCACACGTAATGGAGGCCAAAATGGTATCTTTGTCTCTTCACTGCCCATGTGATACCTGTAAAGAATTTTTACTTCTACGATACGTTAAATTACATCCTATTGGGCTTCCAACGGTCACTTTTTGTGGCGGCCGGATCTATCTTGGTCAAAAAATGCCAATCGCTTAAATCGCGCTCGACGAGGCCAAATGGCATCTTTTGTCTCTTCATTTTGCCACGTGATACACATGGAATTTTACTTTTCGATAACGTTAAATTACATCTGTTGGGCTTCCAACAGGTCACTTTTCGTGGCACGATCTATCTTGGTCAAAAATCTGCCAATCTCCATAAATGTTGATAGAAGTCCGTTTGACGGAGGCCGGGAATGACCTCTTTGAAAACCGTCAATTTTGTGAGCCTTCGCGATGCCTATCGACATGGACTTATGGATTTCAAAAATACCTTTCTACTAGCCGCTACTTGAGTCCGAATCACTACGATTGGAGTTCTGGGAACTCAAAAAAATGTCACCGCTACGAATCGTGACGAGGGCCTTTCCCCAATGGAGGCCAAAATGGCATCTTTGGGCTCATAGGCGCCCCCGTGATAAGCGCCAAGAATTATACTTTTCGATCCTCTAAATTAGGTCATGTTGGGCTTCCAATGTGTCACTTTTCAAAAGCGCCCGGATCTATCTTGGTCAAAAATCCGCCAATCTCCGAAATGTTGATAGAAATCGCTCGAAGGAGGCCAAAATGGCATCTTTTGTCTCTTCGGCTGCCCATGTGATACCGTAAGAATTTTACTTCTCGATCACGTTAAATTACATCCCATTGGGCTTCCAACGGAGTCACTTTAAGCGGGCGATCGGATCATCTTGGTCAAAAATGCGCCCGTCGCCCAGAAATCGCCTAACGTAGGCCAAAATGGCATCTTTGTCTCTTCGGTACCCACGTGATACCGTAAGAATTTTACTTTTTCGATAACGTTAAATTGTCATCCCGCGCGGGCTTCCAAATTACGTCACTTTTCGTGGTGATGACGGATCTATCTTGGTCAAAAAATCTACCAATCTCCATAAATGTTGATAGAAGTGCGCGACCGGAGGCGGAATGACCTCTTTTGAAAACCCATCAATTTTGTGAGCCTTCGCGATGCCCATCGAGACATGGACTTATGGATTTCAAAATAGCTTTCTACTAGCTTTCAAGGAGTCCGTAATCACTACGATTGGAGTTACGGAACTCAAAAGATGTCACCGCTTAGAATCGTGGACGAAATTTCCTCGAATGGAGGCCAAAATAGCATCTTTGGGCTCCTTAGTCAGCCCCACGTGATAACCGTAAGAATTATACTTTTCAATCCTCTAAATTAGGTCATGTTGGGCTTCCAAATGGTCACTTTTCATGGCGATCGGATCTATCTTGGTCAAAAATCGCCAATCTCCGAAAATGTTGATAGAAATCGTCAAGGGAAGGGAGGCTAAAATGGCATCTTTTTGTCTCTTCAAATGCCCATGTGATACCCAGAAGAATTTTACTTCGATAATGCGTTAAATTACATCCTATTGGGCTTCCAAATAAAATACTTTTCGTGGCGATCGGATCTATCTTGGTCAAAAATCCGCCAATCGCCGTAAATCTGCCCGAACAGAGGCCAAAATGGCATCTTTTGTCTCTTCATTTGCCCACTTGATACCCGTATGAATTTTACTTTTCGATAACGTTAAATTACATCCTGTTGGGCTTCCAACGGTCACTTTTCATGGCGACTAGATCTATCTTGGTCAAAAATCCGCCAATCTCCATAAATATTGATAGAAATCGCCTCGAACGGAGGCCGTAATGACCTCTTTTGAAAACCGTCAATTTTGCGAGCCTTCGCGATGCCTATCGAACATGGACTTATGGATTTAAAAATAGCTTTCTACTAGCTTCGCACGGAGTCCAAGATTACTACGATTGGAGTTACGGAACTTAAAAAAATATCACCGCTAGGAATCGTGATGTAAATTTCCCTCAATGGAGGCCAAATGGCATCTTTGGGCTCCTTAGCCGCCTAACGCGATAACCGTAAAAATTATACTTTTCAATCCTCTAAATTAGGTTATGTTGGGCTTCTAACAGGTCACTTTTCATGGTGACTGATCTATCTTGGTAAAAAATCTCGCCAACTGCGAAATGTTGATAGAAATCTCCTCGAAGGGGAGGCCAAAATGGCATCTTTTGTCTCTTCAAATGCCACGTGATACCCGCTGTAAGAATTTTACTTTTGATGCGTTGAATTACATCCTGTTGGGCTTCCAACGTGTCACTTTTCGTGGCGACCGGATCTATCTTGGTCAAAATCTACCAATCTCCATAAATGTTGATAGAAGTCCTACCCAACGGAGGCGAATGACCTCTTTTGAAACCGCCAATTTTACGAGCCTTCGCGATGCCCTATCGCACATGGACTTATGGATTTCAAAAATAGCTTTCTACTAGCCGCCGGAGTCCAAGATCACTACGATTGGAGTTCTGAACTCAAAAAAATGTCACCGCTAGGAATCGTGGATGTAAATTTCCCTCGAATGGAGGCCAAAATGGCATCTTTGGGCTCCTTAGTCGCCCCACGTGATAACCTGTAAGAATTATACTTTTCGATCCTCTAAATTAGGTCATGTTGGGCTTCCAACGGTGTCACTTTTCATGGCGAATCGGATCTATCTTGGTCAAAAATCCACCAATCTCCGTAAATGTTGATAGAAATCTGCTTTCAAGGGAGGCCAAAATGGCATCTTTTTGTCTCTTCACCGCCCACGTGATACCGGTAAGAATTTTACTTTTGATGCGTTGAATTACATCCTGTTGGGCTTCCAACGAGTCACTTTTCGTGGCGACCGGATCTATCTTGGTCAAAAAATCGCCAACGCCGTAAATGTTGACGTAAATCGCACCTAACGGAGGCCAAAATGGCATCTTTTGTCTCTTCACGCGCCCACGGATACCCTGTAAAGAATTTTACTTTTTTGATACATTGAATTACATCCCGTTAGGCTTCCAACAGTCACTTTTAGTGGCGATCGGATCTATCTTGGTCAAAAAATCGCCAATCGCCGTAAATGTTGACCAAAAGTCGCACGAATGGAGGCCAAAATAGCATCTTTTGTCTCTTCAACGCCCATGTGATACCCAGTAAGAATTTTACTTCTCGATACATTAAATTACATCCTATTGGGTTTCCAATAGGTCACTTTTCATGGCGACGGATCTATCTTGGTTAGAAATCGCCAACGCCCGAAATCGCCCGAAACGTAGGCCAAAATGGCAACTTTTTGTCTCTTCACGCCGCACGATACCTGTAAGAATTTTACTTTTTTGATAACGTTAAATTACATCCTGTTGGGCTTCCAACAGGTCACTTTTCGTGGCGGCCCGGATCTATCTTGGTCAAAAATCCGCCAATCTCCATAAATGTTGATAGAAGTCCGCCCAAACGGAGGCGGCATGACCTCTTTTGAAAACCGTCAATTTTGCGGCAGCCGATGCCTATCGGATATGGACTTATGGATTTCAAAAATAGCTTTCTACTAGCCGCACGGAGTACGAATCACTACGATTGGAGTTACGGAACTCAAAAATGTCACCGCTAGGAATCGTGATAGAAATTTCCCACAATGGAGGCCAAAATGGCATCTTTGGGCTCCTTAGCTACCCCACGTGATAAATCGTAAGAATTATACTTTTTCGATCCTCTAAATTAGGTCATGTTGGGCTTCCAACAGGTCACTTTTCATGGCGATCGGATCTATCTTGGTCAAAAATCCGCCAATCTCCGTAAATGTTGATAGAAATCGCTCGAAGGGAGGCCAAAATGGCATCTTTTGTCTCTTCACTGCCCACGTGATACCGTAAGAATTTTACTTTTTGATGCGTGAATTACATCCTATTGGGCTTCCAATGTGTCACTTTTCGTGGGCGACTAGATCTATCTAGGTCAAAAATCTGCCAATCGCCCGAGAAATGTTGACGTAAATCAAGACGAACGGAGGCCAAAATGGCATCATTTGTCTCTTCACCGCCCACGTGATACCTTGTAAGAATTTTACTTTTGATACATTGAATTACATCCTGTTGGGCTTCCAACAGTCACTTTTAGTGGCGATCGGATCTATCTTGGTCAAAAAAATAATCGCCGTAAATGTTGGACGTAAATCTCGCACGAATGGAGGCCAAAATGGCATCTTTTGTCTCTTCACCGCCCATGTGATACCCGTAAGAATTTTACTTCGATACGTTAAATTACATCCTATTGTTCTTCCAAGAGGTCACTTTTCGCGGCGACCGGATCTATCCTGGTAAAAATCAATCGCCGTGAAATCCGCCCGAACGTAGGCCAAAATGGCATCTTTTTTGTGTCTTCACGCCCACGTGATACCGTAAGAATTTTACTTTTGATAACGTTAAATTACATCCTGTTGGGCTTCCAACAGTCACTTTTCGTGGTGACGGATCTATCTTGGTCAAAAAATCTACCAATCTCCATAAATGTTGATAGAAGTTCGCTAGAACGGAGGCGAATGACCTCTTTTTGAAAACTATCAATTTTGCGAGCCTTCGCGATGCCTATCGGACATGAACTTATGGATTTCAAAAATAGCTTTCTACTAGCCGCATCTTTGAGTCCGAGAATCACTATGATTGGAGTTACTTTAACTCAAAAAATATCACCGCTAGGAATCGTGACAAATTTCCCTGAATGGAGGCCAAAATGGCATCTTTGGGCCATTAGTTGCCCATGTGATAACCGTAAGAATTATACTTTTCAATCCTCTAAATTAGGCCATGTTGGGCTTCCAACAGTCACTTTTCATGGCGACCGGATCTATCTTGGTCAAAAAATCCGCCAATCTCCGTAAATGTTGATAGAAATCGCCGAAGGAGGCCAAAATGGCATCTTTTGTCTCTTCAACTTTGCCACGTGATACCTCGTAAGAATTTTACTTTTGATGCGTTGAATTACATCCCCGTTGGGCTTCCAACAGTCACTTTTCGCGTGGCGGCGGATCTATCTTGGTCAAATCTGCCGCGCGAAATGCTGACGTAAATCGCGCACGAAACGAGGCCAAAATGGCATCTTTTGTCTCTTCGCTTGCCCACGTGATACCCAGTAAGAATTTTACTTTTTGATACATTGAATTACATCCCCTGGGCTTCCAACAGGTCACTTTTAGTGGCGATCGGATCTATCTTGGTCAAAAACGCCAATTGCCGTAAATGTTGACGTAAATGCACACGAATGGAGGCCAAAATGGCATCTTTTGTCTCTTCATTTTGCCCATGTGATACCTGAAGAATTTTACTTCTCGATACATTAAATTACATCCTATTGGGCTTCTAACAGTCACTTTTCGTGGCGACTCGATCTATCTTGGTCAAAAATACGCCAATCGCCGTAAATCGCCCAGACGAGGCCAAAATGGCATCTTTTGTCTCTTCACCGCCCACGCGATACCGTAAGAATTTTACTTTTTCGATAACGTTAAATTACATCTGTTGGGCTTCCAACAGGTCACTTTTTAGTGGCGATCGGATCTATCTTGGTCAAAAATCTCGCCAATCTCCATAGATGTTGATAGAAGTGCGCGCCCGGGAGGGGGCCGGGAATGACCTCTTTTGAAAACCGGCAATTTTGTGAGCCTTCGATGCCTATCGAACATGGACTTATGGATTTCAAAAATACCTTTCTACTAGCTTCACCCGAGTCCGGAATCACTACGATTGGAGTTACGGAACTCAAAAAATGTCACCGCTAATCGTGATGTAAATTTTCTGAATGGAGGCCAAAATGGCATCTTTGGGCTCCTTAGCTGCCCCACGTGATAACCGTAAGAATTATACTTTTGATCCTCTAAATTAGGTCATGTTGGGCTTCCAACGTGTCACTTTTTTTTCATGGCGGCTGGATCTATCTTGGTCAAAAATCCGCCAATCTCCCGAGAAATGTTGATAGAAATCGCCGAAGGGAGGCCAAAATGGCATCTTTTGTCTCTTCAACGCCCATGTGATACCTGTAAAGAATTTTACTTCTACGATACGTTAAATTACATCCTATTGGGCTTCCAACGAGTCTCACTTTTCGGGCGATCGATCTATCTTGGTCAAAAATCGCCAATCGCCGTAAATCTGCCCGAACAGGCCAAAATGGCATCTTTTGTCTCTTCAAATTGCCCACGATACATGCAAATTTTACTTTTTTGATAACGTTAAATTACATCTTGTTGGGCTTCCAACAGGTCACTTTTCCTCGGCGACTAGATCTATCTTGGTCAAAAATCCGCCAATCTCCATAAATATTGATAGAAATGCGCCTCAACGGAGGCCGTAATGACCTCTTTTGAAAACCGCCAATTTTATGAAGCCTTCGCGATGCCTATCGACATGGACTTATGGATTTCAAAAATAGCTTTCTACTAGCCGCCGCAGTCCATAGATCACTACGATTGGAGTTACTTTAACTTAAAAAAATGTCACCGCTAGGAATCGCGACGAAATTTCCGAATGGAGGCCAAAATGGCATCTTTTGGGCTCCTTAGCCTACGTGATAACCGTAAGAATTATACTTTTCAATCCTCTAAATTAGGTTATGTTGGGCTTCTAATGTGTCACTTTTCATGGTGATCGGATCTATCTTGGTCAAAAATCGCCAATCTCCGTAAATGTTGATAGAAATCTCCTCGAAGGGAGGCCAAAATGGCATCTTTTGTCTCTTCACCGCCACGTGATACCCGTAAGAATTTTACTTTTGATGCGTTGAATTACATCCCGTTGGGCTTCCAACAGGTCACTTTTCGTGGCGGCCCGGATCTATCTTGGTCAAAAATCGCCAATCTCCATAAATGTTGATAGAAGTTCGCCCAACGGAGGCCGTAATGACCTCTTTTGAAAACCGGCAATTTTGTGAGCCTTCGCGATGCCTATCGACATGGACTTATGGATTTCAAAAATACCTTTCTACTAGCTTCACACGGAGTCCGTAATCACTACGATTGAGTTACGGAACTCAAAAAATGTCACCGCTACGAATCGTGATAGAAATTTCCTCATGGAGGCCAAATGGCATCTTTGGGCTCCTTAGCTGCCCCACGTGATAACCGTAAGAATTATACTTTTGATCCTCTAAATTAGGTCATGTTGGGCTTCCAAATGTCACTTTTCATGGTGACCGGATCTATCTTGGTCAAAAATCCGCCAATCTCCGTAAATGTTGATAGAAATCTCCTCGAAGGGAGGCCAAAATGGCATCTTTTGTCTCTTCAAATTGCCCACATGATACCGTAAGAATTTTACTTTTTGATACATTGAATTACATCCTGTTGGGCTTCCAAATGTCACTTTTAGTGGCGATCGGATCTATCTTGGTCAAAAATCGCCAATCGCCGTAAATCGCCCAACAGAGGCCAAAATAGCATCTTTTGTCTCTTCACCGCCCACGTGATACCGTAAGAATTTTACTTTTGATACATTGAATTACATCCTGTTGGGCTTCCAACAGTCACTTTTTGTGGCGATCGGATCTATCTTGGTCAAAAATCGCCAATCGCCCGAAAATGTTGACAAATCGCATCGAATGGAGGCCAAAATGGCATCTTTTTGTCTCTTCACCGCCCATGTGATACCGTAAGAATTTTACTTCTCGATACGTTAAATTACATCCTATTGGGCTTCCAACAGTCACTTTTCGTGGCGACCGGATCTATCTTGGTCAAAATCACGCCAATCGCGTAAATCGCCCGACGAGGCCAAAATGGCATCTTTTGTCTCGCAGCCGCCCAATGTGATACCGTAAGAATTTTACTTTTCGATAACGTTAAATTACATCCTGTTGGGCTTCCAACAGGTCACTTTTGTGGTGACTGGATCTATCTTGGTCAAAAATCTGCCAATCTCCATAAATGTTGATAGAAGTTCGCCTTAACGGAGGCCGAATGACCTCTTTTGAAAACCGCCAATTTTGTGAGCCTTCGCGTGCCTATCGACATGGACTTATGGATTTCAAAAATACCTTTCTACTAGCTTCGCACGGAGTCCGTAATCACTACGATTGAGTTACGGAACTCAAAAATGTCACCGCTACGAATCGTGACGTAAATTTCACTCAATGGAGGCCAAAATGGCATCTTTGGGCTCCTTAGTCGCCCCACGTGATAACCGTAAGAATTATACTTTTTGATCCTCTAAATTAGGTCATGTTGGGCTTCCAACGTGTCTCTTTTCATGGCGATCGGATCTATCTTGGTCAAAAATCCGCCAATCTCCGAAATGTTGATAAAAATCTCGCCGAAGGGAGGCCAAAATGGCATCTTTTGTCTCTTCACTGCCCATGTGATACCAGTAAGAATTTTTACTTCTCGATACGCTAAATTACATCCTATTGGGCTTCCAACAGTCACTTTTCGTGGCGACTGGATCTATCTTGGTCAAAATCTGCCAATCGCCCTAAATCGCCCAGAAACAGAGGCCAAAATGGCATCTTTTGTCTCTTCACCGCCCCACGTGATACATGCCGAAATTTTTACTTTTCGATAACGTTAAATTACATCCCGTTGGGCTTCCAACAGGTCACTTTTCATGGCGACTAGATCTATCTTGGTCAAAAATCGCCAATCTCCATAAATATTGATAGAAATCGCCTCCCGAACGGAGGCCGAATGACCTCTTTTTGAAAACCGTCAATTTTGCGAGCCTTCGCGATGCCTATCGAATATGGACTTATGGATTTCAAAAATAGCTTTCTACTAGCATCGCACGGAGTCCAAGATCACTACGATTGGAGTTACTGAACTTAAAAAATGTCACCGCTTAGGAATCGTGATGTAAATTTCCCCAATGGAGGCCAAAATGGCATCTTTGGGCTCCTTAGTCGCCCCAATGTGATAACGTAAAGAATTATACTTTTCAACTTTCTAAATTAGGTTATGTTGGGCTTCTAACGTGTCACTTTTCATGGTGACTGGATCTATCTTGGTCAAAAATCTGCCAATCTCCGTAAATGTTGATAGAAATCTCCTCGAATGGAGGCCAAAATGGCATCTTTTGTCTCTTCACCGCCCACGTGATACCGTAAGAATTTTACTTTTTGATGCGTTGAATTACATCCTGTTGGGCTTCCAACGAGGTCACTTTCGTGGCGACTTGATCTATCTTGGTCAAAAAATCCGCCAATCTCCATAAATGTTGATAGAAGTCTCGCCTCGAACGGAGGCCAAGAATGACCTCTTTTTGAAAACCGCCAATTTTACGAGCCTTCACGCGATGCCTATCGACATGGACTTATGGATTTCAAAAATAGCTTTCTACTAGCCGCACGGAGTCCAAGATCACTACGATTGGAGTTACGGAACTCAAAAATGTCACCGCTAGGAATCGTGATGTAAATTTCCTCAATGGAGGCCAAAATGGCATCTTTGGGCTCCTTAGTCGCCCACGTGATAAATGTAAGAATTATACTTTTCGATCCTCTAAATTAGGTCATGTTGGGCTTCCAACAGTCACTTTTCATGGCGACTGGATCTATCTTGGTCAAAAATCCACCAATCTCGAAATGTTGATAGAAATCTGCTCGAAGGGGAGGCCAAAATGGCATCTTTTGTCTCTTCAAATTGCCCAATGCGTGATACCGTAAGAATTTTACTTTTGATGCGTTGAATTACATCCTCGTTGGGCTTCCAACAGTCACTTTTCGTGGCGAATCGGATCTATCTTGGTAAAAAATCGCCAATCGCCGTAAATGTTGACAAAATCGCATCTGACGGAGGCCAAAATGGCATCTTTTGTCTCTTCCCACGTGATACCTGTAAGAATTTTACTTTTTGATACATTGAATTACATCCTGTTGGGCTTCCAACAGTCACTTTTAGTGGCGATCGGATCTATCTTGGTCAAAATCTGCCAATCGCCGTAAATGTTGATGTAAAAGCCGCATCTAATGGAGGCCAAAATAGCATCTTTTGTCTCTTCACTGCCCATGTGATACCTGTAAGAATTTTACTTCTCGATACATTAAATTACATCCTATTGGGTTTCCAATAGGTCACTTTTCGTATGCATCGGATCTATCTTGGTCGAAATCGCCAATCGCCCGGAAAATTGCGCGGACGACAGGCCAAAATGGCATCTTTTGTCTCTTCAAACTCCAATGTGATACCCGTAAGAATTTTACTTTTTGATAACGCAAATTACATCCGTTGGGCTTCCAACAGGTCACTTTTCATGGCGACCGGATCTATCTTGGTCAAAAATCCGCCAATCTCCATAAATGTTGATAGAAGTCCGCCCAAACGGAGGCCGTAATGACCTCTTTTGAAAACCGCCAATTTTGCGAGCCTTCGCGATGCCTATCGCATACATGGACTTATGGATTTCAAAAATAGCTTTACTAGCTTCGCCGAAGTACGAATCACTACGATTTTGAGTTACGAAACTCAAAAAATGTCACCGCTAGAATCGTGATGTAAATTTCCTCAATGGAGGCCAAAATGGCATCTTTGGGCTCCTTAGCTGCCCCACGTGATAACGTAAGAATTATACTTTTTCGATCCTCTAAATTAGGTCATGTTGGGCTTCCAACGTGTCACTTTTCATGACGCATCGGATCTATCTTGGTCAAAAATCCGCCAATCTCCGTAAATGTTGATAGAAATCGCCAAGGGAGGCCAAAATGGCATCTTTGTCTCTTCACCGCCCAATGTGATACCCGTAAGAATTTTACTTTTTGATGCGTTGAATTACATCCTATTGGGCTTCCAAATGGTCACTTTTCGTGGCGACTAGATCTATCTTGGTCAAAAATCTGCCAATCCCGAAATGTTGATGCAATCACGCACCTAACGGAGGCCAAAATGGCATCTTTTGTCTCTTCACCGCCCAATGATACCGTAAGAATTTTACTTTTTGATACATTAAATTACATCCTATTGGGCTTCCAAATGTCACTTTTAGTGGCGACCGGATCTATCTTGGTCAAAAATCTGCCAATCGCCGTAAATGTTGATGTAAATCTGCATCGAATGGAGGCCAAAATGGCATCTTTTGTCTCTTCAGCTGCCCATGTGATACCGTAAAATTTTACTTCTCGATACGTTAAATTACATCCTATTGTTCTTCCAAGAGGTCACTTTTCGCGGGCGTTATCGATCTATCTTGGTCAAAAATACGCCAATCGCCGTAAATCGCCTCAACGTAGGCCAAAATGGCATCTTTTGTGTCTTCAGCCGCCCACGTGATACCCCGTAATTTTACTTTTCGATAACGTTAAATTACATCCTGTTGGGCTTCCAACAGTCACTTTTCGTGGTGATCGGATCTATCTTGGTCAAAAATCTACCAATCTCCATAAATGTTGATAGAAGTTCGCTCAACGGAGGCGGAATGACCTCTTTTGAAAACTATCAATTTTGCGAGCCTTCGCGATGCCTATCGACATGAACTTATGGATTTCAAAAATAGCTTTCTACTAGCTTCGCACGAGTCCGTAATCACTATGATTGGAGTTACGAACTCAAAAAAATATCACCGCTAGGAATCGTGGGATGTAAATTTCCTCAATGGAGGCCAAAATGGCATCTTTGGGCTCCTTAGCGCCCCACGTACGTGATAAATCCGTAAAATTATACTTTTCAATCCTCTAAATTAGGCCATGTTGGGCTTCCAATGTGTCACTTTTCATGGCGATCGGATCTATCTTGGTCAAAAATCCGCCAATCTCCGTAAATGTTGATAGAAATTCGCCGGGGAGGCCAAAAATGGCATCTTTTGTCTCTTCAACGCCCACGTGATACCCGTAAGAATTTTACTTTTTGATGCGTTGAATTACATCCTGTTGGGCTTCCAACAGTCACTTTTCGTGGCGGCTGATCTATCTTGGTTAAAAATTGCCAATCGCCGTAAATGTTGATGAATCATGACACGAACGGAGGCCAAAATGGCATCTTTTGTCTCTTCACGCCACGTGATACCGCTGAAATTTTACTTTTGATACATTGAATTACATCCCGTTGGGCTTCCAACAAAGTCACTTTTGTGGCGACCGGATCTATCTTGGTCAAAAACCGCCAATCGCCAAAATGTTGACGAAAATTCGCACGAATGGAGGCCAAAATGGCATCTTTTGTCTCTTCATTTGCCCATGTGATACCTGTAAGAATTTTACTTCTCGATACGTTAAATTACATCCTATTGGGCTTCCAACAGTCACTTTTCGTGGCGATCGGATCTATCTTTGGTCAAAAAAATCGCCAATCGCCGTGTAAATCTGCCCGTAATGAGGCCAAAATGGCATCTTTGTCTCTTCAACACCCACGTGATACCGTAGCAAGAATTTTACTTTTCGATAACGTTAAATTACATCCTGTTGGGCTTCCAACAGGTCACTTTTGTGGTGACCGGATCTATCTTGGTCAAAAATCTGCCAATCTCCATAAATGTTGATAGAAGTCCAGCTCAACGAGGCCGAATGACCTCTTTTGAAAACCGTCAATTTTGTGAGCCTTCGCGATGCCTATCGACATGGACTTATGGATTTCAAAAATACCTTTCTACTAGCCGCACGGAGTCCGAAATCACTACGATTGGAGTTACGGAACTCAAAAATGTCACCGCTACGAATCGTGACGAAATTTCCCACTGAATGGAGGCCAAAATGGCATCTTTGGGCTCCTTAGCTGCCCTTAATGTGATAACTGTAAGAATTATACTTTTTGATCCTCTAAATTAGGTCATGTTGGGCTTCCAACAGGTCTCTTTTCATGGCGACCGGATCTATCTTGGTCAAAAATCCGCCAATCTCCGTAAATGTTGATAAAAATCGCTCGAAGGGAGGCCAAATGGCATCTTTTGTCTCTTCACCGCCCATGTGATACCCTGTAAGAATTTTACTTCTCGATACGTTAAATTACATCCTATTGGGCTTCCAACAGGTCACTTTTAAATTGGCGATCGGATCTATCTTGGTCAAAAATCGCCAATCGCCGAAATCTGCCCGAACAGAGGCCAAAATGGCATCTTTTGTCTCTTCACCTGCCCACGTGATACCCGTATGCGAATTTTACTTTTCGATAACGTTAAATTACATCCCGTTGAAGCTTCCAACGAGTCACTTTTCATGGCGACTAGATCTATCTTGGTCAAAATCTGCCAATCTCCATAAATATTGATAGAAATCGCCTCGACGGAGGCCGAATGACCTCTTTTGAAAACCGTCAATTTTGCGAGCCTTCGCGATGCCTATCGACATGGACTTATGGATTTCAAAATAGCTTTCTACTAGCATCGCCGCGAGTCCAAATCACTACGATTGAGTTACGGAACTTAAAAAAAATGTCACCGCTAGGAATCGCGGACGTAAATTTCCTGAATGGAGGCCAAATGGCATCTTTGGGCTCCTTAGCTGCCCCACGTGATAACCGTAAGAATTATACTTTTCAATCCTCTAAATTAGGTTATGTTGGGCTTCTAACGTGTCACTTTTCATGGTGATCGGATCTATCTTGGTCAAAAATCTGCCAATCTCCGTAAATGTTGATAGAAATCTCTCCTCGAATGGAGGCCAAAATGGCATCTTTTGTCTCTTCACCACCACGCGATACCCGTAAGAATTTTACTTTTTGATGCGTTGAATTACATCCTGTTGGGCTTCCAACAGTCACTTTTCGCGGGCGACTTGATCTATCTTGGTCAAAAATACCCAATCTCCATAAATGTTGATAGAAGTTCGCCCCTCGACGGAGGCGGGGAATGACCTCTTTTGAAAAACCGTCAATTTTACGAGCCTTCGCGATGCCTATCGAACATGGACTTATGGATTTCAAAATAGTTTTCTACTAGCTTCAAGACTGAGTCCAAGATCACTACGATTGGAGTTACGGAACTCAAAAAATGTCACCGCTAGGAATCGTGGGATGAAATTTCCCAATGGAGGCCAAAATGGCATCTTTGGGCTCCTTAGCTGCCCCACGTGATAACTGTAAGAATTATACTTTTCGATCCTCTAAATTAGGTCATGTTGGGCTTCCAACAGTCACTTTTCATGGCGACCGGATCTATCTTGGTCAAAAATCCACCAATCTCCGTAAATGTTGATAGAAATTGCCGGCGGGAGGCCAAAATGGCATCTTTTGTCTCTTCACCGCCCACGTGATACCCTGTAAGAATTTTACTTTTTGATGCGTTGAATTACATCCTGTTGGGCTTCCAACGGGTCACTTTTCGTGGCGACATGGATCTATCTTGGTCAAAATGCGCTAACGCCGGAAATGTTGGCCAAATCTGCACGAACCAGGCCAAAATGGCATCTTTTGTCTCTTCAAATTTGCCACGTGATACACAGTAAGAATTTTACTTTTTGATACATTGAATTACATCCTGTTGGGCTTCCAACAGTCACTTTTAGTGGCGATCGGATCTATCTTGGTCAAAAATCAAGCCAATCGCGAAAATGTTGACGCAAAGCCGCACGAATGGAGGCCAAAATAGCATCTTTTTGTCTCTTCAAATTTGCCCATGTGATACCTGTAAGAATTTTACTTCTCGATACATTAAATTACATCCTATTGGGTTTCCAATAGGTCACTTTTCGTGGCGATCGGATCTATCTTGGTCGAATCCGCCAATCGCCGTAAATCTGCCCTAGAGGCCAAAATGGCATCTTTTGTCTCTTCAAATTGCCCATTGATACCTGTAAGAATTTTACTTTTTTGATAACGTTAAATTACATCCCGTTGGGCTTCCAACAGGTCACTTTTCATGGCGATCGGATCTATCTTGGTCAAAAATCGCCAATCTCCATAAATGTTGATAGAAGTCCGCCCAAACGGAGGCCGGAATGACCTCTTTTGAAAACCGTCAATTTTGCGAGCCTTCACGATGCCTATCGGTTACATGGACTTATGGATTTCAAAAATAGCTTTCTACTAGCTTCGCACGGAGTACGAATCACTACGATTGAGTTACGGAACTCAAAAAATGTCACCGCTAGGAATCGTGATGTAAATTTCCCTGAATGGAGGCCAAAATGGCATCTTTGGGCTCCTTAGTCGCCCCACGTGATAACCGTAAGAATTATACTTTTTCGATCCTCTAAATTAGGTCATGTTGGGCTTCCAACAGTCACTTTTCATGACGATCGGATCTATCTTGGTCAAAAATCCGCCAATCTCCGTAAATGTTGAGAGAAATCGCCGGCTGGGGAGGCCAAATGGCATCTTTTGTCTCTTCAATAATGCCCACGTGATACCGTAGAAGAATTTTACTTTTTGATGCGTTGAATTACATCCTATTGGGCTTCCAACAGGTCACTTTTCGTGGCGACTAGATCTATCTTGGTCAAAAATCGCCAATCCCGTAAATGTTGGATGTAAATCACACGAACGGAGGCCAAAATGGCATCTTTTGTCTCTTCATTTACGTGATACCTGTAAGAATTTTACTTTTGATACATTGAATTACATCCCGTTGGGCTTCCAACAGTCACTTTAGTGGCGATCGGATCTATCTTGGTCAAAAATCTGCCAATCGCGTAAATGTTGGACAAATCGCACGAATGGAGGCCAAAATGGCATCTTTTGTCTCTTCACCCCATGTGATACACAGTAAGAATTTTACTTCTCGATCACGTTAAATTACATCCTATTGTTCTTCCAAGAGGTCACTTTTAGTGGCGGCCCCGGATCTATCTTGGTCAAAAATCTGCCAATCGCTAGAAATCTCGCCTCGACGAGGCCAAAATGGCATCTTTTGTGTCTTCACCGCCCACGTGATACCCGTAAGAATTTTACTTTTCGATAACGTTAAATTACATCCCGTTGGGCTTCCAACAGTCACTTTTCGTGGTGACCGGATCTATCTTGGTCAAAAATCTACCAATCTCCATAAATGTTGATAGAAGTTCTCGCTCGAACGGAGGCGAAATGACCTCTTTTTGAAAACTATCAATTTTGCGAGCCTTAGCGATGCCTATCGACATGAACTTATGGATTTCAAAAATAGCTTTCTACTAGCCAAGACGGAGTCCGAAATCACTATGATTGGAGTTACGGAACTCAAAAAAATATCACCGCTAGGAATCGTGATGTAAATTTCCCTAATGGAGGCCAAAATGGCATCTTTGGGCTCCTTAGCTGCCCCCACGATAACCTGTAAGAATTATACTTTTCAATCCTCTAAATTAGGCCATGTTGGGCTTCCAACAGTCACTTTTCATGGCGATTTGGATCTATCTTGGTCAAAAATCCGCCAATCTCCGTAAATGTTGATAGAAATCTGCTCGAAGGGAGGCCAAAATGGCATCTTTTGTCTCTTCAACTGCCCACGTGATACCCGTAAGAATTTTACTTTTTTGATCGTTGAATTACATCTGTTGGGCTTCCAACGGTCACTTTTAGTGGCGATTGGATCTATCTTGGTTAAAAATCTGCCAATCGCCGAAATGTTGACAAAAATGCGCATCAACGGAGGCCAAAATGGCATCTTTTGTCTCTTCACGCCCCGCGTGATACCCGTAAGAATTTTACTTTTGATACATTGAATTACATCCTGTTGGGCTTCCAACAGGTCACTTTTAGTGGCGACGGATCTATCTTGGTCAAAAAATGCCAATCGCCGAAAATGTTGATGTAAATGCGCACGAATGGAGGCCAAAATGGCATCTTTTGTCTCTTCAACTGCCCATGTGATACCCGTAAGAATTTTACTTCTCGATACATTAAATTACATCCTATTGGGCTTCCTAACAGTCACTTTTAAGTGGCGATCGGATCTATCTTGGTCAAAAATCCGCCAATCGCAAATCTGCCCTAACGAGGCCAAAATGGCATCTTTTGTCTCTTCACGCCCACGTGATACACATGGAATTTTACTTTTGATACATTGAATTACATCCTATTGGGCTTCCAACAGGTCACTTTTCGTGGTGACCGGATCTATCTTGGTCAAAAATCTACCAATCTCCATAAATGTTGATAGAAGTCCGCCCAAGCGGAGGCGAATGACCCGTTTTGAAAACTGGCCAATTTTGCGAGCCTTCGCGATGCCTATCGGACATGGACTTATGGATTTCAAAATAGCTTTCTACTAGCTTCGCATACGGAGTCCGAATCACTACGATTGGAGTTACGGAACTCAAAAAATGTCACCGCTACGAATCGTGATGAAATTTCCACTGAATGGAGGCCAAAATGGCATCTTTGGGCTCCTTAGCTGCCCCCTAATGATAACCGTAAGAATTATACTTTTCGATCCTCTAAATTAGGTCATGTTGGGCTTCCAACGGTCACTTTTCATGGCGGCATCGGATCTATCTTGGTCAAAAATCCGCCAATCTCCGAAATGTTGATAGAAATCGCTCGATGGGAGGCCAAAATGGCATCTTTTGTCTCTTCATTTGCCCATGTGATACCGTAAGAATTTTACTTCTCGTCGTTAAATTACATCCTATTGGGCTTCCAACAGGTCACTTTTCGTGGGCGACCGGATCTATCTTGGTCAAAACCGCCAATCGCCAGAAATCAGCCTCGACCGCAGGCCAAAATGGCATCTTTTGTCTCTTCAAATGCCCACGTGATACCTCGCACGAATTTTACTTTTCGATAACGTTAAATTACATCCTGTTGGGCTTCCAACAGTCACTTTTCATGGCGACTAGATCTATCTTGGTCAAAAATCTGCCAATCTCCATAAATATTGATAGAAATGCGCCTCAACGGAGGCCGAATGACCTCTTTTTAAAACCCGTCAATTTTGCGAGCCTTCGCGATGCCTATCGACATGGACTTATGGATTTCAAAATAGCTTTCTACTAGCTTCGCGGAGTCCAAAGATCACTACGATTGGAGTTACGAACTCAAAAATGTCACCGCTAGGAATCGCGGGACAGAAATTTCCTGAATGGAGGCCAAAATGGCATCTTTGGGCTCCTTAGCCGCCCCACGTGATAACCGTAAGAATTATACTTTTCAATCCTCTAAATTAGGTTATGTTGGGCTTCTAACGTGGTCACTTTTCATGGTGATTTGGATCTATCTTGGTCAAAAATCTGCCAATCTCCGTAAATGTTGATAGAAATCTCCTCGAAGGGAGGCCAAAATGGCATCTTTTGTCTCTTCACCGCCCACGTGATACCGTAAGAATTTTACTTTTTGATGCGTTGAATTACATCCTGTTGGGCTTCCAACAGTCACTTTTCGTGGTGACTGGATCTATCTTGGTCAAAAATCGCCAATCTCCATAAATGTTGATAGAAGTCCGCCCGAACGGAGGCCGAATGACCTCTTTTGAAAACCGTCAATTTTACGAGCCTTACGCGATGCCTATCGACATGGACTTATGGATTTCAAAATAGCTTTCTACTAGCTTCGCACGGAGTCCAAGATCACTACGATTGGAGTTACTGAACTCAAAAAATATCACCGCTAGGAATCGTGGATGTAAATTTCTCACGAATGGAGGCCAAAATGGCATCTTTGGGCTCCTTAGCTGCCCCACGTGATAACCGTAAGAATTATACTTTTCGATCCTCTAAATTAGGTCATGTTGGGCTTCCAACAGTCACTTTTCATGGCGACCGGATCTATCTTGGTCAAAAATCCACCAATCTCCGTAAATGTTGATAGAAATCGCCTCGAAGGGAGGCCAAAATGGCATCTTTTGTCTCTTCACCGCCCACGTGATACCTGTAAAAATTTTACTTTTTGATGCGTTGAATTACATCCCGTTGGGCTTCCAATAGGTCACTTTTCGCGGGCGATCGGATCTATCTTGGTCAAAAATCTGCCAATCGCCATAAATGTTGATAGAAATCTCACTAACGACGAGGCCAAAATGGCATCTTTTGTCTCTTCACCGCCCACGTGATACCGTGTAAGAATTTTACTTTTTGATACATTGAATTACATCCTGTTGGGCTTCCAACAGTCACTTTTAGTGGCGATTGGATCTATCTTGGTGAAAAATCACAATCGCCGAAATGTTGACAGTAAAAGTCGCACGAATGGAGGCCAAAATAGCATCTTTTGTCTCTTCAGCTACCCATGTGATACCTGTAAGAATTTTTACTTCTTGATACATTAAATTACATCCTATTGGGTTTCCAATAGGTCACTTTTCGTGGGCGACTGGATCTATCTTGGTCAAAATCTCGCCAACGCCGCCCGAAATCTGCCCGAAACGAGAGGCCAAAATGGCATCTTTTGTCTCTTCAAACGCCCACGTGATACCGTAAGAATTTTACGCTTTGATAACGTTAAATTACATCCTGTTGGGCTTCCAACAGTCACTTTTCATGGCGATGGATCTATCTTGGTCAAAAATCTGCCAATCTCCATAAATGTTGATAGAAGTTCGCCCAAACGGAGGCCGAATGACCTCTTTTTGAAACCGCTCAATTTTGCGAGCCTTCGCGATGCCTATCGGACATGGACTTATGGATTTCAAAAATAGATTTCTACTAGCTTCGCATGGAGTACAGAATCACTACGATTGGAGTTACGGAACTCAAAAATGTCACCGCTAGGAATCGTGGATGAAATTTCCCTCAATGGAGGCCAAAATGGCATCTTTGGGCTCTTAGCTGCCTACCATGATAAAAAGAATTATACTTTTCGATCCTCTAAATTAGGTCATGTTGGGCTTCCAACAGGTCGCTTTTCATGGCGACGGATCTATCTTGGTCAAAAATCCGCCAATCTCCGTAAATGTTGATAGAATTCGCCAAGGGAGGCCAAAATGGCATCTTTTGTCTCTTCACTGCCCACGTGATACCCGTAAGAATTTTACTTTTTGATGCGTTGAATTACATCCTATTGGGCTTCCAACAGGGTCACTTTTCGCGGGCGACTAGATCTATCTTGGTCAAAAATCTACCAATCGCCGTAAATGTTGACGTAAATCTTTAAGAACGGAGGCCAAAATGGCATCTTTTGTCTCTTCACCGCCCCACGTGATACCCGTAAGAATTTTTACTTTTGATACATTGAATTACATCCTGTTGGGCTTCCAACAGGTCACTTTTAGTGGCGACTGGATCTATCTTGGTCAAAAATCTGCCAATCGCCGTAAATGCTGATGTAAATCGCACGAATGGAGGCCAAAATGGCATCTTTTGTCTCTTCAAATTGCCCATGTGATACCCGTAAGAATTTTACTTCTCGATACGTTAAATTACATCCTATTGTTCTTCCAAGAGGTCACTTTTCGTGGCGATCGGATCTATCTTGGTCAAAAATCTGCCAATCGCCCGTAAATCCGCCTCGAACAGAGGCCAAAATGGCATCTTTTGTGTCTTCAAATGCCCACGTGATACCCGTAAAGAATTTTACTTTTCGATAACGTTAAATTACATCCTGTTGGGCTTCCAACAGGTCACTTTTCGTGGTGATTGATCTATCTTGGTCAAAAATCTACCAATCTCCATAAATGTTGATAGAAGTTCGCCTCGAACGGAGGCCGAATGACCTCTTTTGAAAACTATCAATTTTGCGAGCCTTCGCGATGCCTATCGACATGAACTTATGGATTTCAAAATAGCTTTCTACTAGCTTCGCACGGAGTCCGTAATCACTATGATTGAGTTACGGAACTCAAAAATATCACCGCTAGGAATCGTGATGTAAATTTCCCCTGAATGGAGGCCAAAATGGCATCTTTGGGCTCCTTAGCTGCCCACGTGATAACTGTAAGAAATATACTTTTCAATCCTCTAAATTAGGCCATGTTGGGCTTCCAACAGTCACTTTTCATGGCGACTGGATCTATCTTGGTCAAAAATCCGCCAATCTCCGTAAATGTTGATAGAAATTCGCTTTCGAAGGGAGGCCAAAATGGCATCTTTTGTCTCTTCAAGCGCCCGTGATACACGTAAGAATTTTACTTTTGATGCATTGAATTACATCCTGTTGGGCTTCCAACAGTCACTTTTCGTGGCGACTGGATCTATCTTGGTCAAAAATCTGCCAATCGCCGGAAATGTTGACAGAAATCGCACGCGAATCGGAGGCCAAAATGGCATCTTTTGTCTCTTCATTTGCCCACGTGATACCGTAAAGAATTTTACTTTTTGATACATTGAATTACATCTGTTGGGCTTCCAACAGTCACTTTTAGTGGCGACTGGATCTATCTTGGTCAAAAACTGCCAATCGCCAGAAATGTTGACGTAAATCTCGCACGCGAATGGAGGCCAAAATGGCATCTTTTGTCTCTTCAACGCCCATGTGATACCTGTAAGAATTTTACTTCGATACAATAAATTACATCCTATTGGGCTTCTAACAGGTCACTTTTGTGGCGACTGGATCTATTTGATCAAAAATCTACCAATCGCCGAAATGCCCTCGAACGAGGCCAAAATGGCATCTTTTGTCTCTTCAACCGCCCACGTGATACCTGTAAGAATTTTTACTTTTCGATAATGTTAAATTACATCCTGTTGGGCTTCCAACAGGTCACTTTTCGTGGCGACTGGATCTATCTTGGTCAAAAATACGCCAATCTCCATAAATGTTGATAGAAGTCTCGCGCAACGGAGGCCGAATGACCTCTTTTGAAAACCGTCAATTTTGTGAGCCTTCGCGATGCCTATCGAACATGGACTTATGGATTTCAAAAATACCTTTCTACTAGCTTCGCGCACGGAGTCCGTAATCACTACCATTGGAGTTCACGGAACTCAAAAAATGTCACCGCTACGAATCGTGACGTAAATTTCCCCGAATGGAGGCCAAAATGGCATCTTTGGGCTCCTTAGCTGCCCCACGTGATAACTGTAAAATTATACTTTTTCAATCCTCTAAATTAGGTCATGTTGGGCTTCCAACAGTCACTTTTTCATGGCGACTAGATCTATCTTCGTCAAAAAATCCGCCAATCTCCGTAAATGTTGATAGAAATCACCTCGAAGGGAGGCCAAAAGGGCATCTTTTGTCTCTTCACCAGCCCACGATACCTGTAAGAATTTTACTTTTGATGCGTTGAATTACATCCTCGTTGGGCTTCCAACAGGTCACTTTTCGGGCGGATCTATCTTGGTCAAAAATCTGCCAATCGCCGAAATGTTGACCAATCACGCATCAACGGAGGCCAAAATGACATCTTTTTGTCTCTTCACCGCCCACGTGATACCGTAAGAATTTTACTTTTTGATACATTGAATTACATCCTGTTGGGCTTCCAACAGTCACTTTTAGTGGCGACCGGATCTATCTTGGTCAAAAAAAACTGCCAATCGCCGTAAATGTTGACCAAATCGCACGAATGGAGGCCAAAATGGCATCTTTTGTCTCTTCAAATTGCCCATGTGATACACCTGTAAGAATTTTACTTCTCGATACAATAAATTACATCCTATTGGGCTTCTAACAGTCACTTTTTGTGGCGATCGGATCTATCTTGGTCAAAAAATCGCCAATCGCGTAAATCTGCCTCGAACGAGTAGGCCAAATGGCATCTTTTGTCTCTTCACCGCCCACGTGATACCGTAAGAATTTTACTTTTCGATAACGTTAAATTACATCCCGTTGGGCTTCCAACAGGTCACTTTTCGTGGCGACTGGATCTTTCTTGGTAAAAAAATCTGCCAATCTCCATAAATGTTGATGAAAAGTCGCCCGAACGGAGGCCGTAATGACCTCTTTTGAAAACCATCAATTTTGCGAGCCTTCGCGATGCCTATCAGACATGGACTTATGGATTTCAAAAATACCTTTCTACTAGCTTCGCGACGGAGTCCGAATCACTACGATTGGAGTTACGGAACTCAAAAAATGTCACCGCTACGAATCGTGACAGAAATTTCCCGAATGGAGGCCAAAATGGCATCTTTGGGCTCATTAGCGCCCCACGTGATAACCTGTAAGAATTATACTTTTCGATCCTCTAAATTAGGTCATGTTGGGCTTCCAACAGGTCACTTTTCATGGCGATCGGATCTATCTTGGTCAAAAATCCGCCAATCTCCGTAAATGTTGATAGAAATCTGCTCGAAGGGAGGCCAAAATGGCATCTTTTGTCTCTTCAGCTGCCCACGTGATACCCGTAAGAATTTTACTTTTGATGCGTTGAATTACATCCTGTTGGGCTTCCAACGGGTCACTTTTGTGGCGATGGATCTATCTTGGTCAAAAATCTGCCAATCGCCATAGATGTTGATGAAATTCTGCCGCGACGGAGGCCAAAATTGCATCTTTTGTCTCTTCACTGCCCACGTGATACCTCGACCAGAGTGTAAGAATTTTACTTTTGATGCGTTGAATTACATCTGTTGGGCTTCCAACAGGTCACTTTTCGTGGCGGCTGGATCTATCTTGGTCAAAAAATCTGCCAATCGCCATGGCGAATCTACCCTGGGTCAAAATCCGAAGAAAAGGCCAAAATGGCATCTTTTGTCTCTTCATTTGCCCACGTGATACACGTAAGAATTTTACTTTTCGATAACGTTAAATTACATCCCGTTGGGCTTCCAACAGTCACTTTTCGTGGCGACCGGATCTATCTTGGTCAAAAATCTACCAATCTCCATAAATGTTGATACAAGTCTGCCCGAACGGAGGCGGAATGACCTCTTTTGAAATCCGTCAATTTTGTGAGCCTTCGCGATGCCTATCGAACATGGACTTATGGATTTCAAAAATAGCTTTCTACTAGCTTCGCACGGAGTCCGTGAATCACTACGATTGGAGTTACTGAAACTCAAAAAATGTCACCGCTAGGAATCATGACGAAATTTCACGAATGGAGGCCAAAATGGCATCTTTGGGCTCTTAGCTGCCCCACGTGATAACTGTAAGAATTATACTTTTCGATCCTCTAAATTAGGTCATGTTGGGCTTCCAACGGTCACTTTTCATGGTGACTGGATCTATCTTGGTCAAAAATCCGCCAATCTCGAAATGTTGATAGAAATCTCCTCGAAGGGAGGCCAAAATGGCATCTTTTGTCTCTTCAAATTTTGCCCACGTGATACCCGTAAGAATTTTACTTTTTGATGCGTTGAATTACATCCTGTTGGGCTTCCAACGGTCACTTTTCGTGCGACTGGATCTATCTTGGTCAAAAATCTGCCAATCTCCATAAATGTTGATAGAAGTCTCGCAAACGGAGGCCGAATGACCTCTCGTTGAAAACCGTCAATTTTGCGAGCCTTCGCGATGCCTATCGGACATGGACTTATGGATTTCAAAATAGCTTTCTACTAGCCCGCACGAGTACGTAATCACTACGATTGGAGTTACGGAACTCAAAAAATGTCACCGCTAGGAATCGTGACAGAAATTTCCTGAATGGAGGCCAAAATGGCATCTTTGGGCTCCTTAGCCGCCCCACGTGACAACTCTGTAAGAATTATACTTTTCGATCCTCTAAATTAGGTCATGTTGGGCTTCCAACGGTCACTTTTCATGGCGACCGGATCTATCTTGGTCAAAAATCCGCCAATCTCCGTAAATGTTGATAGAAATCGCTCGAAGGGAGGCCAAAATGGCATCTTTTGTCTCTTCAGCCGCCCACGTGATACCTGTAAGAATTTTACTTTTTGATGCGTTGAATTACATCCTGTTGGGCTTCCAACAGTCACTTTTCATGGCAACTAGATCTATCTTGGTCAAAAAAATCGCCAATCGCCCGGAAATGTTGACAGAAATCTGCACGAACGGAGGCCAAAATGGCATCTTTTGTCTCTTCAAATTTGCCACGTGATACCTGTAAGAATTTTACTTTTTGATACATTGAATTACATCCTGTTGGGCTTCCAACGTCAATACTTTTAGTGGCGATCGGATCTATCTTGGTCAAAAATCTGCCAATCGCGAGAAATGTTGACGTAAATCGCATCGAATGGAGGCCAAAATGGCATCTTTTGTCTCTTCACTGCCCATGTGATACCCGTAAGAATTTTACTTCTCGACGTTAAATTACATCCTATTGGGCTTCCAACAGTCACTTTTCGTGGTGACGGATCTATCTTGGTCAAAATCTGTCAATCGCCAAATCTCGCCTGAAACAGGCCAATATGGCATCTTTTGTCTCTTCAGCTGCCCACGTGATACCAGTAAGAATTTTACTTTTCGATAACGTTAAATTACATCCTGTTGGGCTTCCAACAGGTCACTTTTCATGGTGATTTGGATCTATCTTGGTCAAAAATCTACCAATCTCCATAAATGTTGATAGAAGTTCCGCCGCGAACGGAGGCCGAATGACCTCTTTTGAAAACTGTCAATTTTGCGAGCCTTCGCGATGCCTATCAGACATGGACTTATGGATTTCAAAAATAGCTTTCTACTAGCTTCGCACGCACGAGTCCGTAATCACTACGATTGGAGTTACGGAACTCAAAAAATGTCACCGCTAGGAATCGTGGACTGAAATTTCCACGAATGGAGGCCAAAATGGCATCTTTGGGCTCCTTAGCTGCCCCACGTGATAACCGTAAGAATTATACTTTTCAATCCTCTAAATTAGGTCATGTTGGGCTTCCAACAGGTCACTTTTCATGGCGACTAGATCTATCTTGGTCAAAAATCCACCAATCTCCGTAAATGTTGATAGAAATCGCTCGATGGGAGGCCAAAATGGCATCTTTTGTCTCTTCACCGCCCACGTGATACCCGTAAGAATTTTACTTTTTGATGCGTTGAATTACATCCTGTTGGGCTTCCAACAGGTCACTTTTCGTGGTGATTTGGATCTATCTTGGTCAAAAATCTGCCAATCGCCGTAAATGTTGACAGTAAATCGCACGAACGGAGGCCAAAATGGCATCTTTTGTCTCTTCATTTGCCCACGTGATACCTGTAAGAATTTTACTTTTTGATACATTGAATTACATCCTGTTGGGCTTGCAATGTGTCACTTTTAGTGGCGACCGGATCTATCTTGGTCAAAAAAAAACTGCCAATCGCCGTAAATGTTGGATGTAAATCTCGCACGAATGGAGGCCAAAATGGCATCTTTTCTCTCTTCACCGCCCATGTGATACCTGTAAGAATTTTACTTCGATACAATAAATTACATCCTATTGGGCTTCTAACAGTCACTTTTTGTGGCGACGGATCTATCTTGGTCAAAAATCTGCCAATCGCCCGAAATCTGCCCGAACGAGAGGCCAAAATGGCATCTTTTGTCTCTTCAAATCGCCTACGTGATACCGTAAGAATTTTTACTTTTCGATAACATTAAATTACATCCTCCCGTTGGGCTTCCAACGGGTCACTTTTCGTGGGCGACCGGAGCTATCTTGGTCAAAAATCTGCCAATCTCCATAAATGTTGATAGAAGTCTCGCCCGAACGGAGGCCGGAAGGACCTCTTTTGAAAACCGTCAATTTTGTGAGCCTTCGCGATGCCTATCGAACATGGACTTATGGATTTCAAAAAATACCTTTCTACTAGCTTCGCACGGAGTCCGTAATCACTACGATTGGAGTTACGGAACTCAAAAAAATATCACCGCTACGAATCATGACGTAAATTTCCCCGAATGGAGGCCAAAATGGCATCTTTGGGCTCCTTAGCTGCCCCACGTGATAACCGTAAGAATTATACTTTTCGATCCTCTAAATTAGGTCATGTTGGGCTTCCAACAGGTCACTTTTCAAGGCGACTGGATCTATCTTGGTCAAAAATCTACCAATCTCCAGAAATATTGATAGAAATCTGCTTGAAGGGAGGCCAAAATGGCATCTTTTGTCTCTTCAACGCCCATGTGATACCTGTAAGAATTTTACTTCTCGATACGTTAAATTACATCCTATTGGGCTTCCAACAGGTCACTTTTAAATGGCGATCGGATCTATCTTGGTCAAAAATCGCCAATCGCCAGAAATCTACCCTGCACGAACGAGGCCAAAATGGCATCTTTTGTCTCTTCACCGCCCACGTGATACCTGTAAGAATTTTACTTTTTGATAACGTTAAATTACATCCCGTTGGGCTTCGAACAGTCACTTTTCGTGGCGACTGGATCTATCTTGGTCAAAATCTGCCAATCTCCATAAATGTTGATAGAAGTCTGCACGAACGGAGGCCGAATGACCTCTTTTTGAAAACCGTCAATTTTGTGAGCCTTCGCGATGCCTATCGACATGGACTTATGGATTTCAAAAATACCTTTCTACTAGCTTCAACACGGAGTCCGTAATCACTACGATTGGAGTTACGGAACTCAAAAATATCACCGCTACGAATCGTGACGAAATTTCCCTGAATGGAGGCCAAAATGGCATCTTTGGGCTCCTTAGCTGCCCCACGTGATAACTGTAAGAATTATACTTTTGATCCTCTAAATTAGGTCATGTTGGGCTTCCAACGGGTCACTTTTCATGGTGATCGGATCTATCTTGGTCAAAAATCCGCCAATCTCCGTAAATGTTGATAGAAATCTCCTCGAAGGGGAGGCCAAAATGGCATCTTTTGTCTCTTCACCGCCCACATGATACCTGTAAGAATTTTACTTTTTGATACATTGAATTACATCCTGTTGGGCTTCCAACAGGTCACTTTTAGTGGCGACGGATCTATCTTGGTCAAAAATCGCCAATCGCCCGTAAATCGCCTGAACAGAGGCCAAAATGGCATCTTTTGTCTCTTCACCGCCCCATGTGATACCACAGAAGAATTTTACTTTTTGATACATTGAATTACATCCTATTGGGCTTCCAACAGGTCACTTTTCGTGGTGACTGGATCTATCTTGGTCAAAAATCTACCAATCTCCATAAATGTTGATAGAAATTCCTCGAACGGAGGCCAAATGACCTCCTTTGAAAACTGTCAATTTTGCGAGCCTTCGCGATGCCTATCGGTTGGACTTATGGATTTCAAAAATAGCTTTCTACTAGCTTCGCACGGAGTCCGTAATCACTACGATTGGAGTTACGGAACTCAAAAAATGTCACCGCTAGGAATCGTGACAGAAATTTCCTCTGAATGGAGGCCAAAATGGCATCTTTGGGCTCCTTAGCGCCCCCACGTGATAACCTGTAAGAATTATACTTTTCAATCCTCTAAATTAGGTCATGTTGGGCTTCCAACAGTCACTTTTCATGGCGACTAGATCTATCTTGGTCAAAAATCCGCCAATCTCCAGAAATGTTGATAGAAATCGCTCGAAGGGAGGCCAAAATGGCATCTTTTGTCTCTTCACTGCCCATGATACCGTAAGAATTTTACTTTTGATGCGTTGAATTACATCCTGTTGGGCTTCCAACAAGTCACTTTTCGTGGCGACTAGATCTATCTTGGTAAAAAATCGTCAATCGCGAGAAATGTTGACGCAAATCGCGATCGAATCGGAGGCCAAAATAGCATCTTTTTGTCTCTTCACTGCCCACGTGATACCTATAAGAATTTTACTTTTTTGATACATTGAATTACATCCTGTTGGGCTTCCAACGAGGTCACTTTAGTGGCGGATCTATCTTGGTCAAAAACTGCCAAACGCCGAAATGTTGACGAAATGCATTGCGAATGGAGGCCAAAATGGCATCTTTTGTCTCTTCAATTGCCCATGTGATACCTGTAAGAATTTTACTTCGATACAATAAATTACATCCTATTGGGCTTCTAACGAGTCACTTTTTTGTGGCGGCGGATCTATCTTGGTCAAAAATCTGCCAATCGCCCGAAATTTCTCAAACGAGGCCAAAATGGCATCTTTTGTCTCTTAGCGCCCACGTGATACACGTAAGAATTTTACTTTTTTGATAACATTAAATTACATCCCTTGGGCTTCCAACAGGTCACTTTCGTGGCGATCGGATCTATCTTGGTCAAAATCCGCCAATCTCCATAAATGTTGATAGAAGTTCGCCTCGAACGGAGGCCGAATGACCTCTTTTGAAAACCGTCAATTTTGTGAGCCTTCGCGATGCCTATCGAACATGGACTTATGGATTTCAAAAATACCTTTCTACTAGCTTCGCACGGAGTCCGAATCACTACGATTGGAGTTACGGAACTCAAAAAAATGTCACCGCTACGAATCGTGACGTAAATTTCCCCGAATGGAGGCCAAAATGGCATCTTTGGGCTCCTTAGCCGCCCCACGTGATAACAAAGTAAAATTATACTTTTCGATCCTCTAAATTAGGTCATGTTAGGCTTCCAACAAAATCACTTTTCAAGGCGATTGGATCTATCTTGGTCAAAAAATCCGCCAATCTCCGTAAATATTGATAGAAATCGCCGAAGGGAGGCCAAAATGGCATCTTTTGTCTCTTCACCGCCCATGTGATACCTCGTAAGAATTTTACTTCTCGATCGTTAAATTACATCCTATTGGGCTTCCAACGGTCACTTTTCGTGGCGACTGGATCTATCTTGGTCAAAAATCGCCAATCGCCGTGAAATCTACCGAGAGGGCCAAAATGGCATCTTTTGTCTCTTCAAATTGCCCACGTGATACCGTAAGAATTTTACTTTTCGATAACGTTAAATTACATCCTGTTGGGCTTCCAACAGTCACTTTTCGTGGCGACTGATCTATCTTGGTCAAAAATCCGCCAATCTCCATAAATGTTGATAGAAGTCCGCCTCGAACGGAGGCCAAAATGACCTCTTTTGAAAACCGTCAATTTTGCGAGCCTTCGCGATGCCTATCGATACATGGACTTATGGATTTCAAAAATAGCTTTCTACTAGCTTCGCACGGAGTCCGAATCACTACGATTGGAGTTACTGAAACTCAAAAATGTCACCGCTAGGAATCATGACGTAAATTTCCACTCAATGGAGGCCAAAATGGCATCTTTGGGCTCTTAGCTGCCCCACGTGATAACCGTAAGAATTATACTTTTCGATCCTCTAAATTAGGTCATGTTGGGCTTCCAAATGTGTCACTTTTCATGGTGATTGGATCTATCTTGGTCAAAAATCCGCCAATCTCCGTAAATGTTGATAGAAATCTCCTCGAAGGGAGGCCAAAATGGCATCTTTTGTCTCTTCACCGCCCACGTGATACCCCGTAAGAATTTTACTTTTTGATGGGTTGAATTACATCTTGTTGGGCTTCCAACAGGTCACTTTTCGTGGCGACCGGATCTATCTTGGTCAAAAATCTACCAATCTCCATAAATGTTGATAGAAGTGCGCCCGAACGGAGGCGAATGACCTCTTTTGAAAACCGTCAATTTTGCGAGCCTTCGCGATGCCTATCGGACATGGACTTATGGATTTCAAAAATAGCTTTCTACTAGCTTCGCACGGAGTACGTAATCACTACGATTGGAGTTACGGAACTCAAAAAATGTCACCGCTAGGAATCGTGACAGAAATTTCCTCAATGGAGGCCAAAATGGCATCTTTGGGCTCCTTAGCTGCCCCCACGTGACAACCGTAAGAATTATACTTTTCGATCCTCTAAATTAGGTCATGTTGGGCTTCCAACGGGTCACTTTTCATGGCGATCGGATCTATCTTGGTCAAAAATCCGCCAATCTCCGAAATGTTGATAGAAATCTGCCGAAGGGAGGCCAAAATGGCATCTTTTGTCTCTTCACCGCCCACGTGATACCCGTAAGAATTTTACTTTTTGATGCGTTGAATTACATCCTGTTGGGCTTCCAACGGGTCACTTTTCGTGGCGACTAGATCTATCTTGGTCAAAAATCTGCCAATCGCCGTAAATGTTGACGTAAATCTGCACGAACGGAGGCCAAAATGGCATCTTTTGTCTCTTCAGTGCCACGTGATACCCGTAAGAATTTTACTTTTTGATACATTGAATTACATCCTGTTGGGCTTCCAAACGGTCACTTTTTAGTGGCGATCGGATCTATCTTGGTCAAAAATCTGCCAATCGCCGTAAATGTTGACCAAATCTGCACGAATGGAGGCCAAAATGGCATCTTTTGTCTCTTCATTTGCCCATGTGATACCCGTAAGAATTTTACTTCTCGATACGTTAAATTACATCCTATTGGGCTTCCAACGTGTCACTTTTGTGGTGACTGGATCTATCTTGGTCAAAAATCTGTCAATCGCCGAAATCTGCCTCGAACAGAGGCCAAAATGGCATCTTTTGTCTCTTCAGCTGCCCACGTGATACCTGTAAGAATTTTACTTTTCGATAACGTTAAATTACATCCTGTTGGGCTTCCAACGTGTCACTTTTCGTGGTGACTGGATCTATCTTGGTCAAATATCTACCAATCTCCATAAATGTTGATAGAAGTCTCGCCTCAACGGAGGCCGTAATGACCTCTTTTTGAAAACCGTCAATTTTGCGAGCCTTCGCGATGCCTATCGACATGGACTTATGGATTTCAAAAATAGCTTTCTACTAGCTTCGCACGGAGTCCGTAATCACTACGATTGAGTTACGGAACTCAAAAAATGTCACCGCTAGGAATCGTGATGTAAATTTCCTCAATGGAGGCCAAAATGGCATCTTTTGGGCTCCTTAGCTGCCCCACGTGATAACCGTAAGAATTATACTTTTCAATCCTCTAAATTAGGTCATGTTGGGCTTCCAAATGTGTCACTTTTCATGGCGACTAGATCTATCTTGGTCAAAAATGCACCAATCTCCGTAAATGTTGATAGAAATCGCTCGAAGGGGGAGGCCAAAATGGCATCTTTTGTCTCTTCACGCCCACGTGATACCCGCGTAAGAATTTTACTTTTGATGCATTGAATTACATCCTGTTGGGCTTCCAACAGTCACTTTTCGTGGGCGCATCGGATCTATCTTGGTCAAAAATCGCCAATCGCGGAAATGTTGATGTAAATCGCACGAACGGAGGCCAAAATGGCATCTTTTTGTCTCTTCAAATGCCCGCATGCGTGATACCTGTAAGAATTTTACTTTTTGATACATTGAATTACATCCTGTTGGGCTTCCAACAGGTCACTTTTAGTGGCGATTGGATCTATCTTGGTCAAAAAATCGCCAATCGCCCGTAAATGTTGACGTAAATCTGCACGAATGGAGGCCAAAATGGCATCTTTTGTCTCTTCAACTGCCCATGTGATACCTTGTAAGAATTTTACTTCTCGATACAATAAATTACATCCTATTGGGCTTCTAACAGGTCACTTTTGTGGCGATCGGATCTATCTTGGTCAAAAATCTGCCAATCGCCGAAAATCTGCCCGAACAGAGGCCAAAATGGCATCTTTTGTCTCTTCAACGCCCACGTGATACCTGTAGTAAGAATTTTACTTTTCGATAACGTTAAATTACATCCTGTTGGGCTTCCAACAAAGTCACTTTTCGTGGCGATCGGAGCTATCTTGGTCAAAAATCGCCAATCTCCATAAATGTTGATAGAAGTCTGCCCGAACGGAGGCCGAATGACCTCTTTTGAAAACCGCCAATTTTGTGAGCCTTCGCGATGCCTATCGCACATGGACTTATGGATTTCAAAAATACCTTTCTACTAGCTTCGCACGGAGTCCGTAATCACTACGATTGAGTTACGGAACTCAAAAAATGTCACCGCTACTGAATCGTGATGTAAATTTCCCTGAATGGAGGCCAAAATGGCATCTTTGGGCTCCTTAGTCGCCCCACGTGATAACAAAGAAGAATTATACTTTTCGATCCTCTAAATTAGGTCATGTTAGGCTTCCAACAGTCACGCTTTCAAGGCGATCGATCTATCTTGGTCAAAAAATCTGCCAATCTCCGTAAATATTGATAGAAATCTGCTCGAAGGGAGGCCAAAATGGCATCTTTTGTCTCTTCACCTGCCCATGTGATACCCGTAAGAATTTTACTTCTCGATACGTTAAATTACATCCTATTGGGCTTCCAACAGTCACTTTTCGTGGCGATCGGATCTATCTTGGTCAAAATCTTTGCCAATCGCCAGAAATCTACCCGAACAGAGGCCAAAATGGCATCTTTTGTCTCTTCAAATGCCCACGTGATACCCGCTGTAAGAATTTTACTTTTCGATAACGTTAAATTACATCCTGTTGGGCTTCCAACAGTCACTTTTCGTGGCGACCGGATCTATCTTGGTCAAAAATGCCAATCTCCATAAATGTTGATAGAAGTCCGCCTTTACGGAGGCCTGTAATGACCTCTTTTGAAAACCGTCAATTTTGCGAGCCTTCGCGATGCCTATCGACATGGACTTATGGATTTCAAAAATAGCTTTCTACTAGCTTCGCACGGAGTCCGAATCACTACGATTGGAGTTACGAAACTCAAAAAATGTCACCGCTAGGAATCATGACGTAAATTTCCTGAATGGAGGCCAAAATGGCATCTTTGGGCTCCTTAGCTGCCCCACGTGATAACTCGTAAGAATTATACTTTTCGATCCTCTAAATTAGGTCATGTTGGGCTTCCAACAGGTCACTTTTCATGGTGACTGGATCTATCTTGGTCAAAAATCCGCCAATCTCCGAAATGTTGATAGAAATCTCCTCGAAGGGAGGCCAAAATGGCATCTTTTGTCTCTTCAAATGCCCACGTGATACCGTAAGAATTTTACTTTTCGATAACGTTAAATTACATCCTGTTGGGCTTCCAACAGGTCACTTTTCGTGGTGACTTGGATCTATCTTGGTCAAAAATCTACCAATCTCCATAAATGTTGATAGAAGTTCTGCCCGAACGGAGGCCGAATGACCTCTTTTGAAAACTGTCAATTTTGCGAGCCTTCGCGATGCCTATCGACATGGACTTATGGATTTCAAAAATAGCTTTCTAGCTAGCCGCACGGAGTCCGTAATCACTACGATTGGAGTTACGAACTCAAAAATGTCACCGCTAGGAATCGTGACAGAAATTTCCCGAATGGAGGCCAAAATGGCATCTTTGGGCTCCTTAGCTGCCCACGTGATAACCGTAAGAATTATACTTTTCAATCCTCTAAATTAGGTCATGTTGGGCTTCCAACAGTCACTTTTCATGGCGACTAGATCTATCTTGGTCAAAAATCCACCAATCTCCGTAAATGTTGATAGAAATCGCTCGAAGGGGAGGCCAAAATGGCATCTTTTGTCTCTTCAAATTGCCCACGTGATACCCGTAAGAATTTTACTTTTTGATACATTGAATTACATCCTGTTGGGCTTCCAACAGTCACTTTTCGTGGGCGATCGGATCTATCTTGGTCAAAAATCTGCCAATCGCCCGAAATGTTGACAAATCGCATCGCACGAACGGAGGCCAAAATGGCATCTTTTGTCTCTTCACCGCCCACGTGATACCTGTAAGAATTTTACTTTTTGATACATTGAATTACATCCTGTTGGGCTTCCAACGTGTCACTTTTAGTGGCGACTCGGATCTATCTTGGTCAAAAAAACTGCCAATCGCCGTAAATGTTGACAGAAATTTCGCACGAATGGAGGCCAAAATGGCATCTTTTGTCTCTTCACCGCCCATGTGATACCTGTAAGAATTTTACTTCTCGATACAATAAATTACATCCTATTGGGCTTCTAACAGTCACTTTTGTGGCGACTGGATCTATCTTGGTCAAAAATCTCGCCAATCGCCGTAAATCTGCCCGAGCAGAGGCCAAATGGCATCTTTTGTCTCTTCAGCTGCCCACGTGATACCTGTAAGAATTTTACTTTTCGATAACGTTAAATTACATCCTGTTGGGCTTCCAACAGTCACTTTTCGTGGCGGCCCCGGAGCTATCTTGGTCAAAAATCTGCCAATCTCCATAAATGTTGATAGAAGTACCGCGCCGAATCGGAGGCCGAATGACCTCTTTTGAAAACCGTCAATTTTGTGAGCCTTCGCGATGCCTATCGAACATGGACTTATGGATTTCAAAAATACCTTTCTACTAGCTTCGCACGGAGTCCGTAATCACTACGATTGGAGTTACGAACTCAAAAATGTCACCGCTACGAATCGTGACGTAAATTTCCCGAAATGGAGGCCAAAATGGCATCTTTGGGCTCCTTAGTCGCCCCACGTGATAACAAGAAGAATTATACTTTTCGATCCTCTAAATTAGGTCATGTTAGGCTTCCAACGGGTCACTTTTCAAAGGCGATGGATCTATCTTGGTCAAAAAATCTGCCAATCTCCGTAAATATTGATAGAAATCTGCTCGAAGGGAGGCCAAAATGGCATCTTTTTGTCTCTTCAGCTGCCCATGTGATACCTGTAAGAATTTTACTTCTCGATACGTTAAATTACATCCTATTGGGCTTCCAACGGGTCACTTTTCGTGGCGGCCGGATCTATCTTGGTCAAAAATCTGCCAATCGCCAAATCTACCCGAGCAGAGGGCAAAATGGCATCTTTTGTCTCTTCAAATTGCCCACGTGATACACGTAAAAATTTTACTTTTCGATAACGTTAAATTACATCTGTTGGGCTTCCAACAGGTCACTTTTCGTGGCGACTGGATCTATCTTGGTCAAAAATCTGCCAATCTCCATAAATGTTGATAGAAGTCTGCCCGAACGGAGGCGGAATGACCTCTTTTGAAAACTGTCAATTTTGCGAGCCTTCGCGATGCCTATCGCATTATGGACTTATGGATTTCAAAAATAGCTTTCTACTAGCTTCGCGACGGAGTCCGTAATCACTACGATTGGAGTTACGAAACTCAAAAAATGTCACCGCTAGGAATCATGACAGAAATTTCCTCGAATGGAGGCCAAAATGGCATCTTTGGGCTCCTTAGCTGCCCCACGTGATAACCGTAAGAATTATACTTTTCGATCCTCTAAATTAGGTCATGTTGGGCTTCCAACAGGTCACTTTTCATGGTGATTTGGATCTATCTTGGTCAAAAAATCCGCCAATCTCCGTAAATGTTGATAGAAATCTCCTCGAAGGGAGGCCAAAATGGCATCTTTTGTCTCTTCAAATTTGCCCACGTGATACCTGTAAGAATTTTACTTTTCGATAACGTTAAATTACATCCCGTTGGGCTTCCAACAGTCACTTTTCGTGATGACTGGATCTATCTTGGTCAAAAATCTACCAATCTCCATAAATGTTGATAGAAGTCTGCCCGAACGGAGGCCAGAATGACCTCTTTTGAAAACTGTCAATTTTGCGAGCCTTCGCGATGCCTATCGCACATGGACTTATGGATTTCAAAAATAGCTTTCTACTAGCTTCGCACGGAGTCCGAATCACTACGATTGGAGTTACGGAACTCAAAAATGTCACCGCTAGGAATCGTGACGTAAATTTCCCTCGAATGGAGGCCAAAATGGCATCTTTGGGCTCCTTAGCTGCCCCACGTGATAACTGTAAGAATTATACTTTTCAATCCTCTAAATTAGGTCATGTTGGGCTTCCAACAGGTCACTTTTCATGGCGACTAGATCTATCTTGGTCAAAAAATCCACCAATCTCCGTAAATGTTGATAGAAATCGCTCGAAGGGGAGGCCAAAATGGCATCTTTTGTCTCTTCACCGCCCACGTGATACCGTAAGAATTTTACTTTTTGATGCGTTGAATTACATCCTGTTGGGCTTCCAACAGTCACTTTTCGTGGCGACCGGATCTATCTTGGTCAAAAATCTGCCAATCGCCGAAATGTTGACGTAAATCTGCACGAACGGAGGCCAAAATGGCATCTTTTGTCTCTTCACCGCCCAATGTGATACCCGTAAGAATTTTACTTTTTGATACATTGAATTACATCCCGTTGGGCTTCCAACAGGTCACTTTTAGTGGCGACTCGGATCTATCTTGGTCAAAAAACAGCCAATCGCGTAAATGTTGATGAGAAATCTGCACGAATGGAGGCCAAAATGGCATCTTTTGTCTCTTCAGCTGCCCATGTGATACCGTAAGAATTTTACTTCTCGATACAATAAATTACATCCTATTGGGCTTCTAACAGGTCACTTTTTGTGGCGACTGGATCTATCTTGGTCAAAAATCGCCAATCGCCCGAAATCTGCCCGAACAGAGGCCAAAATGGCATCTTTTGTCTCTTCAGCTGCCCACGTGATACCTGTAAGAATTTTACTTTTCGATAACGTTAAATTACATCCCGTTGGGCTTCCAATGTGTCACTTTTCGTGGCGATCGGAGCTATCTTGGTCAAAAATCTGCCAATCTCCATAAATGTTGATAGAAGTCTCGCCCCGAACGGAGGCCGAATGACCTCTTTTGAAAACCGTCAATTTTGTGAGCCTTCGCGATGCCTATCGACATGGACTTATGGATTTCAAAAATACCTTTCTACTAGCTTCGCACGGAGTCCGTAATCACTACGATTGGAGTTACGGAACTCAAAAAATGTCACCGCTACGAATCATGACGTAAATTTCCTGAATGGAGGCCAAATGGCATCTTTGGGCTCCTTAGCTGCCCCCGTGATAACTGTAAGAATTATACTTTTCGATCCTCTAAATTAGGTCATGTTGGGCTTCAAACAGTCACTTTTCAAGGCGATCGGATCTATCTTGGTCAAAAAAATCCGCCAATCTCCGAAATATTGATAGAAATCTGCTCGAAGGGAGGCCAAAATGGCATCTTTTGTCTCTTCACTGCCCATGTGATACCTGTAAGAATTTTACTTCTCGATACGTTAAATTACATCCTATTGGGCTTCCAACAGTCACTTTTCGTGGCGACCGGATCTATCTTGGTCAAAAAAATCTGCCAATCGCCATAAATCTACCCGAACAACGAGGCCAAAATGGCATCTTTTGTCTCTTCACCGCCCACGTGATACCCGTAAGAATTTTACTTTTCGATAACGTTAAATTACATCCCGCCGGGCTTCCAACAGTCACTTTTCGTGGCGACCGGATCTATCTTGGTCAAAAATCCGCCAATCTCCATAAATGTTGATAGAAGTCGATCCAAAATGGCTCGAACGGAGGCCCATGTGAATGACCTCTTTTGAAAACCGTCAATTTTGCGAGCCTTCGCGATGCCTATCGACATGGACTTATGGATTTCAAAAATAGCTTTCTACTAGCTTCGCACGTGAGTCCGAATCACTACGATTGGAGTTACGAAACTCAAAAAATGTCACCGCTAGGAATCATGACGTAAATTTCCCTGAATGGAGGCCAAAATGGCATCTTTTGGGCTCCTTAGCTGCCCCACGTGATAACCGTAAGAATTATACTTTTCGATCCTCTAAATTAGGTCATGTTGGGCTTCCAACAGGTCACTTTTCATGGTGACTGATCTATCTTGGTCAAAAAATCCGCCAATCTCCGTAAATGTTGATAGAAATCTCCTCGAAGGGAGGCCAAATGGCATCTTTTGTCTCTTCACCGCCCACGTGATACCAGAAGAATTTTACTTTTTGATGCGTTGAATTACATCCTGCTGGGCTTCCAACAGGTCACTTTTCGTGGCGACTGGATCTATCTTGGTCAAAAATCTACCAATCTCCATAAATGTTGATAGAAGTCCGCCAAAACGGAGGCCGAATGACCTCTTTTGAAAAAAACCGTCAATTTTGCGAGCCTTCGATGCCTATCGACATGGACTTATGGATTTCAAAAATAGCTTTCTACTAGCTTCGCACGGAGTACGTAATCACTACGATTGAGTTACTTTAACTCAAAAAATGTCACCGCTAGGAATCGTGATGTAAATTTCCTGAATGGAGGCCAAAATGGCATCTTTGGGCTCTTAGCCGCCCCACGTGACAACCGTAAGAATTATACTTTTCGATCCTTTAAATTAGGTCATGTTGGGCTTCCAACAGTGTCACTTTTCATGGCGACCGGATCTATCTTGGTCAAAAATCCGCCAATCTCCGTAAATGTTGATAGAAATCGCTCGAAGGGGAGGCCAAAATGGCATCTTTTGTCTCTTCACCGCCCACGTGATACCCGTAAGAATTTTACTTTTGATGCGTTGAATTACATCCTCGTTGGGCTTCCAACAGGTCACTTTTCGTGGTGACTAGATCTATCTTGGTCAAAAATCGCCAATCGCCGTAAATGTTGACAGTAAATCTACACGAACGGAGGCCAAAATGGCATCTTTTGTCTCTTCAAATTTGCCACGTGATACCCGTAAGAATTTTACTTTTTGATACATTGAATTACATCCCGTTGGGCTTCCAACAGTCACTTTTAGTGGCGATCGGATCTATCTTGGTCAAAAATCGCCAATCGCCGTAAATGTTGACAAATCTCACACATCGAATGGAGGCCAAAATGGCATCTTTTGTCTCTTCAGCGCCCATGTGATACCCGTAAGAATTTTACTTCTCGATACGCTAAATTACATCCTATTGGGCTTCCAACAGTCACTTTTCGTGGTGACCGGATCTATCTTGGTCAAAAATCTGCCAATCGCCAGAAATCCGCCCGAACAGAGGCCAAAATGGCATCTTTTGTCTCTTCAAATGCCTCACGTGATACCCGTAAGAATTTTACTTTTCGATAACGTTAAATTACATCCTGTTGGGCTTCCAACAGGTCACTTTTCGTGGTGACCGGATCTATCTTGGTCAAAAATCTACCAATCTCCATAAATGTTGATATAAGTTCGCCTCGAACGGAGGCCGAATGACCTCTTTTGAAAACTATCAATTTTGCGAGCCTTCGCGATGCCTATCGACATGGACTTATGGATTTCAAAAATAGCTTTCTACTAGCTTCGCACGGAGTCCGTAATCACTACGATTGGAGTTACGGAACTCAAAAAATGTCACCGCTAGGAATCGTGGATGTAAATTTCCTCGAATGGAGGCCAAAATGGCATCTTTGGGCTCCTTAGCTGCCCCACGTGATAACCGTAAGAATTATACTTTTCAATCCTCTAAATTAGGTCATGTTAGGCTTCCAACAGTCACTTTTCATGGCGACTAGATCTATCTTGGTCAAAAATCCGCCAATCTCCGTAAATGTTGATAGAAATCTGCCGAAGGGAGGCCAAAATGGCATCTTTTTGTCTCTTCAGTCGCCCACGTGATACCGTAAGAATTTTACTTTTGATGCGTTGAATTACATCCTGTTGGGCTTCCAACAGTCACTTTTCGTGGCGACCGGATCTATCTTGGTCAAAAATCGCCAATCGCCGTAAATGTTGATGTAAATCCGCACGAACGGAGGCCAAAATGGCATCTTTTGTCTCTTCACCGCCCACGTGATACCTGTAAGAATTTTACTTTTTGATACATTGAATTACATCCCGTTGGGCTTCCAAATGTGTCACTTTTAGTGGCGATCGATCTATCTTGGTCAAAAAACGCCAATCGCCGTAAATGTTGACGTAAATCGCACGAATGGAGGCTAAAATGGCATCTTTTGTCTCTTCACGCCCATGTGATACCCGTAAGAATTTTACTTCGATACAATAAATTACATCCTATTGGGCTTCTAACAGTCACTTTTTGTGGCGATCGGATCTATCTTGGTCAAAATCTACCAATCGCCGTAAATCTGCCCCAACGAGGCCAAAATGGCATCTTTTGTCTCTTCACCGCCCACGTGATACCGTAAGAATTTTACTTTTCGATAACGTTAAATTACATCCCCGTTGGGCTTCCAACAGGTCACTTTTCGTGGTGACTGGAGCTATCTTGGTCAAAAATCCGCCAATCTCTATAAATGTTGATAGAAGTCGCCCGAACGGAGGCCGTAATGACCTCTTTTGAAAACCGTCAATTTTGTGAGCCTTCGCGATGCCTATCGACATGGACTTATGGATTTCAAAAATACCTTTCTACTAGCTTCGCACGGAGTCCGTAATCACTACGATTGGAGTTACGGAACTCAAAAATGTCACCGCTATGAATCATGACGTAAATTTCCTCGAATGGAGGCCGAAATGGCATCTTTGGGCTCCTTAGCTGCCCCACGTGATAACCGTAAGAATTATACTTTTCGATCCTCTAAATTAGGTCATGTTGGGCTTCCAACAGGTCACTTTTCAAGGCGACCGATCTATCTTGGTCAAAAACTGCCAATCGCCATAAATGTTGATGTAAATCTGCACGAATGGAGGCCAAAATGGCATCTTTTGTCTCTTCAAATTGCCCATGTGATACCTTGTAAGAATTTTACTTCTCGATACAATAAATTACATCCTATTGGGCTTCTAACGTGTCACTTTTTGTGGCGACCGATCTATCTTGGTCAAAAATCTGCCAATCGCCGAAATGTTGCCCGAGCCAAAATGGCATCTTTTGTCTCTTCACCGCCCACGTGATACCCGTAAGAATTTTACTTTTCGATAACGTTAAATTACATCCTGTTGGGCTTCCAACAGTCACTTTTCGTGGCGACCGGAGCTATCTTGGTCAAAAATCTGCCAATCTCCATAAATGTTGATAGAAGTCTCCGCCTCAACGGAGGCCAAATGACCTCTTTTGAAAACCGTCAATTTTGTGAGCCTTCGCGATGCCTATCGACATGGACTTATGGATTTCAAAATACCTTTCTACTAGCTTCGCAACGAGTCCGTAATCACTACGATTGGAGTTACTTAACTCAAAAATGTCACCGCTACGAATCATGACGATAAATTTCCTCGAATGGAGGCCAAAATGGCATCTTTGGGCTCCTTAGCCGCCCCACGTGATAACCGTAAGAATTATACTTTTCGATCCTCTAAATTAGGTCATGTTGGGCTTCCAACAGTCACTTTTCAAGGCGATTGGATCTATCTTGGTCAAAAATCTGCCAATCTCCGTAAATATTGATAGAAATCTGCTTTCGAAGGAGGCGAAAATGGCATCTTTTGTCTCTTCACTGCCCATGTGATACCCGTAAGAATTTTACTTCTCGATACGTTAAATTACATCCTATTGGGCTTCCAACAGTCACTTTTCGTGGCGACCGGATCTATCTTGGTCAAAAAATCTGCCAATCGCCGGAGAAATCTACCCGAACGAGAGGCCAAAATGGCATCTTTTGTCTCTTCACCGCCCACGTGATACCCGTAAGAATTTTACTTTTCGATAACGTTAAATTACATCCCGTTGGGCTTCCAACAGTCACTTTTCGTGGCGACTGGATCTATCTTGGTAAAAATCTACCAATCTCCATAAATGTTGATCGGTGTCCCGCTTTTACGCGAACGGAGGCCGAATGACCTCTTTTGAAAACCGCAATTTTGCGAGCCTTCGCGATGCCTATCGAACATGGACTTATGGATTTCAAAAATAGCTTTCTACTAGCCGCACGAGTCCGTAATCACTACGATTGGAGTTACGAAACTCAAAAAATGTCACCGCTAGGAATCATGACGTAAATTTCCGAATGGAGGCCAAAATGGCATCTTTGGGCTCCTTAGCTGCCCCACGTGATAACCGTAAGAATTATACTTTTCGATCCTCTAAATTAGGTCATGTTGGGCTTCCAACAGGTCACTTTTCATGGTGACTGGATCTATCTTGGTCAAAAATCCGCCAATCTCCGTAAATGTTGATAGAAATCTCCTCGAAGGGAGGCCAAAATGGCATCTTTTGTCTCTTCACCGCCCACGTGATACCCGTAAGAATTTTACTTTTTGATGCGTTGAATTACATCCTGTTGGGCTTCCAACAGGTCACTTTTCGTGGCGACCGGATCTATCTTGGTCAAAAATCTACCAATCTCCATAAATGTTGATAGAAGTTCGCCTAAACGGAGGCCGAATGACCTCTTTTGAAAACCGCCAATTTTGCGAGCCTTCGCGATGCCTATCGACATGGACTTATGGATTTCAAAATAGCTTTCTACTAGCTTCGCACGGAGTACGTAATCACTACGATTGGAGTTACGGAACTCAAAAAATGTCACCGCTAGGAATCGCGGGATGTAAATTTCCTCAATGGAGGCCAAAATGGCATCTTTGGGCTCCTTAGCTGCCCCACGTGACAACCTGTAAGAATTATACTTTTCGATCCTTTAAATTAGGTCATGTTGGGCTTCCAACAAAGTCACTTTTCATGGCGATCGGATCTATCTTGGTCAAAAATCCGCCAATCTCCGAAATGTTGATAGAAATCGCTCGAAGGGAGGCCAAAATGGCATCTTTTGTCTCTTCACCGCCCACGTGATACCCGTAAGAATTTTACTTTTTGATGCGTTGAATTACATCCTCGTTGGGCTTCCAACAGTCACACTTTTCGTGGGCGACTAGATCTATCTTGGTCAAAAATCTGCCAATCGCCCGTAAATGTTGACAAATCTGCACGCAATCGAGAGGCCAAAATGACATCTTTTGTCTCTTCAAATTGCCCACGTGATACCCGTAAGAATTTTACTTTTTTGATACATTGAATTACATCCTCGTTAGGCTTCCAACAAAGTCACTTTTAGTGGCGATTCGGATCTATCTTGGTCAAAAATCTGCCAATCGCTAGAATTGTTCACGTAAATCGCATCGAATGGAGGCCAAAATGGCATCTTTTGTCTCTTCAGCCTGCCCATGTGATACCCGTAAAGAATTTTACTTCTCGATACGTTAAATTACATCCTATTGGGCTTCCAACAGTCACTTTTCGTGGTGATCGGATCTATCTTGGTCAAAAATCTGCCAATCGCCGTAAATCTGCCCGAACAGAGGCCAAAATGGCATCTTTTGTCTCTTCAAAATACCACGTGATACCGTTGTAAGAATTTTACTTTTCGATAACGTTAAATTACATCCTGTTGGGCTTCCAACAGTCACTTTTCGTGGTGACTGGATCTATCTTGGTCAAAAATCTACCAATCTCCATAAATGTTGATAGAAGTTCACACGCTCAACGGGCGAGAATGACCTCTTTTGAAAACCGTCAATTTTGCGAGCCTTCGCGATGCCTATCGCACATGGACTTATGGATTTCAAAATAGCTTTCTACTAGCCGCGCACGGAGTCCGTAATCACTACGATTGGAGTTACGGAACTCAAAAAATGTCACCGCTAGAATCGTGATGTAAATTTCCTCGAATGGAGGCCAAAATGGCATCTTTGGGCTCCTTAGCCGCCCCACGTGATAACCGTAAGAATTATACTTTTCAATCCTCTAAATTAGGTCATGTTAGGCTTCCAACAGTCACTTTTCATGGCGACTAGATCTATCTTGGTCAAAAATCCGCCAATCTCCGTAAATGTTGATAGAAATCTCGCCGAAGGGAGGCCAAAATGGCATCTTTTGTCTCTTCACCGCCTGCGTGATACCTGTAAGAATTTTACTTTTTTGATGCGTTGAATTACATCCTGTTGGGCTTCCAACAGTCACTTTTCGTGGCGATCGGATCTATCTTGGTCAAAAATCTACCAATCTCCATAAATGTTGATAGAAGTCTCGCCCAAACGGAGGCCGAATGACCTCTTTGAAAACCGTCAATTTTGCGAGCCTTCGCGATGCCTATCGACATGGACTTATGGATTTCAAAAATAGCTTTCTACTAGCTTCGCACGGAAAGTACGTAATCACTACGATTGGAGTTACGGAACTCAAAAATGTCACCGCTAGGAATCGTGGGATGTAAATTTCCTCTGAATGGAGGCCAAAATGGCATCTTTGGGCTCCTTAGCTGCCCCACGTGACAACCGTAAGAATTATACTTTTTGATCCTTTAAATTATGTCATGTTGGGCTTCCAACGTGTCACTTTTCATGGCGACCGGATCTATCTTGGTCAAAATCCGCCAATCTCCGAAATGTTGATAGAAATCGCTCGAAGGAGGCCAAAATGGCATCTTTTGTCTCTTCAAATAACGTGATACCCAGTAAGAATTTTACTTTTTGATGCGTTGAATTACATCCTGTTGGGCTTCCAACAGTCACTTTTCGTGGCGATCGATCTATCTTGGTCAAAAATCTGCCAATCGCCGTAAATGTTGACAGAAATCTACACGAACGGAGGCCAAAATGGCATCTTTTGTCTCTTCAAATTGCCCACGTGATACCCTGTAAGAATTTTACTTTTTGATACATTGAATTACATCCTGTTGGGCTTCCAACAAAGTCACTTTTAGTGGCGACCGGATCTATCTTGGTCAAAAAACGCCAATCGCGAGAAATGTTGACAGAAATCTGCACGAATGGAGGCTAAAATGGCATCTTTTGTCTCTTCACCGCCCATGTGATACCCAGAAGAATTTTACTTCTCGATACAATAAATTACATCCTATTGGGCTTCTAACAGTCACTTTTTGTGGCGATCGGATCTATCTTGGTCAAAAATCTACCAATCGCCGAAATCTGCCCGAACGAGGCCAAAATGGCATCTTTTGTCTCTTCAAATGCCCACGTGATACCGTAAGAATTTTACTTTTCGATAACGTTAAATTACATCCTGTTGGGCTTCCAACAGTCACTTTTCGTGGCGACCGGAGCTATCTTGGTCAAAAATCTGCCAATCTCTATAAATGTTGATAGAAGTCCGCCTCGAACGGAGGCCGAATGACCTCTTTTGAAAACCGTCAATTTTGTGAGCCTTCGCGATGCCTATCGAACATGGACTTATGGATTTCAAAAATACCTTTCTACTAGCTTCAAGACGAGTCCGTAATCACTACGATTGGAGTTACGGAACTCAAAAAATGTCACCGCTACGAATCATGACGTAAATTTTCTGAATGGAGGCCAAAATGGCATCTTTGGGCTCCTTAGCTGCCCACGTGATAACCGTAAGAATTATACTTTTCGATCCTCTAAATTAGGTCATGTTGGGCTTCCAACGGGTCACTTTTCAAAGACGATCGGATCTATCTTGGTCAAAAATCGCCAATCTCCGAAATATTGATAGAAATCTGCTCGAAGGGAGGCCAAAATGGCATCTTTTGTCTCTTCAGCCGCCCATGTGATACCTGTAAGAATTTTACTTTCGATACGTTAAATTACATCCTATTGGGCTTCCAACAGTCACTTTTCGTGGGCGATCGGATCTATCTTGGTCAAAAATCTGCCAATCGCCATAAATCTACCCGAACGAGAGGCCAAAATGGCATCTTTTGTCTCTTCAATTTGCCCACGTGATACACAGTAAGAATTTTACTTTTTGATACATTGAATTACATCCCTGTTGGGCTTCCAACAGTCACTTTTAGTGGCGATGGATCTATCTTGGTCAAAAATCTGCCAATCGCCGAAATGTTGACGTAAATCTGCACGAATGGAGGCCAAAATGGCATCTTTTGTCTCTTCAAATTACCCATGTGATACCCGTAAGAATTTTACTTCTCGATCGTTAAATTACATCCTATTGGGCTTCCAACAGGTCACTTTTCATGGCGATCGGATCTATCTTGGTCAAAATCTACCAATCGCCGAAAATCTGCTAAATAGAGGCCAAAATGGCATCTTTTGTCTCTTCAAATTTGCCCACGTGATACTTGTAAGAATTTTACTTTTGATAACGTTAAATTACATCCTTTGGGCTTCCAACAGTCACTTTTCGTGGCGACCGGATCTATCTTGGTCAAAAATCTGCCAATCTCCATAAATGTTGATAGAAGTCTGCCTAAACGGTGGCGAGAATGACCTCTTTTGAAAACCGTCAATTTTGTGAGCCTTCGCGATGCCTATCGGACATGGACTTATGGATTTCAAAAATAGCTTTCTACTAGCTTCGCACGGAGTCCGTAATCACTACGATTGGAGTTACGAACTCAAAAAATGTCACCGCTACGAATCGTGATGAAATTTCCCGAATGGAGGCCAAAATGGCATCTTTGGGCTCCTTAGCCGCCCCACGTGATAACCGTAAGAATTATACTTTTCGATCCTCTAAATTAGGTCATGTTGGGCTTCCAACAGGTCACTTTTCATGGCTTATCGGATCTATCTTGGTCAAAAATCCGCCAATCTCCGAAATGTTGATAGAAATCTCCTCGAAGGGAGGCCAAAATGGCATCTTTTGTCTCTTCACCGCCCACATGATACCGTAAGAATTATACTTTTTGATGCGTTGAATTACATCCCGTTGGGCTTCCAACAGTGTCACTTTTAGTGGGCGACTGGATCTATCTTGGTAAAAAATCTGCCAATTGCCGAAATGTTCACGTAAATCTGCACGAACGGAGGCTAAAATGGCATCTTTTTGTCTCTTCAAATGCCCATGTGATACCCAGAAGAATTTTACTTCTCGATACATTAAATTACATCCTATTGGGCTTCCAACAGGTCACTTTTCGTGGCGATCGGATCTATCTTGGTCAAAAATCTGCCAATCGCTAGAAATCTGCCCGAACAGAGGCCAAAATGGCATCTTTTGTCTCTTCACCGCCCACGTGATACCCGTAAGAATTTTACTTTTCGATAACGTTAAATTACATCCTGTTGGGCTTCCAACAGGTCGCTTTTCGGGCGATCGGATCTATCTTGGTCAAAAATCTGCCAATCTCCATAAATGTTGATAGAAGTCCCGCCTCGAACGGAGGCCAATGACCTCTTTTGAAAACCGTCAATTTTGCGAGCCTTCTTCGCGATGCCTATCGACATGGACTTATGGATTTCAAAAAATAGCTTTCTACTAGCTTCGCACGGAGTCAAGAATCACTACGATTGGAGTTACGAAACTCAAAAAATGTCACCGCTAGGAATCATGACGTAAATTTCCCTGAATGGAGGCCAAAATGGCATCTTTGGGCTCCTTAGCTGCCCCACGTGATAATCGTAAGAATTATACTTTTCGATCCTCTAAATTAGGTCATGTTAGGCTTCCAACAGGTCACTTTTCATGGCGATCGGATCTATCTTGGTTAAAAATCCGCCAATCTCCGAAATGTTGATAGAAATCTGCTCGAAGGGAGGCCAAAATGGCATCTTTTGTCTCTTCACCGCCCACGTGATACCTGTAAGAATTTTACTTTTTGATGCGTTGAATTACATCCCGCTAGGCTTCCAACAGGTCACTTTTCGTGGCGACTAGATCTATCTCGGTCAAAAAATCTGCCAATCGCCGTAAATGTTGACAAAATCTGCACGAACGGAGGCCAAAATGGCATCTTTTGTCTCTTCACTACCCACGTGATACCCGTAAGAATTTTACTTTTTGATAAATTGAATTACATCATGTTGGGCTTCCAACAGGTCACTTTTAGTGGCGATCGGATCTATCTTGGTCAAAAATCTGCCAATCGCTGAAAATGTTGATGAAATCTGCACGAATCGAGGCCAAAATGGCATCTTTTGTCTCTTCACCGCCCATGTGATACCGTAAGAATTTTACTTCTCGATACGTTAAATTACATCCTATTGGGCTTCCAACAGTCACTTTTCATGGTGACTGGATCTATCTTGGTCAAAAATCTGCCAATCGCCGTAAATCTGCCCGAACAGAGGCCAAAATGGCATCTTTTGTCTCTTCACGCCCACGTGATACCCGTAAGAATTTTACTTTTCGATAACGTTAAATTACATCCTGTTGGGCTTCCAACAGTCACTTTTCGTGGCGATCGGATCTATCTTGGTCAAAAATCCGCCAATCTCCATAAATGTTGATAGAAGTCGCGCCCCGAACGGAGGCGAGAATGACCTCTTTTGAAAACCGTCAATTTTGTGAGCCTTCGCGATGCCTATCGCACATGGACTTATGGATTTCAAAAATAGCTTTCTACTAGCTTCGCATGGAGTCCGTAATCACTACGATTGGAGTTACGGAACTCAAAAAATGTCACCGCTAGGAATCGTGGATGCCAAATTTCCTCAATGGAGGCCAAAATGGCATCTTTGGGCTCCTTAATCGCCCCACGTGATAACTGTAAGAATTATACTTTTCGATCCTCTAAATTAGGTCATGTTGGGCTTCCAATAGGTCACTTTTTCATGGCGACCGGATCTATCTTGGTCAAAAATCCGCCAATCTCCGTAAATGTTGATAGAAATCGCCAAGGGAGGCCAAAATGGCATCTTTTGTCTCTTCACCGCCCACGTGATACCGTAAGAATTTTATTTTTGATGCGTTGAATTACATCCTGTTGGGCTTCCAACAGTCACTTTTCGTGGGCGACTGGATCTATCTTGGTCAAAAATCTGCCAATCGCCGAAAATGTTGTTGTAAATCGCACGAAACGGAGGCCAAAATGGCATCTTTTGTCTCTTCACCGCCCACGTGATACCTGTAAGAATTTTACTTTTTGATACATTGAATTACATCCTGTTGGGCTTCCAACAGGTCACTTTTAGTGGCGACTAGATCTATCTTGGTCAAAAATCTGCCAATCGCCGTAAATGTTGACACGTAAATCTGCACTAATGGAGGCCAAAATGGCATCTTTTGTCTCTTCACTGCCCATGTGATACCCTGTAAGAATTTTACTTCTCGATACATTAAATTACATCCTATTGGGCTTCCAACGTGTCACTTTTCGTGGCGACTGGATCTATCTTGGTCAAAAATCTGCCAATCGCTAGAAATCTGCCCGAATAGAGAGGCCAAAATGGCATCTTTTGTCTCTTCACCTGCCCACGTGATACCGTAAGAATTTTACTTTTCGATAACGTTAAATTACATCCTGTTGGGCTTCCAACAGTCACTTTTCGTGGCGACCGGATCTATCTTGGTCAAAAATCCGCCAATCTCCATAAATGTTGATAGAAGTCTGCCTCGAACGGAGGCCGAAATGACCTCTTTTGAAAACCGTCAATTTTGTGAGCCTTCGCGATGCCTATCGACATGGACTTATGAATTTCAAAATAGCTTTCTACTAGCTTCGCACGGAGTCCGTAATCACTACGATTGGAGTTACGGAACTCAAAAAAATGTCACCGCTAGGAATCGTGATGTAAATTTCCTCGAATGGAGGCCAAAATGGCATCTTTGGGCTCCTTAGCTGCCCCACGTGATAACCGTAAGAATTATACTTTTCGATCCTCTAAATTAGGTCATGTTGGGCTTCCAACAGGTCACTTTTCATGGCGACCCCGGATCTATCTTGGTCAAAAAATCCGCCAATCTCCGAAATGTTGATAGAAATCTCCTCGAAGGGAGGCCAAAATGGCATCTTTTGTCTCTTCAAATTTGCCCACATGATACCTGTAAGAATTTTACTTTTTGATGCGTTGAATTACATCTGTTGGGCTTCCAACGAGGTCACTTTTCGTGGCGGCCGGATCTATCTTGGTAAAAAATCTGCCAATTGCCGAAATGTTCACGAGAAATCTGCACGAACGGAGGCCAAAATGGCATCTTTTGTCTCTTCAATTTGCCCATGTGATACCTGTAAGAATTTTACTTCTCGATACGTTAAATTACATCCTATTGGGCTTCCAACAGATCACTTTTCGTGGCGACTGGATCTATCTTGGTCAAAAATCTGCCAATCGCCAGAAATCTGCCCGAACAGAGGCCAAAATGGCATCTTTTGTCTCTTCACCGCCCACGTGATACCCGTAAGAATTTTACTTTTCGATAACGTTAAATTACATCCTGTTGGGCTTCCAACAGTCACTTTTCGTGGCGGCCCCGGATCTATCTTGGTCAAAATCTGCCAATCTCCATAAATGTTGATAGAAGTCTCCGCCCGAACGGAGGCCGGAATGACCTCTTTTGAAAACCGTCAATTTTGCGAGCCTTCGCGATGCCTATCGAACATGGACTTATGGATTTCAAAAATAGCTTTCTACTAGCTTCGCAAGGAGTCCGTAATCACTACGATTGGAGTTACGAAACTCAAAAAATGTCACCGCTAGGAATCATGACAGAAATTTCCCCTGAATGGAGGCCAAATGGCATCTTTGGGCTCCTTAGCTGCCCCACGTGATAACCTGTAAGAATTATACTTTTCGATCCTCTAAATTAGGTCATGTTGGGCTTCCAACAGGTCACTTTTCATGGTGACTGGATCTATCTTGGTCAAAAATCCGCCAATCTCCAAAAAATGTTGATAGAAATCTTAACTCGAAGGGAGGCCAAAATGGCATCTTTTTTGTCTCTTCAAATGCCCACGATACCCGTAAGAATTTTACTTTTTGATGCGTTGAATTACATCCTGTTGGGCTTCCAACAGTCACTTTTCGTTATGATTTGGATCTATCTTGGTCAAAAATCTGCCAATCGCCAAATGTTGGCCAAATCTGCACGAACGGAGGCCAAAATGGCATCTTTTGTCTCTTATTTGCCCACGTGATACCCGTAAATTTTACTTTTTGATACATTGAATTACATCTGTTGGGCTTCCAACAGGTCACTTTTAGTGGCGCATCGGATCTATCTTGGTCAAAAATCTGCCAATCGCCGTAAAATGTTGATGTAAATCTGCACGAATGGAGGCCAAAATGGCATCTTTTTCTCTTCAATTTTGCCCATGTGATACCCGTAAGAATTTTACTTCTCGATACATTAAATTACATCCTATTGGGCTTCCAACAGTCACTTTTCGTGGCGATCGGATCTATCTTGGTCAAAAAATGCCAATCGCTAGAAATCTGCCCTGAATGGAGGCCAAAATGGCATCTTTTGTCTCTTCGGTTTGCCCGTGATACCCGTAAGAATTTTACTTTTTGATAACGTTAAATTACATCCTCAAGGCTTCCAACAGGTCACTTTTCATGGCGGCCGGATCTATCTTGGTCAAAAATCTGCCAATCTCCATAAATGTTGATAGAAGTCTGCCTCGAACGGAGGCCAAAATGGCATGACCTCTTTTGAAAACCCTGTCAATTTTGCGAGCCTTCGCGATGCCTATCGACATGGACTTATGGATTTCAAAAATAGCTTTCTACTAGCTTCGCACGGAGTCCGAATCACTACGATTGGAGTTCACGGAACTCAAAAATGTCACCGCTAGGAATCGTGGCCAAATTTCCCTGAATGGAGGCCAAGATGGCATCTTTGGGCTCCTTAGCTGCCCCACGTGATAACCGTAAGAATTATACTTTTCGATCCTCTAAATTAGGTCATGTTGGGCTTCCAACGGGTCACTTTTTATTACGGCGGGGATCTATCTTGGTTAAAAATCCGCCAATCTCCGTAAATGTTGATAGAAATCTGCTCGAAGGGAGGCCAAAATGGCATCTTTTGTCTCTTCATTTGCCCACGTGATACCCGTAAGAATTTTACTTTTTATGCGTTGAATTACATCCTGTTGGGCTTCCAACAGGTCACTTTTCGTGGCGACTGGATCTATCTTGGTCAAAAATCGCCAATCTCCATAAATGTTGATAGAAGTTCGCCGAACGGAGGCCAAAATGACCTCTTTTTGAAAACCGTCAATTTTGTGAGCCTTCGCGATGCCTATCGGAACATGGACTTATGGATTTCAAAAATAGCTTTCTACTAGCCGCACGGAGTCCGTAATCACTACGATTGGAGTTACGGAACTCAAAAATGTCACCGCTAGGAATCGTGATGAAATTTCACTGAATGGAGGCCAAAATGGCATCTTTGGGCTCTTAGCCCCCATGTTATAACTGTAAAATTATACTTTTCGATCCTCTAAATTAGGTCATGTTGGGCTTCCAACGGGGTCACTTTCATGGCGGCCCCGGATCTATCTTGGTCAAAAATCCGCCAATCTCGAAAATTGATAGAAATCATCCTCTTCAGGGAGGCCAAAATGGCATCTTTTGTCTCTTCAGGCTTCCCACATGATACTATCTTGGTCAAAAATTTTACTTTTTGATGTTGATTGAATTACATCTGAGGCCAAAATGGGCTTTTTGACGAGTCACTTTTGCGAGGCCTTCGCGATCTATCTTGGTAAAAAATCGCTTGGGCTTGCCGGAAATGTTCACGATTGGATCTCAAAAAATGTCACCGCTAGGAATCGTGACAGAACGGAATGGAGGCCAAAATGGCATCTTTTGTCTCTTCATTTGCCCATGTGATACACAGTAAGATTTTACTTCTCGATACATTAAATTACATCCTATTGGGCTTCCAACGGGTCACTTTTTGTGGCGTCGGATCTATCTTGGTCAAAAATCTGCCAATCTCCGTCATGTTGCCTAGAAATCTCCTCGAGAAGAGGCCAAAATGGCATCTTTTGTCTCTTCACTGCCCACGTGATACCTGTAAAATTTTACTTTTCGATAACGTTAAATTACATCTGTTGGGCTTCCAACGGTCACTTTTCATGGCGGCCGGATCTATCTTGGTCAAAAAATCGCCAATCTCCATAAATGTTGATAGAAGTCACGCGCGACGGAGGCGGCGAATGACCTCTTTTGAAAACCGTCAATTTTGCGAGCCTTCGTGATGCCTATCGGACATGGACTTATGGATTTCAAAATAGCTTTCTACTAGCCGCGCGCGGAGTCCTAATCACTACGATTGGAGTTACGAAACTCAAAAAATGTCACCGCTAGGAATCATGACGAAAATTTCCACTGAATGGAGGCCAAAATGGCATCTTTGGGCTCCTTAGCTGCCCCACGTGATAACCGTAAAATTATACTTTTCGATCCTCTAAATTAGGTCATGTTGGGCTTCCAACAGGTCACTTTTCATGGTGATTGGATCTATCTTGGTCAAAAATCCGCCAATCTCCAAAATGTTGATAGAAATCGCCGAAGGGGAGGCCAAAATGGCATCTTTTGTCTCTTCATTTGCCCACGTGATACTGTAAGAATTTTACTTTTTTGATGCGTTGAATTACATCCTGTTGGGCTTCCAACGGTCACTTTTCGTGGCGACTAGGATCTATCTTGGTCAAAAATCTGCCAATCGCGAGAAATGTTGACAGAAATCTGCACGAAACGGAGGCCAAAATGGCATCTTTTGTCTCTTCACTTGCCCACGTGATACCTGTAAGAATTTTACTTTTGATACATTGAATTACATCTGTTGGGCTTCCAATGGGTCACTTTTAGTGGCGACTGGATCTATCTTGGTCAAAAATCTGCCAATCGCCCGAGAAATGTTGGCCAAATCTGCACGAATGGAGGCCAAAATGGCATCTTTTGTCTCTTCAGCTTGCCCATGTGATACCTGTAAGAATTTTACTTCTCGATACATTAAATTACATCCTATTGGGCTTCCAACGGTCACTTTTAAGTGGCGGCGGATCTATCTTGGTCAAAATCGCAATCGCTAGAAATCTGCCCGAGCAGAGAGGCCAAAATGGCATCTTTTGTCTCTTCAGCGCCCCACGTGATACACAGTAAGAATTTTACTTTTGATAACGTTAAATTACATCTGTTGGGCTTCCAACGGGTCACTTTTTGTGGCGGATCTATCTTGGTCAAAAATCTGCCAATCTCCATAAATGTTGATAGAAGTTCGCGACGGAGGCGAGAATGACCTCTTTTGAAAACCGTCAATTTTGCGAGCCTTCGCGATGCCTATCGAGACATGGACTTATGGATTTCAAAAATAGCTTTCTACTAGCCGCCATCGAGTCGAGAATCACTACGATTGGAGTTACGGAACTCAAAAAATGGCACCGCTAGGAATCGTGACGAAATTTCCTGAATGGAGGCCAAAATGGCATCTTTGGGCTCCTTAGCTGCCCCACGTGATAAGCTGTAAGAATTATACTTTTCGATCCTCTAAATTAGGTCATGTTGGGCTTCCAACGGGTCACTTTTCATGGCGGCGGATCTATCTTGGTCAAAAATCCGCCAATCTCTAGAAATATTGAAAGAAATCTCCTCGAAGGAGGCCAAAATGGCATCTTTTATCTCTTCACTGCCCACGTGATACTGTAAGAATTTTACTTTTTGATGCGTTGAATTACATCTGTTGGGCTTCCTACGAGGTCACTTTTTCGTGGCGGATGGATCTATCTTGGTCAAAAATCTGCCAATCTCCATAAATGTTGATAGAAGTCTCGCCTCGAACGGAGGCCGGAATGACCTCTTTTGAAAACCGTCAATTTTTGCGAGCCTTCGCGATGCCTATCGACATGGACTTATGGATTTCAAAAATAGCTTTCTACTAGCTTCGTGACGGAGTCTGATTTAATCACTACGATTGGATTACGGAACTCAAAAAATGTCACCGCTAGGAATCGTGACGAAATTTCACGAATGGAGGCCAAAATGGCATCTTTGGGCTCCTTAGGCTGCCCCGTGATAAGCGTTTTACTTTTCGATAAAATTATACTTTTCGATCCTCTAAATTAGGTCATGTTGGGCTTCCAACGGATCACTTTTCATGGCGATTTGGATCTATCTTGGTCAAAAATCCGCCAATCTCGGAAATGTTGATAGAAATCTGCTCGAAGGAGGCCAAAATGGCATCTTTTGTCTCTTCATTTGCCCACGTGATACCTGTAAGAATTTTACTTTTTGATGCGTTGAATTACATCTGTTGGGCTTCCAACGGGTCACTTTTCGTGGCGACTAGATCTATCTTGGTCAAAAAATCTGCCAATCGCCATAAATGTTGATAGAAATCTCTGCGAACGGAGGCCAAAATGGCATCTTTTGTCTCTTCAGCTGCCCACGTGATACTTGTAAGAATTTTACTTTTTGATACATTGAATTACATCCTTGGGCTTCCAACAAGGTCACTTTTAGTGGCGACTAGATCTATCTTGGTCAAAAATCTGCCAATCGCCGAAAATGTTGACGAGAAATCACAGACGAATGGAGGCCAAAATGGCATCTTTTGTCTCTTCAGCTGCCCATGTGATACACAGTAAGAATTTTACTTCTCGATCGTTAAATTACATCCTATTAGGCTTCCAACGGGTCACTTTTAAATGTGGCGGCGGATCTATCTTGGTCAAAAATCTGCCAATCGCCGAGAAATCTGCCTGAGCAGAGGCCAAAATGGCATCTTTTGTCTCTTCATTTGCCCACGTGATACACAGAGAATTTTACTTTTCGATAACGTTAAATTACATCTGTTGGGCTTCCAACGGGTCACTTTTCATTGGTGGCTTGGATCTATCTTGGTCAAAAATCTGCCAATCTCCATAAATGTTGATGGAAGTGCGCGCGGAGGCGAGAATGACCTCTTTTTGAAAACCATCAATTTTGCGAGCCTTCGCGATGCCTATCGGACATGGACTTATGGATTTCAAAAATAGCTTTCTACTAGCCGCCGCGGAGTCGAGAATCACTACGATTGGAGTTACGGAACTCAAAAAAATGTCACCGCTAGGAATCGTGACGAGAAATTTCCCCTGAATGGAGGCCAAAATGGCATCTTTGGGCTCCTTAGCTGCCCCCACGTGATAACGTAAGAATTATACTTTTCGATCCTCTAAATTAGGTCATGTTGGGCTTCCAACGGGTCACTTTTCATGGCGATTTGGATCTATCTTGGTCAAAAATCCGCCAATCTCGAGAAATGTTGATATAAATCTCCTCGAAGGGAGGCCAAAATGGCATCTTTTGTCTCTTCAGCTGCCCACGTGATACACAGAATTTTACTTTTGATGCGTTGAATTACATCTGTTGGGCTTCCAACGGTCACTTTTCGTGGCGCGGATCTATCTTGGTCAAAAATCTGCCAATCGCCATAAATGTTGACGAAGTAAATGCACGCGCGACGGAGGCCAAAATGGCATCTTTTGTCTCTTCAGCTTTGCCCACGTGATACTGTAAGAATTTTACTTTTTAATACATTGAATTACATCCTATTGGGCTTCCAACAGGTCACTTTTAGTGGCGACTAGATCTATCTTGGTCAAAAAATCTGCCAATCGCGCGAAATGTTGGCCAATCTGCACGAATGGAGGCCAAAATGGCATCTTTTGTCTCTTCAGCTGCCCATGTGATACCTGTAAGAATTTTACTTCTCGATCGTTAAATTACATCCTATTGGGCTTCCAACGGTCACTTTTCGTGGCGACTGGATCTATCTTGGTCAAAAATCTGCCAATCGCCAGAAAATCTGCCTCGAAGAGGCCAAAATGGCATCTTTTGTCTCTTCTTGGTCAAAAAATGCCCACGTGATACCTGTAAGAATTTTACTTTTCGATAACGTTAAATTACAACTGTTGGGCTTCCAACGGGTCACTTTTCGTGGCGGCTGGATCTATCTTGGTCAAAAATCTGCCAATCTCCATAAATGTTGATAGAAGTCCGCGCGACGGAGGCGGAATGACCTCTTTTGAAAACCGTCAATTTTGCGAGCCTTCGCGATGCCTATCGGACATGGACTTATGGATTTCAAAAATAGCTTTCTACTAACCGCCGCGAGTCACGAGAATCACTACGATTGGAGTTCTTGAACTCAAAAAATGTCACCGCTAGGAATCGTGACAAAAATTTCCCACTGAATGGAGGCCAAAATGGCATCTTTGGGCTCCTTAGCTGCCCCACGTGATAAGCGTAAGAATTATACTTTTCGATCCTCTAAATTAGGTCATGTTGGGCTTCCAACGGGTCACTTTTCATGGCGGCGGATCTATCTTGGTCAAAAATCCGCCAATCTCGAAATGTTGATAGAAATCTCCTCGAAGGGGAGGCCAAAATGGCATCTTTTGTCTCTTCAATTTTTGCCACGTGATACCTATAAAATTTTACTTTTGATGCGTTGAATTACATCTGTTGGGCTTCCAACGGGTCACTTTTCGTGGCGACTAGATCTATCTTGGTCAAAAAATGTCACCGTCGCCAAAATGTTGACCAAAATTTCACGAATGGAGGCCAAAATGGCATCTTTTGTCTCTTCATTGCCCACGTGATACCTGTAAAATTTTACTTTTTTGATACATTGAATTACATCTGTTGGGCTTCCAACGGGTCACTTTTAGTGGTGACTAGATCTATCTTGGTCAAAAATCTGCCAATCCCCAAAAATGTTGACAGAAATCTTCACTGAATGGAGGCCAAAATGGCATCTTTTGTCTCTTCCATTGCCCATGTGATACCTGTAAGAATTTTACTTTTTAATACATTGAATTACATCTGTTGGGCTTCCAACGAGGTCACTTTTTAGTGGCGGCCCCGGATCTATCTTGGTCAAAAATCTGCCAATCGCGAAATGTTGATAAATCTGCACCGAATGGAGGCCAAAATGGCATCTTTTGTCTCTTCATTTGCCCATGTGATACACTGTAAGAATTTTACTTTTGATACATTAAATTACATCCTGTTGGGCTTCCAACGGGTCACTTTTTGGCCCCGGATCTATCTTGGTCAAAAATACGGATCTATCTTGATAGTCAAAAATCTTTTGCCAAATTTTTGCGCGATCGGTATGGACTTATGGATTTCAAAAATAGCTTTCTACTAGCCGCAACTCTGCCTGGAAAAAATGTCACGGAGCCAAAATGGCATCTTTTGTCTCTTTGGGCTGCCCATGTGATACCTGTAAGAATTTTACTTTTCGATAACGTTAAATTACATCATGTTGGGCTTCCAACGGGTCACTTTTCATGGCGGCCCCGGATCTATCTTGGTCAAAAATCCGCCAATCTCGAGGAAATGTTGATAGAAATCTGCTCGAAGGGAGGCCAAAATGGCATCTTTTGTCTCTTCACTTGCCCACGTGATACCTGTAAGAATTTTACTTTTGATAACATTGAATTACATCCTGTTGGGCTTCCAACGGTCACTTTTCATGTGGCGGGATCTATCTTGGTCAAAAATCTGCCAATCTCCATAAATGTTGATAGAAGTGCGCCGAACGGAGGCGGGAATGACCTCTTTTGAAAACCGTCAATTTTGCGAGCCTTCGCGATGCCTATCGAGACATGGACTTATGGATTTCAAAAATAGCTTTCTACTAGCCGCACGGTCTGAGAATCACTACGATTGGAGTTACGGAACTCAAAAATGTCACCGCTAGGAATCGTGACGAAATTTCCACTGAATGGAGGCCAAAATGGCATCTTTGGGCTCCTTAGGTGCCCCACGTGATAAGCTGTAAGAATTATACTTTTCGATCCTCTAAATTAGGTCATGTTGGGCTTCCAACGGGTCACTTTTCATGGCGGCCGGATCTATCTTGGTCAAAAATCCGCCAATCTCCAGAAATGTTGATAGAAATCTGCTTTCGAAGGGAGGCCAAAATGGCATCTTTTGTCTCTTCGGTGCCCACGTGATACCTATAAAATTTTACTTTTTGATGCGTTGAATTACATCTGTTGGGCTTCCAACGGGGTCACTTTTCGTGGCGACTAGATCTATCTTGGTCAAAAATCTGCCAATCGCCCTAGAAATGTTGATAGAAATCTCCACGAATCCGAGGCCAAAATGGCATCTTTTGTCTCTTCTTAATGGAGGCCAAAATGCCCACGTGATACCATAAGAATTTTACTTTTTGATACATTGAATTACATCTGTTGGGCTTCCAACAGGTCACTTTTATGGCGACTAGATCTATCTTGGTCAAAAATCTGCCAATCGCCCGAGAAATGTTGGCGATCTGCGCACGAATGGAGGCCAAAATGGCATCTTTTGTCTCTTGACTGCCCACGTGATACCTGTAAGAATTTTACTTTTTGATGCGTTGAATTACATCCTATTGGGCTTCCAACGGGTCACTTTTCGTGGCGGCTGGATCTATCTTGGTCAAAAAATCTGCCAATCGCCAAAAATGTTGACTTAAATCTGCGAAACGGAGGCCAAAATGGCATCTTTTGTCTCTTCATTTGCCCACGTGATACCTGTAAATTTTTACTTTTTAATACATTGAATTACATCTGTTGGGCTTCCAACGAGGTCACTTTTAGTGGCGGCTGGATCTATCTTGGTCAAAAATCTGCCAATCGCCATAAATGTTGATAGAAATGAATTGCGAATGGAGGCCAAAATGGCATCTTTTGTCTCTTCACGTTGCCCATGTGATACCTCTTTTTGTCTCTTGACATTTACTTCTCGATACAATAAATTACATCCTATTGGGCTTCCAACAGTCACTTTTCGTGGCGGCCGGATCTATCTTGGTCAAAAATCTGCCAATCGCCGAGAAATCTGCCCGACAACACAGGCCAAAATGGCATCTTTTGTCTCTTCATTTGCCCACATGATACACAGTAAAATTTTACTTTTTGATAACGTTAAATTACATCTGTTGGGCTTCCAACGGGTCACTTTTCGTGGCGGCATTGGATCTATCTTGGTCAAAAATCTGCCAATCTCCATAAATGTTGATAGAAGTGCGCTTTGACGGAGGCGGAATGACCTCTTTTGAAAACCGTCAATTTTGCGAGCCTTCGCGATGCCTATCGGACATGGACTTATGGATTTCAAAAATAGCTTTCTACTAACCGCTTTTGAGTCGAGAATCACTACGATTGGAGTTACGGAACTCAAAAAATGTCACCGCTAGGAATCGTGACGAGAAATTTCACTGAATGGAGGCCAAAATGGCATCTTTGGGCTCCTTAGGCGCCCGTGATAAGCTGTAAAAATTATACTTTTCGATCCTCTAAATTAGGTCATGTTGGGCTTCCAACGGTCACTTTTCATGGCGGCCCCGGATCTATCTTGGTCAAAAATCCGCCAATCTCGAAATGTTGATAGAAATCTGCTCGAAGGGAGGCCAAAATGGCATCTTTTGTCTCTTCGGTTGCCCACGTGATACACAATAAAATTTTACTTTTGATGCGTTGAATTACATCTGTTGGGCTTCCAACGGGTCACTTTTCGTGGCGACTAGATCTATCTTGGTCAAAAATCTGCCAATCGCCCGAAATGTTGACGAGAAATCTGCAAGAACGGAGGCCAAAATGGCATCTTTTGTCTCTTCAAATTGCCCGCGTGATACCTGTAAGAATTTTACTTTTTGATACATTGAATTACATCATGTTGGGCTTCCAACGGGTCACTTTTAGTGGCGACTAGATCTATCTTGGTCAAAAATCTGCCAATCGCCCGAAATGTTGGCCAATCGCGAATGGAGGCCAAAATGGCATCTTTTTGTCTCTTATTTGCCCATGTGATACCCTTAAAATTTTACTTCTCGATACGTTAAATTACATCCTATTGGGCTTCCAACAGGTCACTTTTTGTGGCGGCTGGATCTATCTTGGTCAAAAAATCGCCAATCGCCGAGAAATCTGCCCGACGGAGGCCAAAATGGCATCTTTTGTCTCTTGTTTGCCACGTGATACACAGTAAGAATTTTACTTTTTCGATAACGTTAAATTACAACTGTTGGGCTTCCAACGAGGTCACTTTTTGTGGCGGCTGGATCTATCTTGGTCAAAAATCTGCCAATCTCCATAAATGTTGATAGAAATGCGAGCGGAGGCGGAATGACCTCTTTTGAAAACCGTCAATTTTGCGAGCCTTCGCGATGCCTATCGAGACATGGACTTATGGATTTCAAAAATAGCTTTCTACTAGCCGCTGCGGAGTCGAGAATCACTACGATTGGAGTTACGGAACTCAAAAAATGTCACCGCTAGGAATCATGACCAAATTTCCACGAATGGAGGCCAAAATGGCATCTTTGGGCTCCTTAGGCGCCCCACGTGATAAGCGTAAGAATTATACTTTTCGATCCTCTAAATTAGGTCATGTTGGGCTTCCAACGGGTCACTTTTCATGGCGGCTGGATCTATCTTGGTCAAAAATCCGTCAATCTCGAGAAATGTTGATAGAAATCTCCTCGAAGGGAGGCCAAAATGGCATCTTTTATATCTTCAGCTGCCCACGTGATACTGTAAGAATTTTACTTTTTGATGCGTTGAATTACATCTGTTGGGCTTCCAACGGGTCACTTTCGTGGCGGATCTATCTTGGTCAAAAATCTGCCAATCTCCATAAATGTTGATAGAAGTGCGCGACGGAGGCGAAATGACCTCTTTTTGAAAACCGTCAATTTTGCGAGCCTTCGCGATGCCTATCGAACATGGACTTATGGATTTCAAAAATAGCTTTCTACTAGCCACCGCAGTCTGAGAATCACTACGATTGGAGTTCTGGAACTCAAAAAATGTCACCGCTAGGAATCGTGACGAAATTTCCACTGAATGGAGGCCAAAATGGCATCTTTGGGCTCCTTAGCTGCCCACGTGATAAGCGTAAAATTATACTTTTCGATCCTCTAAATTAGGTCATGTTGGGCTTCCAACGGGTCACTTTTCATGGCGGCTGGATCTATCTTGGTCAAAAATCCGCCAATCTCGAAAATGTTGATAGAAATCTGCTCGAAGGGAGGCCAAAATGGCATCTTTTGTCTCTTGTTTGCCCGTGATACTGTAAAATTTTACTTTTTGATGCGTTGAATTACATCTGTTGGGCTTCCAACGGGTCACTTTCGTGGCGACTAGATCTATCTTGGTCAAAAATCTGCCAATCGCCATAAATGTTGATAGAAATGCACGCAACGGAGGCCAAAATGGCATCTTTTGTCTCTTCAACGTGATATACCTTAAGAATTTTAGTTTTTGATACATTGAATTACATCTGTTGGGCTTCAACAGGTCACTTTTAGTGGCGACTAGATCTATCTTGGTCAAAAAATCTGCCAATCGCCCAAATGTTGTGAAAATCTTCGCACGAATGGAGGCCAAAATGGCATCTTTTGTCTCTTCAAAAACAGCCCATGTGATACCTGTAAAAATTTTACTTCTCGATACGTTAAATTACATCCTATTGGGCTTCCAACGGGTCACTTTTCGTGGCGGATCTATCTTGGTCAAAAATCTGCCAATCGCCCGATGAAATCTCCGAAGGGAGGCCAAAATGGCATCTTTTGTCTCTTCATTTGCCCACGTGATACACGTAAGAATTTTACTTTTTCGATAACGTTAAATTACATCTGTTGGGCTTCCAACGGGTCTCTTTTCATGGCGGCTGGATCTATCTTGGTCAAAAATCGCCAATCTCCATAAATGTTGATAGAAGTGCGCCGACGGGAGGCCAAATGACCTCTTTTGAAAACCGTCAATTTTGCGAGCCTTCGCGATGCCTATCGAACATGGACTTATGGATTTCAAAAATAGCTTTCTACTAGCCGCACGAGTCACGAATCACTACGATTGGAGTTACGGAACTCAAAAAATGTCACCGCTAGGAATCGTGACCAATTTCCACTGAATGGAGGCCAAAATGGCATCTTTGGGCTCCTTAGCTGCCGCGTGATAACTGTAAGAATTATACTTTTCGATCCTCTAAATTAGGTCATGTTGGGCTTCCAACGGTCACTTTTCATGGCGGCTGGATCTATCTTGGTCAAAAATCCGCCAATCTCCGAGAAATGTTGATAGAAATCTGCTCGAATGGAGGCCAAAATGGCATCTTTTGTCTCTTGTTTTTACCCATGTGATACATCCTAAAAATTTTACTTCGATACATTAAATTACATCCTGTTGGGCTTCCAACGGGTCACTTTTGGCATGGCGACTGGATCTATCTTGGTCAAAAATCTGCCAATCGCCATCTTGGTCAAAAAATGTGCGAACTGAATGGAGGCCAAAATGGCATCTTTTGTCTCTTTAACTGCCCATGTGATACCTGTAAAATTTTACTTTTCGATAACGTTAAATTACATCTGTTGGGCTTCCAACGAGGTCACTTTTCATGGCGACTGGATCTATCTTGGTCAAAAAATCCGCCAATCTCGAGAAATGTTGATAGAAATCTGCGCGAAGGGAGGCCAAAATGGCATCTTTTGTCTCTTCAATTTTGCCCGTGATACTGTAAAAATTTTACTTTTTGATGCGTTGAATTACATCCTATTGGGCTTCCAACGGGTCACTTTTAAAATGGCGACTGGATCTATCTTGGTCAAAAATCTGCCAATCTCCATAAATGTTGATAGAAGTCTGCCCGAATGGAGGCCAAATGACCTCTTTTGAAAACCGTCAATTTTGCGAGCCTTCGCGATGCCTATCGAATTTTGGACTTATGGATTTCAAAAATAGCTTTCTACTAACCAACGGTCACTTTCACTACGATTGGATTATCTTGGTCAAAAAATGTCACCGCTAGGAATCGTGATAGAAATTTCCCTGAATGGAGGCCAAAATGGCATCTTTGGGCTCTTTTTGCCCCACGTGATACTGTAAAAATTTTACTTTTGATCCTTAAATTACATCATGTTGGGCTTCCAACGGGTCACTTTTCATGGCGACCAGGATCTATCTTGGTCAAAAATCCGCCAATCTCCATAAATGTTGATAGAAATCTGCTCGAAGGGAGGCCAAAATGGCATCTTTTGTCTCTTTTGCGAGCCCACGTGATACCTATAAAATTTTACTTTTGGATGCAAAAATTACATCTGTTGGGCTTCCAACGAGGTCACTTTCGTGGCGACTAGATCTATCTTGGTCAAAAATCTGCCAATCTAGGAATAAATGTTGATAGAAATTTCCAAATGGAGGCCAAAATGGCATCTTTTGTCTCTTCAATTTGCCCATGTGATACCTGTAAAATTTTACTTTTGATACATTGAATTACATCTGTTGGGCTTCCAACGGGTCACTTTTCATGGCGACTAGATCTATCTTGGTCAAAAATCTGCCAATCGCGAGAAATGTTGACAGAAATCTCTGCACGAATGGAGGCCAAAATGGCATCTTTTGTCTCTTGTTTTGCCCATGTGATACGTAAGAATTTTACTTTTGATGCGTTGAATTACATCTGTTGGGCTTCCAACGGTCACTTTTCGTGGCGGCTGGATCTATCTTGGTCAAAAATCTGCCAATCGCCCGAAAATGTTGATGAAATCTGCGACGGAGGCCAAAATGGCATCTTTTGTCTCTTCATTTGCCCACGTGATACACTAAGAATTTTACTTTTTAATACATTGAATTACATCTGTTGGGCTTCCAGGGGTCACTTTTAGTGGCGGCCCAGGATCTATCTTGGTCAAAAATCTGCCAATCGCCATAAATGTTGATAGAAATCTGCGAATGGAGGCCAAAATGGCATCTTTTGTCTCTTGACTTTGCCCATGTGATACACAGTAAAAATTTTACTTCTCGATACAATAAATTACATCCTATTGGGCTTCCAACGGGTCACTTTTCATGGCGTGGATCTATCTTGGTCAAAAAATCTGCCAATCGCCCGAGAAATCTGTCGAACCACGAGGCCAAAATGGCATCTTTTGTCTCTTCCAGTTGCCCACGTGATACACAATAAAAATTTTACTTTTTCGATAACGTTAAATTACATCTGTTGGGCTTCCAACGGGTCACTTTTAATGGCGGCCCCGGATCTATCTTGGTCAAAAATACGCCAATCTCCATAAATGTTGATAGAAGTGCGCGAGACGGAGGCGAAATGACCTCTTTTGAAAACCATCAATTTTGCGAGCCTTCGCGATGCCTATCGAGACATGGACTTATGGATTTCAAAAATAGCTTTCTACTAACCGCCGCGGATCGAGAATCACTACGATTGGAGTTACGGAACTCAAAAAATGTCACCGCTAGGAATCGTGACGAAATTTCCACTGAATGGAGGCCAAAATGGCATCTTTGGGCTCCTTAGGCGCTACGTGATAGCTGTAAATTATACTTTTCGATCCTCTAAATTAGGTCATGTTGGGCTTCCAGCGGTCACTTTTCATGGCGGCCCTGGATCTATCTTGGTCAAAAATCCGCCAATCTCGAAATGTTGATAGAAATCTGCTCGAAAGGGAGGCCAAAATGGCATCTTTTGTCTCTTGGTTGCCACGTGATACTGTAAATTTTTACTTTTGATGCGTTGAATTACATCTGTTGGGCTTCCAACGGGTCACTTTTCGTGGCGACTAGATCTATCTTGGTCAAAAATCTGCCAATCGCCATAAATGTTGGCGAAATCTGCACGAACGGAGGCCAAAATGGCATCTTTTGTCTCTTGATTGCCCACGTGATACTGTAAAATTTTACTTTTTGATACATTGAATTACATCATGTTGGGCTTCCAACGGGTCACTTTTAGTGGCGACTAGATCTATCTTGGTCAAAAATCTGCCAATCGCCCGAAATGTTGGCGAAAATGCGCACGAATGGAGGCCAAAATGGCATCTTTTGTCTCTTCATTTGCCCATGTGATACCCTTAAAATTTTACTTCTCGATACGTTAAATTACATCCTATTGGGCTTCCAACGAGGTCACTTTTTGTGGCGGCTGGATCTATCTTGGTCAAAAAATCTGCCAATCGCGAAATGAAATCTGCCGAATAGAGGCCAAAATGGCATCTTTTGTCTCTTCGGTGCCCACGTGATACTGTAAGAATTTTACTTTTTCGATAACGTTAAATTACAACTGTTGGGCTTCCAACGAGGTCACTTTTCGTGGCGGCCCGGATCTATCTTGGTCAAAAATGCGCCAATCTCCATAAATGTTGATAGAAATCTTCCGCGAGCGGAGGCCAGAATGACCTCTTTTTTTGGTCCGTCAATTTTGCGAGCCTTCGCGTGCCTATCGGACATGGACTTATGGATTTCAAAAATAGCTTTCTACTAGCCGCACGGAGTCGAGAATCACTACGATTGGATTCTGGAACTCAAAAAATGTCACCGCTAGGAATCATGACGAAATTTCCACGAATGGAGGCCAAAATGGCATCTTTGGGCTCCTTAGCTGCCCACGTGATAAGCTGTAAAATTATACTTTTCGATCCTCTAAATTAGGTCATGTTGGGCTTCCAACGGTCACTTTTCATGGCGGCCGATCTATCTTGGTCAAAAATCCGTCAATCTCGAGAAATGTTGATAGAAATCTCCTCGAAGGGGCATCTTTTTGTTTCTTCAAAATGGCATCTTTTTATATCTTCTATCTTGGTAAAAATCTGCCCGTGATACACGTAAAAATTTTACTTTTGATGCGTTGAATTACATCTGTTGGGCTTCCAACGGGTCACTTTCGTGGCGGCCCTGGATCTATCTTGGTCAAAAATCTGCCAATCTCCATAAATGTTGATAGAAGTGCGCGCCCGAGCGGAGGCGAGAATGACCTCTTTTGAAAACCGTCAATTTTGCGAGCCTTCGCGATGCCTATCGAACATGGACTTATGGATTTCAAAAATAGCTTTCTACTAGCTTCCAGAGTCTGAGAATCACTACGATTGGAGTTCGAGGAACTCAAAAATGTCACCGCTAGGAATCGTGACCAAATTTCCACGAATGGAGGCCAAAATGGCATCTTTGGGCTCCTTAGGCTGCCCACGTGATAACTGTAAAATTATACTTTTTCGATCCTCTAAATTAGGTCATGTTGGGCTTCCAACGGGTCACTTTTCATGGCGGCTTGGATCTATCTTGGTCAAAAATCCGCCAATCTCGAAAATGTTGATAGAAATCTGCTCGAAGGGAGGCCAAAATGGCATCTTTTGTCTCTTCATTTGCCCACGTGATACCTGTAAAATTTTACTTTTGATGCGTTGAATTACATCTGTTGGGCTTCCAACGGGTCACTTTCGTGGCGACTAGATCTATCTTGGTCAAAAATCTACCAATCGCCCGAGAAATGTTGAAATCTTCAAACGGAGGCCAAAATGGCATCTTTTGTCTCTTCAGCTGCCCACGTGATACACAGTAAAATTTTACTTTTTGATACATTGAATTACATCTGTTGGGCTTCCAACGGGTCACTTTTAGTGGCGACTAGATCTATCTTGGTCAAAAATCTGCCAATCGCCCGGAAATGTTGGAAATCTGCACGAATGGAGGCCAAAATGGCATCTTTTGTCTCTTCATTTGCCCATGTGATACACAGTAAAATTTTACTTCTCGATACGTTAAATTACATCCTATTGGGCTTCCAACGGGTCACTTTTCGTGGCGGCGGATCTATCTTGGTCAAAAATCTGCCAATCGCCCGAAATCTGCGAGCGAGAGGCCAAAATGGCATCTTTTGTCTCTTCAGTTGCCCACGTGATACACAGTAAAATTTTACTTTTCGATAACGTTAAATTACATCTGTTGGGCTTCCAACGGGTCTCTTTCGTGGCGGCGGATCTATCTTGGTCAAAAATCTGCCAATCTCCATAAATGTTGATAGAAGTGCGCGAGCGGAGGCGAGAATGACCTCTTTTGAAAACCGTCAATTTTGCGAGCCTTCGCGATGCCTATCGAGACATGGACTTATGGATTTCAAAAATAGCTTTCTACTAGCTTCGCACGGAGTCCAGAATCACTACGATTGGAGTTACGGAACTCAAAAAATGTCACCGCTAGGAATCGTGACCAAAATTCCACTGAATGGAGGCCAAAATGGCATCTTTGGGCTCCTTAGCTGCCCCACGTGATAAGCGTAAGAATTATACTTTTCGATCCTCTAAATTAGGTCATGTTGGGCTTCCAACGGTCACTTTTCATGGCGGCCCCGGATCTATCTTGGTCAAAAATCCGCCAATCTCGAGAAATGTTGATAGAAATCTGCTCGAAGGGAGGCCAAAATGGCATCTTTTGTCTCTTCAGCTGCCCGCGTGATACACAGTAAGAATTTTACTTTTTGATGCGTTGAATTACATCTGTTGGGCTTCCAACGGGTCACTTTCGTGGCGACTAGATCTATCTTGGTCAAAAATCTGCCAATCGCCATAAATGTTGGAAAATCTACGAGCGGAGGCCAAAATGGCATCTTTTGTCTCTTCAATTTTGCCCACGTGATACCTGTAAGAATTTTACTTTTTGATACATTGAATTACATCATGTTGGGCTTCCAACGGGTCACTTTTAGTGGGGACTAGATCTATCTTGGTCAAAAATCTGCCAATCGCCCGAAATGTTGGCAAAATTCGCACGAATGGAGGCCAAAATGGCATCTTTTGTCTCTTCAGCTGCCCATGTGATACCCTTAAGAATTTTACTTCTCGATATGTTAAATTACATCCTATTGGGCTTCCAACGGGTCACTTTTTGTGGCGGCCCCGGATCTATCTTGGTCAAAAAATCTGCCAATCGCCCGTTGAAAAATGCGCGAATGGAGGCCAAAATGGCATCTTTTGTCTCTTGGTTTGCCCACGTGATACACAATAAAATTTTACTTTTTGATAACGTTAAATTACATCTGTTGGGCTTCCAACGGGTCACTTTTAATGGCGGCTTTGGATCTATCTTGGTCAAAAATCTACCAATCTCCATAAATGTTGATAGAAATCTGCCCGACGGAGGCGAGAATGACCTCTTTTGAAAACCGTCAATTTTGCGAGCCTTCGCGATGCCTATCGAGACATGGACTTATGGATTTCAAAAATAGCTTTCTACTAGCTTCCGCCCCGGTCGAAATCACTACGATTGGAGTTACGAAACTCAAAAAATGTCACCGCTAGGAATCATGGCCAAAATGGCATTTTCCTGAATGGAGGCCAAAATGGCATCTTTGGGCTCCTTAGCTGCCCCACGTGATAAGCTGTAAGAATTATACTTTTCGATCCTCTAAATTAGGTCATGTTGGGCTTCCAACGGGTCACTTTTCATGGCGGCTGGATCTATCTTGGTCAAAAATCCGCCAATCTCGAGAAATGTTGATAGAAATCTTTTGATACTCGAAGGGAGGCCAAAATAGCATCTTTTGTCTCTTGTTTGCCCACGTGATACACAGCCAGAATTTTACTTTTTGATGCGTTGAATTACATCTGTTGGGCTTCCAACGGGTCACTTTCGTGGTGACTAGATCTATCTTGGTCAAAAATCGCCAATCGCCGAAATGTTGATAGAAATCTGCGCGAGCGGAGGCCAAAATGGCATCTTTTGTCTCTTCGGTTTTGCCCACGTGATACACAGTAAGAATTTTACTTTTGATAACGTTGAATTACATCTGTTGGGCTTCCAACGGGTCACTTTTCATGGCGGCTTGGATCTATCTTGGTCAAAAAATCTGCCAATCTCCATAAATGTTGATAGAAGTGCGCGACGGAGGCGAGAATGACCTCTTTTGAAAACCGTCAATTTTGCGAGCCTTCCTCTTTTTGCGTGCCTATCGGACATGGACTTATGGATTTCAAAATAGCTTTCTACTAACCGCCTGGTCTTCGAAATCACTACGATTGGAGTTACGGAACTCAAAAATGTCACCGCTAGGAATCGTGGCAAATTTCCCTGAATGGAGGCCAAAATGGCATCTTTGGGCTCCTTAGCTGCCCCATTGATAAGCGTAAGAATTATACTTTTCGATCCTCTAAATTAGGTCATGTTGGGCTTCCAACGGGTCACTTTTCATGGCGGCCGGATCTATCTTGGTCAAAAATCCGCCAATCTCGAGAAATGTTGATAGAAATCTCCTTTCGAAGGGAGGCCAAAATGGCATCTTTTGTCTCTTCAATTTGCCCGCGTGATACACAGTAAAAATTTTACTTTTTGATCGTTGAATTACATCTGTTGGGCTTCCAACGAGGTCACTTTTAATGGCGACTAGATCTATCTTGGTCAAAAATCTGCCAATCGCCATAAATGTTGATAGAAATCTGCCACGAATGGAGGCCAAAATGGCATCTTTTGTCTCTTCAATTTGCCCACGTGATACACGTAAGAATTTTACTTTTTGGATACATTGAATTACATCTGTTGGGCTTCCAACGGGTCACTTTTCAGTGGTGACTAGATCTATCTTGGTCAAAAATCCGCCAATCGCCCGGAAATGTTGGAGAAATTTCCACGAATTGGAGGCCAAAATGGCATGTTTTGTCTCTTCAGTTTGCCCACGTGATACACGTAAGAATTTTACTTTTTGATCGTTGAATTACATCTGTTGGGCTTCCAACGGGTCACTTTTCATGGCGGCTGGATCTATCTTGGTCAAAAATCTGCCAATCTCCAAAATGTTGATAGAAATCTGCTCGAAGGGAGGCCAAAATGGCATCTTTTGTCTCTTCAATTTGCCCACGTGATACACGTAAAATTTTACTTTTAATACATTGAATTACATCTGTTAGGCTTCCAACGGGTCACTTTTAGTGGCGATTGGATCTATCTTGGTTAAAAATCTGCCAATCGCCCGGAAATGTTGATAGAAATCTGCACGAATGGAGGCCAAAATGGCATCTTTTGTCTCTTCAGCTGCCCATGTGATACTGTAAAATTTTACTTCTCGATACATTAAATTACATCCTATTGGGCTTCCAACGGGTCACTTTTCGTGGCGGCCCCGGATCTATCTTGGTCAAAAATCTGCCAATCTCAATCGCCGATAAAATCTTGGCTCGAACCAGGGCCAAAATGGCATCTTTTGTCTCTTCAGTTGCCCACATGATACTGTAAGAATTTTACTTTTCGATAACGTTAAATTACATCTGTTGGGCTTCCAACGGGTCACTTTTCGTGGCGGGATCTATCTTGGTCAAAAATATGCCCCAATCTCCATAAATGTTGATAGAAGTGCGCGAGCGGAGGCCAAAATGACCTCTTTTGAAAACCGTCAATTTTGCGAGCCTTCGCGTGCCTATCGGACATGGACTTATGGATTTCAAAAATAGCTTTCTACTAACCGCACAGTCTTTTCACTACGATTGGAGTTACGGAACTCAAAAAAATGTCACCGCTAGGAATGTTGGCCAAAATTTCCACTGAATGGAGGCCAAAATGGCATCTTTGGGCTCCTTAGCTGCCCCCACGTGATAAGCTGTAAAATTATACTTTTTCGATCCTCTAAATTAGGTCATGTTGGGCTTCCAACGAGGTCACTTTTCATGGCGGCCCCGGATCTATCTTGGTCAAAAATCCGCCAATCTCGAAAATGTTGATAGAAATCTGCTCGAAGGGAGGCCAAAATGGCATCTTTTGTCTCTTCAGTGCCCACGTGATACCTGTAAGAATTTTACTTTTTGATGCGTTGAATTACATCTGTTGGGCTTCCAACGAGGTCACTTTTTGTGGCGACTAGATCTATCTTGGTCAAAAATCTGCCAATCGCCATAAATGTTGATGAAATCTGCACGAACGGAGGCCAAAATGGCATCTTTTGTCTCTTCAATTTTGCCCGCGTGATACCTGTAAGAACTTTACTTTTTGATACATTGAATTACATCATGTTGGGCTTCCAACAGGTCACTTTTAGTGGCGACTAGATCTATCTTGGTCAAAAATCTGCCAATCGCCCGAAATGTTGGTCAGAAATCTGCCAATCGAATGGAGGCCAAAATGGCATCTTTTGTCTCTTCAATTGCCCATGTGATACCCTTAAAATTTTACTTTTATGGATGCGTTAAATTACATCCTATTGGGCTTCCAACGGGTCACTTTTTGTGGCGGCATTGGATCTATCTTGGTCAAAAATCTGCCAATCGCCGAAATGTTGATAGAAATTTCCACGAATGGAGGCCAAAATGGCATCTTTTGTCTCTTCAGCTACCCATGTGATACCTGTAAGAATTTTACTTCTCGATACATTAAATTACATCCTATTGGGCTTCCAACGGGTCACTTTTCATGGCGGCCCCGGATCTATCTTGGTCAAAAAATCCGCCAATCTCCAGAAATCTCTGCGAAATCTTTCCTCGAGAGGCCAAAATGGCATCTTTTGTCTCTTCATTTGCCCACGTGATACCTGTAAGAATTTTACTTTTCGATAACGTTAAATTACATCTGTTGGGCTTCCAACAGGTCACTTTTGGGCGGCGGATCTATCTTGGTCAAAAATCTGCCAATCTCCATAAATGTTGATAGAAGTCGCGCGACGGAGGCCAGAATGACCTCTTTTGAAAACCGTCAATTTTGCGAGCCTTCGCGATGCCTATCAGACATGGACTTATGGATTTCAAAAATAGCTTTCTACTAGCTTCGCACGGAGTCGAAATCACTACGATTGGAGTTCTGGAACTCAAAAATGTCACCGCTAGGAATCATGACGAAATTCCCTGAATGGAGGCCAAAATGGCATCTTTGGGCTCCTTAGCTGCCCACGTGATAACTGTAAAATTATACTTTTCGATCCTCTAAATTAGGTCATGTTGGGCTTCCAACAGGTCACTTTTCATGGCGGCCGGATCTATCTTGGTCAAAAATCCGCCAATCTCGAAATGTTGATAGAAATCTCCTCGAAGGGAGGCCAAAATGGCATCTTTTATATCTTCAGCTGCCCACGTGATACCTGTAAAATTTTACTTTTTGATGCGTTGAATTACATCTGTTGGGCTTCCAACGGTCACTTTTCGTGGCGGCCGATCTATCTTGGTCAAAAATACGCCAATCTCCATAAATGTTGATAGAAGTCTGCCTGACGGAGGCGAAAATGACCTCTTTTTGAAAACCGTCAATTTTGCGAGCCTTCGCGATGCCTATCGAGACATGGACTTATGGATTTCAAAAATAGCTTTACTACTAACCGCACGGTCTGAGAATCACTACGATTGGAGTTCTTGAACTCAAAAAATGTCACCGCTAGGAATCGTGACGAAATTTCCACGAATGGAGGCCAAAATGGCATCTTTGGGCTCCTTAGGCTGCCCCCACGTGATAAGCTGTAAGAATTATACTTTTCGATCCTCTAAATTAGGTCATGTTGGGCTTCCAACGGGGTCACTTTTCATGGCGGCCCGGATCTATCTTGGTCAAAAATCCGCCAATCTCGAAAATGTTGATAGAAATCTGCTCGAAGGGAGGCCAAAATGGCATCTTTTGTCTCTTCAGCTGCCCACGTGATACACGTAAGAATTTTACTTTTTGATGCGTTGAATTACATCTGTTGGGCTTCCAACAAGTCACTTTTCGTGGCGACTAGATCTATCTTGGTCAAAAATCTGCCAATCGCCAAAATGTTGATAGAAATCTGCGAACGGAGGCCAAAATGGCATCTTTTGTCTCTTCATTTGCCCACGTGATACCTGTAAGAATTTTACTTTTTGATACATTGAATTACATCTGTTGGGCTTCCAACGAGGTCACTTTTAGTGGCGACTAGATCTATCTTGGTCAAAAATCTGCCAATCGCCCGAAATGTTGACGAGAAATCGCACGAATGGAGGCCAAAATGGCATCTTTTGTCTCTTCATTTGCCCATGTGATACTGTAAGAATTTTACTTCTCGATACGTTAAATTACATCCTATTGGGCTTCCAACGGGTCACTTTTCGTGGCGAATGGATCTATCTTGGTCAAAAATCTGCCAATCGCCAGAAATCTGCCCCTCGCGAGAGGCCAAAATGGCATCTTTTGTCTCTTCACTGCCCACGTGATACACGTAAGAATTTTACTTTTTCGATAACGTTAAATTACATCTGTTGGGCTTCCAACGAGGTCACTTTCGTGGCGGCCGGATCTATCTTGGTCAAAAATCTGCCAATCTCCATAAATGTTGATAGAAGTTTACGACGGAGGCGGAATGACCTCTTTTGAAAACCGTCAATTTTGCGAGCCTTCGCGATGCCTATCGAACATGGACTTATGGATTTCAAAAATAGCTTTCTACTAACTTCGCACGGTCACGGGAATCACTACGATTGGAGTTACGGAACTCAAAAAATGTCACCGCTAGGAATCGTGACAGAAATTTCCTGAATGGAGGCCAAAATGGCATCTTTGGGCTCCTTAGGCTGCCTCACGTGATAAGCTGTAAGAATTATACTTTTCGATCCTCTAAATTAGGTCATGTTGGGCTTCCAACGGGTCACTTTTCATGGCGGCCCGGATCTATCTTGGTCAAAAATCCGCCAATCTCGAAATGTTGATAGAAATCTGCTCGAAGGGAGGCCAAAATGGCATCTTTTGTCTCTTCAACTGCCCACGTGATACTGTAAGAATTTTACTTTTGATGCGTTGAATTACATCTGTTGGGCTTCCAACGGGTCACTTTTTGTGGCGACTAGATCTATCTTGGTCAAAAATCTGCCAATCTCCATAAATGTTGACCAAATCTGCACGAACGGAGGCCAAAATGGCATCTTTTTGTCTCTTCAATTTTGCCCACGTGATACCCGATGCCTAAGAATTTTACTTTTGATACATTGAATTACATCATGTTGGGCTTCCAACAGGTCACTTTTAGTGGCGACTAGATCTATCTTGGTCAAAAAATGCCAATCGCGGGAATGTTGAGAAATTTCCACGAATGGAGGCCAAAATGGCATCTTTTGTCTCTTCAGCTGCCCATGTGATACCCTTAAGAATTTTACTTCTCGATCCGTTAAATTACATCCTATTGGGCTTCCAACGGGTCACTTTTGTGGCGGCCCCGGATCTATCTTGGTCAAAAATCTGCCAATCGCCGAAATGTTGATAGAAATCTCCTCGAAGGGAGGCCAAAATGGCATCTTTTGTCTCTTCGTTGCCCACGTGATACACGTAAGAATTTTACTTTTCGATAACGTTAAATTACATCTGTTGGGCTTCCAACGGTCACTTTTTGTGGCGACTGGATCTATCTTGGTCAAAAAATCTGCCAATCTCCATAAATGTTGATAGAAGTTCGCGCGACGGAGGCGGAATGACCTCTTTTTGAAAACCGTCAATTTTGCGAGCCTTCGCGATGCCTATCGGACATGGACTTATGGATTTCAAAATAGCTTTCTACTAGCCGCGCACGGAGTCGAGAATCACTACGATTGGAGTTCTGAAACTCAAAAAATGTCACCGCTAGGAATCATGACCAAATTTCCACGAATGGAGGCCAAAATGGCATCTTTGGGCTCCTTAGCTGCCCCACGTGATAAGCTGTAAAATTATACTTTTCGATCCTCTAAATTAGGTCATGTTGGGCTTCCAACGGGTCACTTTTCATGGCGGCCCCGGATCTATCTTGGTCAAAAATCCGCCAATCTCGGAAATGTTGATAGAAATCGCTTTCGAAGGGAGGCCAAAATGGCATCTTTTGTCTCTTCACCGCCCCCGTGATACACTGTAAGAATTTTACTTTTTGATGCGTTGAATTACATCTGTTGGGCTTCCAACGGGTCACTTTCGTGGTGACTAGATCTATCTTGGTCAAAAATCTGCCAATCGCGAAATGTTGATAGAAACACCGCACGAACGGAGGCCAAAATGGCATCTTTTGTCTCTTCATTTGCCCACGTGATACCTAAAAGAATTTTACTTTTGATACATTGAATTACATCCTGTTGGGCTTCCAACGGGTCACTTTTAGTGGCGACTAGATCTATCTTGGTCAAAAATCTGCCAATCGCCCGAAAATGTTGACAAAATCATCCATCGAATGGAGGCCAAAATGGCATCTTTTGTCTCTTCACTGCCCATGAGATACCTGTAAAATTTTACTTCTCGATACGTTAAATTACATCCTATTGGGCTTCCAACGGGTCACTTTTCGTGGCGATCGGATCTATCTTGGTCAAAAATCTGCCAATCGCCAAAAATCGCCTGAGCAGGAGGCCAAAATGGCATCTTTTGTCTCTTCAGCTGCCCACGTGATACACTGTAAGAATTTTACTTTTCGATAACGTTAAATTACATCCTGTTGGGCTTCCAACAGTCACTTTTCGTGGCGGCATGGATCTATCTTGGTCAAAAATGCCAATCTCCATAAATGTTGATAGAAGTCTTACCGAACGGAGGCGGAATGACCTCTTTTGAAAACCGTCAATTTTGCGAGCCTTCGCGATGCCTATCGGACATGGACTTATGGATTTCAAAAATAGCTTTCTACTAACCGCTTGGTCTGAGAATCACTACGATTGGAGTTCTGGAACTCAAAAATGTCACCGCTAGGAATCGTGACGAAATTTCCACTGAATGGAGGCCAAAATGGCATCTTTGGGCTCCTTAGCTGCCCCACGTGATAAGCGTAAGAATTATACTTTTCGATCCTCTAAATTAGGTCATGTTGGGCTTCCAACGGGTCACTTTTCATGGCGACCGGATCTATCTTGGTCAAAAATCCGCCAATCTCCGAAATGTTGATAGAAATCTGCTCGAAGGGAGGCCAAAATGGCATCTTTTGTCTCTTCGGCTGCCCACGTGATACCTGTAAGAATTTTACTTTTGATGCGTTGAATTACATCTGTTGGGCTTCCAACGGGGTCACTTTTCGTGGCGACTAGATCTATCTTGGTCAAAAATCGCCAATCGCCATAAATGTTGATGTAAATCACGCACGAGCGGATCCAAAATGGCATCTTTTTGTCTCTTTTTGCACCGCCCACGTGATACCTGTAAGAATTTTACTTTTGATACATTGAATTACATCATGTTGGGCTTCCAACGGGTCACTTTTAGTGGCGACTAGATCTATCTTGGTCAAAAATCTGCCAATCGCCGGAAATGTTGACGTAAATCTCACATCGAATGGAGGCCAAAATGGCATCTTTTGTCTCTTCAGCTGCCCATGTGATACCCTTAAGAATTTTACTTCTCGATACGTTAAATTACATCCTATTGGGCTTCCAACGGGTTACTTTTTATGGCGGCTGGATCTATCTTGGTCTAAAATCGCCAATCGCGCGATCTAGCCCGACGAGAGGCCAAAATGGCATCTTTTGTCTCTTCGGCTGCCCACGTGATACCTGTAAGAATTTTACTTTTCGATAACGTTAAATTACATCTGTTGGGCTTCCAACGAGGTCACTTTTCGTGGCGGCCGGATCTATCTTGGTCAAAAAATCTGCAATCTCCATAAATGTTGATAGAAGTCGCGCCCGACGGAGGCGGAATGACCTCTTTTGAAAACCGTCAATTTTGCGAGCCTTCGCGATGCCTATCGGACATGGACTTATGGATTTCAAAAATAGCTTTCTACTAGCTTCCACGGAGTCGGAATCACTACGATTGGAGTTACTGAAACTCAAAAAATGTCACCGCTAGGAATCATGACGAAAATTTCCCACTGAATGGAGGCCAAAATGGCATCTTTGGGCTCCTTAGCTGCCCCACGTGATAAGCTGTAAAAATTATACTTTTCGATCCTCTAAATTAGGTCATGTTGGGCTTCCAACAGGTCACTTTTCATGGCGATGGATCTATCTTGGTCAAAAATCCGCCAATCTCGAAATGTTGATAGAAATCTCCTCGAAGGGAGGCCAAAATGGCATCTTTTATATCTTGTTTGCCACGTGATACATGTAAGAATTTTACTTTTGATGCGTTGAATTACATCTGTTGGGCTTCCAACGGGTCACTTTTCATGGCGATTGGATCTATCTTGGTCAAAAATCGCCAATCTCCATAAATGTTGATAGAAGTCTGCCTAACGGAGGCGAAATGACCTCTTTTGAAAACCGTCAATTTTGCGAGCCTTCGCGATGCCTATCGGACATGGACTTATGGATTTCAAAAATAGCTTTCTACTAGCTTCGCACGGAGTACGTAATCACTACGATTGGAGTTACGGAACTCAAAAAATGTCACCGCTAGGAATCGTGACGAAATTTCCACGAATGGAGGCCAAAATGGCATCTTTGGGCTCCTTAGCTGCCCACGTGATAACTGTAAGAATTATACTTTTCGATCCTCTAAATTAGGTCATGTTGGGCTTCCAACGGGTCACTTTTCATGGCGACCGGATGTATCTTGGTCAAAAATCCGCCAATCTCGAAATGTTGATAGAAATCGCTCGAAGGGAGGCCAAAATGGCATCTTTTGTCTCTTCATTTGCCCACGTGATACCAGTAAGAATTTTACTTTTTGATGCGTTGAATTACATCTGTTGGGCTTCCAACGGGTCACTTTTCGTGGCGACTAGATCTATCTTGGTCAAAAATCTGCCAATCGCCAGAAATGTTGATAGAAATCTGCACGAACGGAGGCCAAAATGGCATCTTTTGTCTCTTCAATTTTGCCCACGTGATACTGTAAGAATTTTACTTTTTGATACATTGAATTACATCCTGTTGGGCTTCCAACGAGGTCACTTTTAGTGGCGACTAGATCTATCTTGGTCAAAATCTGCCAATCGCCGAGAAATGTTGACGAAAATCTGCACGAATGGAGGCCAAAATGGCATCTTTTGTCTCTTCATTTGCCCATGTGATACTGTAAGAATTTTACTTCGATACGTTAAATTACATCCTATTGGGCTTCCAACAGGTCACTTTTTCGTGGCGACGGATCTATCTTGGTCAAAAATCCGCCAATGCCGATAGAAATCTGAACGGAGGCCAAAATGGCATCTTTTGTCTCTTCACCGCCCACGTGATACCGTAAAATTTTTTACTTTTCGATAACGTTAAATTACATCTGTTGGGCTTCCAACAGGTCACTTTTAAATGGCGGCCGGATCTATCTTGGTCAAAAATCGCCAATCTCCATAAATGTTGATAGAAGTGCGCCTGACGGAGGCGAGAATGACCTCTTTTTGAAAACCGTCAATTTTGCGAGCCTTCGCGATGCCTATCGAGACATGGACTTATGGATTTCAAAAATAGCTTTCTACTAGCCGCACGGAGTCGAATCACTACGATTGGAGTTACGGAACTCAAAAAATGTCACCGCTAGGAATCGTGGCCAAATTTCCACTGAATGGAGGCCAAAATGGCATCTTTGGGCTCCTTAGCTGCCCCCACGTGATAAGCTGTAAGAATTATACTTTTCGATCCTCTAAATTAGGTCATGTTGGGCTTCCAACGGTCACTTTTCATGGCGGCCCGGATCTATCTTGGTCAAAAATCCGCCAATCTCCAGAAATGTTGATAGAAATCTCCTCGAAGGGAGGCCAAAATGGCATCTTTTATCTCTTCACTTTGCCCACGTGATACCGTAAGAATTTTACTTTTCGATAACATTAAATTACATCTGTTGGGCTTCCAACGAGTCACTTTTCGTGGTGATTTGGATCTATCTTGGTCAAAATCTGCGCCAATCTCCATAAATGTTGATAGAAGTCCGCGAACGGAGGCGGAATGACCTCTTTTGAAAACCGTCAATTTTGCGAGCCTTCGCGATGCCTATCGACATGGACTTATGGATTTCAAAAATAGCTTTCTACTAACCGCACGCAGTCTAGAATCACTACGATTGGAGTTACGGAACTCAAAAAAAATGTCACCGCTAGGAATCGTGACGTAAATTTCCCCGAATGGAGGCCAAAATGGCATCTTTGGGCTCCTTAGCTGCCCCACGTGATAAGCTGTAAGAATTATACTTTTCGATCCTCTAAATTAGGTCATGTTGGGCTTCCAACGGGTTACTTTTCATGGCGACCGGATCTATCTTGGTCAAAAATCCGCCAATCTCCAGAAATGTTGATAGAAATCTGCTCGAAGGGAGGCCAAAATGGCATCTTTTGTCTCTTCACCGCCCACGTGATACCCGCCGTAAGAATTTTACTTTTGATGCGTTGAATTACATCTGTTGGGCTTCCAACAGGTCACTTTCGTGGCGACTAGATCTATCTTGGTCAAAAATCTGCCAATCGCCCGAAATGTTGACGAAATCTACACGAACGGAGGCCAAAATGGCATCTTTTGTCTCTTCAATTTTTGAGCGCCCACGTGATACCTGTAAGAATTTTACTTTTTGATACATTGAATTACATCTGTTGGGCTTCCAACGGGTCACTTTTAGTGGTGACTAGATCTATCTTGGTCAAAAATCTACCAATCGCCCGAGAAATGTTGACGAAATCTGCATGGAATGGAGGCCAAAATGGCATCTTTTGTCTCTTCATTTGCCCATGTGATACTGTAAGAATTTTACTTCTCGATACGTTAAATTACATCCTATTGGGCTTCCAATGGTCACTTTTCGGTGGCGATGGATCTATCTTGGTCAAAAATCTGCCAATCGCCGAAATCTGCCCGAACAGAGGCCAAAATGGCATCTTTTGTCTCTTCACCGCCCACGTGATACCTGTAAGAATTTTTACTTTTCGATAATGTTAAATTACATCTGTTGGGCTTCCAACGAGGTCACTTTTCATGGCGGCTGGATCTATCTTGGTCAAAAATCTACCAACCTCCATAAATGTTGATAGAAGTGCGCCCGAACGGAGGCCGAATGACCTCTTTTTGAAAACCGTCAATTTTTGCGAGCCTTCGCGATGCCTATCGGACATGGACTTATGGATTTCAAAAATAGCTTTCTACTAGCTTCGCACGGAGTCCGTAATCACTACGATTGAGTTACGGAACTCAAAAATGTCACCGTTAGGAATCGTGGACGTAAATTTCCCTGAATGGAGGCCAAAATGGCATCTTTGGGCTCCTTAGCTGCCCCACGTGATAACCTGTAAGAATTATACTTTTGATCCTCTAAATTAGGTCATGTTGGGCTTCCAACAGTCACTTTTCATGGCGATTGGATCTATCTTGGTCAAAAATCTGCCAATCTCCGAGAAATGTTGATAGAAATCTGCTCGAACGGAGGCCAAAATGGCATCTTTTGTCTCTTCACGCCCACGTGATACCCGTAAGAATTTTACTTTTTGATGCGTTGAATTACATCCTGTTGGGCTTCCAACAGTCACTTTTCGTGGCGATCGGATCTATCTTGGTCAAAAATCTGCCAATCGCCATAAATGTTGACGTAAATCCGCATGAACGGAGGCCAAAATGGCATCTTTTGTCTCTTCAATTTTGCCCACGTGATACCTGTAAGAATTTTACTTTTAATACATTGAATTACATCCTGTTAGGCTTCCAACGGGTCACTTTTAGTGGCGATTGGATCTATCTTGGTTAAAAATCGCCAATCGCCAGAAATGTTGATAGAAATCACGCATCGAATGGAGGCCAAAATGGCATCTTTTGTCTCTTCACCGCCCATGTGATACCTGTAAGAATTTTACTTCTCGATACATTAAATTACATCCTATTGGGCTTCCAACAGTCACTTTTAAATGGCGATGGATCTATCTTGGTCAAAAATCTGCCAATCGCCGAAAATCTGCCCTAACACAGGCCAAAATGGCATCTTTTGTCTCTTTCATTTGCCCACATGATACCCGTAAGAATTTTACTTTTCGATAACGTTAAATTACATCCTGTTGGGCTTCCAACAAAGTCACTTTTCGTGGCGATCGGATCTATCTTGGTCAAAAAATCGCCAATCTCCATAAATGTTGATAGAAGTTCGCCTCAACGGAGGCGAGAATGACCTCTTTTGAAAACCGTCAATTTTGCGAGCCTTCGCGATGCCTATCGGACATGGACTTATGGATTTCAAAAATAGCTTTCTACTAGCTTCGCACGAGTACGTAATCACTACGATTGGAGTTACGGAACTCAAAAAAATGTCACCGCTAGGAATCGTGATTGTAAATTTCCACTGAATGGAGGCCAAAATGGCATCTTTGGGCTCCTTAGCTGCCCCACGTGATAATCGTAAGAATTATACTTTTCGATCCTCTAAATTAGGTCATGTTGGGCTTCCAACAGGTCACTTTTCATGGCGACCGATCTATCTTGGTCAAAAATCCGCCAATCTCCGAGAAATGTTGATAGAAATCGCCGAAGGGAGGCCAAAATGGCATCTTTTGTCTCTTCACCGCCCACGTGATACCTAAGAATTTTTACTTTTGATGCGTTGAATTACATCCTGTTGGGCTTCCAACGGGTCACTTTTCGTGGCGACTCGATCTATCTTGGTCAAAAATCGCCAATCGCCGAAATGTTGATGTAATCTGCATCTAACGGAGGCCAAAATGGCATCTTTTGTCTCTTCACCGCCCACGTGATACCCGTAAGAATTTTACTTTTTGATACATTGAATTACATCATGTTGGGCTTCCAACAGGTCACTTTTAGTGGCGACTAGATCTATCTTGGTCAAAAATCTGCAATCGCCGCGGAAATGTTGACGAAAATCGACGAATGGAGGCCAAAATGGCATCTTTTGTCTCTTCGGTGCCCATGTGATACCCGTAAGAATTTTACTTCTCGATACGTTAAATTACATCCTATTGGGCTTCCAACAGTCACTTTTCGTGGCGATCGGATCTATCTTGGTCAAAAATCTGCCAATCGCCGAAATCTGCCCGAACGAGGGCCAAAATGGCATCTTTTGTCTCTTCAAATACCACGTGATACCCGTAAGAATTTTACTTTTCGATAACGTTAAATTACATCCTGTTGGGCTTCCAACAGGTCACTTTTCGTGGCGATCGGATCTATCTTGGTCAAAAATCTGCCAATCTCCATAAATGTTGATAGAAGTCTCCGCCCGAACGGAGGCCGAATGACCTCTTTTGAAAACCGTCAATTTTGCGAGCCTTCGCGATGCCTATCGGACATGGACTTATGGATTTCAAAAATAGCTTTCTACTAGCTTCGCACGGAGTCCGTAATCACTACGATTGGAGTTACGAAACTCAAAAAATGTCACCGTTAGGAATCATGACGAAATTTCTCCTCGATGGAGGCCAAAATGGCATCTTTAGGCTCCTTAGCTGCCCCACGTGATAACCGTAAGAATTATACTTTTCGATCCTCTAAATTAGGTCATGTTGGGCTTCCAACAGTCACTTTTCATGGCGACCGGATCTATCTTGGTCAAAAATCCGCCAATCTCCGAAATGTTGATAGAAATCGCGTCGAAGGGAGGCCAAAATGGCATCTTTTGTCTCTTCACCTGCCCACGTGATACCTGTAAGAATTTTACTTTTTGATGCGTTGAATTACATCCCGTTGGGCTTCCACAGTCACTTTTCGTGGCGATTTGGATCTATCTTGGTCAAAAATCACAATCGCCCGAATGTTGATTAAAATCTGCCGAGAACGGAGGCCAAAATGGCATCTTTTGTCTCTTCACCGCCCACGTGATACCCGTAAGAATTTTACTTTTTAATACATTGAATTACATCCTATTAGGCTTCCAACAGTCACTTTTAGTGGCGATTTGGATCTATCTTGGTTAAAAATCGCCAATCGCCGAAAATGTTGTCTCTTCTCCGACCCGTGAAATCACGAATGGAGGCCAAAATGGCATCTTTTGTCTCTTCAAATGCCCATGTGATACCTGTAAGAATTTTACTTCTCGATACATTAAATTACATCCTATTGGGCTTCCAACAGTCACTTTTTCGTGGCTTAGTCGATCTATCTTGGTCAAAAATCTGCAAATCACCAAATCGCCGTAAAAGTTCCGCCCGAACACGAGGCCAAAATGGCATCTTTTTGTCTCTTCAGCTGCCCACATGATACCGTAAGAATTTTACTTTTCGATAACGTTAAATTACATCCTGTTGGGCTTTCCAACAGGTCACTTTTCGTGGCGACTGGATCTATCTTGGTCAAAAATCCGCCAATCTCCATAAATGTTGATAGAAGTCCGCCTCGAACGGAGGCGAGAATGACCTCTTTTGAAAACCGAATTCAATTTTTGAGAGCCTTCGATGCCTATCGACATGGAGTTATGGATTTCAAAAATAGCTTTTCTACTAGCTTCGCACGGAGTCCGAATCACTACGATTGGAGTTACGGAACTCAAAAATGTCACCGCTAGGAATCGCGGACGAGAAATTTTCCCGAATGGAGGCCAAAATGGCATCTTTGGGCTCCTTAGTGGCCCACGTGATAACCAAAAAGAATTATACTTTTCGATCCTCTAAATTAGGTCATGTTGGGCTTCCAACAAAGTCACTTTTTATGGCGGCTGGATCTATCTTGGTCAAAAATCCGCCAATCTCCGTAAATGTTGATAGAAATCTCCCACTCGAAGGGAGGCCAAAATGGCATCTTTTATATCTTCACCGCCTACGTGATACCCGTAGAAATTTTACTTTTTGATGCGTTGAATTACATCCTATTGGGCTTCCAACAGGTCACTTTTCGTGGCGACTGGATCTATCTTGGTCAAAGATCTCGCCAATCTCCATAAATGTTGATAGAAGTCCGCCCAACGGAGGCGGGAATGACCTCTTTTGAAAACCGTCAATTTTGCGAGCCTTCGCGATGCCTATCGCACATGGACTTATGGATTTCAAAAATAGCTTTCTACTAGCTTCGCACGGAGTCCGTAATCACTACGATTGGAGTTACGGAACTCAAAAATGTCACCGCTAGGAATCGTGACGTAAATTTCCCCGAATGGAGGCCAAAATGGCATCTTTGGGCTCCTTAGTCCCCCACGTGATAACTGTAAGAATTATACTTTTTCGATCCTCTAAATTAGGTCATGTTGGGCTTCCAACAAAGTTACTTTTCATGGCGATCGGATCTATCTTGGTCAAAAATCCGCCAATCTCCGTAAATGTTGATAGAAATCGCTCGAAGGGAGGCCAAAATGGCATCTTTTGTCTCTTCACCGCCCACGTGATACCCTGTAAGAATTTTACTTTTTGATGCTTTGAATTACATCCTCGTTGGGCTTCCAACAGTCACTTTTCGTGGTGATGGATCTATCTTGGTCAAAAATCTGCCAATCGCCAGAAATGTTGATAAAATTCGCACGAACGGAGGCCAAAATGGCATCTTTTGTCTCTTCATTTTGCCCACGTGATACCGCGTAAGAATTTTACTTTTGATGTGTTGAATTACATCCTGTTGGGCTTCCAACGTGTCACTTTTTAACCACGGCGATGGATCTATCTTGGTCAAAAATCTGCCAATCGCTTAAAATGTTCCGTAAATTCGCACGAGGAGGCCAAAATGGCATCTTTTGTCTCTTCACCGCCCATGTGATACCAAGAAGAATTTTACTTCGATACATTAAATTACATCCTATTGGGCTTCCAATGTCACTTTTCATGGGCGACGGATCTATCTTGGTCAAAAATCGCCAATCGCCGTAAATGTTGCCTCAACGAGGCCCAAAATGGCATCTTTTGTCTCTTCAGTTGCCCACGTGATACCCGTGAAGAATTTTACTTTTCGATAACATTAAATTACATCCTGTTGGGCTTCCAACAGGTCACTTTTCGGGCGATCGGATCTATCTTGGTCAAAAATCTGCCAATCTCCATAAATGTTGATAGAAGTCCGCCTGAACGGAGGCCGAATGACCTCTTTTGAAAACCATCAATTTTGCGAGCCTTCGCGATGCCTATCGGAACATGGACTTATGGATTTCAAAATAGCTTTCTACTAGCTTCGCACGAGTCCGTAATCACTACGATTGAGTTACTGGAACTCAAAAAATGTCACCGCTTAGAATCGTGATGTAAATTTCCCCGAATGGAGGCCAAAATGGCATCTTTGGGCTCCTTAGCTGCCCCACGTGATAACTCGTAAGAATTATACTTTTCGATCCTCTAAATTAGGTCATGTTGGGCTTCCAACAGTCACTTTTATGGCGATCGGATCTATCTTGGTCAAAAATCCGCCAATCTCCGAAATGTTGATAGAAATCTCCTCGAAGGAGGCCAAAATGGCATCTTTTATCTCTTCACGCCCACGTGATACCCGTAAGAATTTTTACTTTTTGATGCGTTGAATTACATCCTGTTGGGCTTCCAACAGTGTCACTTTTCGTGGCGATCGGATCTATCTTGGTCAAAAATCCGCCAATCTCCATAAATGTTGATAGAAGTTCGCCCGAACGGAGGCCGTAATGACCTCTTTTGAAAACCGTCAATTTTGCGAGCCTTCGCGATGCCTATCGACATGGACTTATGGATTTCAAAAATAGCTTTCTACTAGCTTCGCACTTTTGTCCGTAATCACTACGATTGGAGTTACGGAACTCAAAAAATGTCACCGCTAGGAATCGTGATAGAAATTTCCCCGAATGGAGGCCAAAATGGCATCTTTTTGGCTCCTTAGCTGCCCCACGTGATAACTCTGTAAAGAATTATACTTTTCGATCCTCTCAAATTAGGTCATGTTGGGCTTCCAACAGTCACTTTTCATGGCGACCGGATCTATCTTGGTCAAAAAAATCCGCCAATCTCCGTAAATGTTGATAGAAATCTCCTCGGTTGGGGAGGCCAAAATGGCATCTTTTGTCTCTTCACCGCCCACGTGATACCTGTAAGAATTTTACTTTTGATGCGTTGAATTACATCCTCAGGCCGGGCTTCCAACAACTGTCACTTTTCATGGCGACTAGATCTATCTTTGGTCAAAAATCTGCCAATCGCCAGTCCGAAATGTTGATAGAAATCCGCAAGAACGGAGGCCAAAATGGCATCTTTTGTCTCTTCGGCGCCCACGTGATACCCGTAAGAATTTTAGTTTTTTGATACATTGAATTACATCCTGTTGGGCTTCCAACAGGTCACTTTTAGTGGCGACTAGATCTATCTTGGTCAAAAATCTGCCAATCGCCGTAAATGTTGACGTAAATCGCACGAATGGAGGCCAAAATGGCATCTTTTGTCTCTTCAGCTGCCCATGTGATACCTGTAAGAATTTTACTTCTCGATGACGTTAAATTACATCCTATTGGGCTTCCAACAGGTCACTTTTCGGTGATCGGATCTATCTAGGTCAAAAATCTGCCAATCGCCGTAAATGCGCCCTCGAACAGAGGCCAAAATGGCATCTTTTTGTCTCTTCACCGCCCACGTGATACCGTAAGAATTTTACTTTTCGATAACGTTAAATTACATCCCGTTGGGCTTCCAACAGTCACTTTTCATGGCGACCGGATCTATCTTGGTCAAAAATCTGCCAATCTCCATAAATGTTGATAGAAGTCTCAACGGAGGCCGAATGACCTCTTTGAAAACCGTCAATTTTGCGAGCCTTCGCGATGCCTATCGTATGGACTTTATGGATTTCAAAAAATACATTTCTACTAGCTTCACACGGAGTCCGTAATCACTACGATTGGAGTTATCTTGAACTCAAAAATGTCACCGCTAGGAATCGTGACAAAATTTTCAATGGAGGCCAAAATGGCATCTTTTGTCTCTTCACCGCCCACGTGATACCTATAAGAATTTTACTTTTCGATGCGTTGAATTACATCCTATTGGGCTTCCAACAGTCACTTTTCATGGCGACTAGATCTATCTTGGTCAAAAATCCGCCAATCGCCGTAAATGTTGATAGAAATCTCCAAGAATCCTGCCAAAATGGCATCTTTTGTCTCTTCACCTGCCACGTGATACCCGCCATAAGAATTTTACTTTTTGATACATTGAATTACATCCTCGCTGGCCTTCCAACAGTCACTTTTTAGTGGCGACTAGATCTATCTTGGTCAAAAATCCGCCAATCGCCATAAATGTTGATAGAAATCTGCGCACGAATGGAGGCCAAAATGGCATCTTTTGTCTCTTCACCGCCCTATGTGATACCTGATTTCAAGAATTTATTTCTCGAGCTTCACGTTAAATTACATCCTATTGGGTCAAAATGTCACTTTTTCGTGGCGACCGATCTATCTTGGTCAAAAAATCTGCCAATCGCCCAAATGAAGAATTATTCCTCGAAATCGGAGGCCAAAATGGCATCTTTTGTCTCTTCACCGCCCACGTGATACCTGTAAGAATTTTACTTTTCGATAATGTTAAATTACATCCTCAAGGCTTCCAACAGGTCACTTTTCATGGCGACTGGATCTATCTTGGTCAAAAATCTGCCAATCTCCATAAATGTTGATAGAAGTCTGCCCGATCGGAGGCCAAAATGACCTCTTTGAAAACCGTCAATTTTGCGAGCCTTCGCGATGCCTATCGACATGGACTTATGGATTTCAAAAATAGCTTTCTACTAGCTTCGCACGGAGTCCGTAATCACTACGATTGGAGTTGGCTGAACTCAAAAAATGTCACCGCTAGAATCGTGACGTAAATTTCCTCGAATGGAGGCCAAAATGGCATCTTTGGGCTCCTTAGCTTTTATGGCGTGATAACCTTGTAAAGAATTATACTTTTCGATCCTCTAAATTAGGTCATGTTGGGCTTCCAACAGGTCACTTTTTCATGGTGACGGATCTATCTTGGTCAAAAATCCGCCAATCTCCGTAAATGTTGATAGAAATCTCCTCGAAGGGAGGCCAAAATGGCATCTTTTGTCTCTTCAAATTTCGCCCGTGATACCTGTAAGAATTTTACTTTTTGATGCGTTGAATTACATCCTCAAGGCTTCCAACAGTGTCACTTTTCATGGCGACTGGATCTATCTTGGTCAAAAATCCGCCAATCTCCATAAATGTTGATAGAAGTCTGCCTCGAACGGAGGCCGTAATGACCTCTTTGAAAACCGTCAATTTTATGAGCCTTCGATGCCTATCGACATGGACTTATGGATTTCAAAATAGCTTTCTACCAGCTTCGCACGGAGTACGTAATCACTACGATTGAGTTACGGAACTCAAAAAATGTCACCGCTAGGAATCGTGGACGTAAATTTCCTCGAATGGAAACCAAATGGCATCTTTGGGCTCCTTAGTAGCCCCACGTGATAACCGTAAGAATTATACTTTTCGATCCTCTAAATTAGGTCATGTTGGGCTTCCAACAGTCACTTTTCATGGCGATCGGATCTATCTTGGTCAAAAATCCGCCAATCTCCGTAAATGTTGATAGAAATCGCCGAAGGGAGGCCAAATGGCATCTTTTGTCTCTTCAAATGCCCACACGTGATAACCCGTAAAGAATTTTACTTTTGATGCGTTGAATTACATCCTGTTGGGCTTCCAACAGTCACTTTTCATGGCGACTAGATCTATCTTGGTCAAAAATCTGCCAATCGCCAGAAATGTTGACAAAATCGCAAGAACGGAGGCCAAAATGGCATCTTTTGTCTCTTCAAATTTACGTGATACCCGTAAGAATTTTACTTTTTGATACATTGAATTACATCCCGTTGGGCTTCCAACAAGTCACTTTTAGTGGCGACTAGATCTATCTTGGTCAAAAATCGCCAATCGCCGTAAATGTTGACAGAAATCAGACGAATGGAGGCCAAATGGCATCTTTTGTCTCTTCACCGCCCATGTGATACCTGTAAGAATTTTACTTTTCGATCCGTTAAATTACATCCTATTGGGCTTCCAACAGTCACTTTTCGCATGGCGATCGGATCTATCTTGGTCAAAATCTGCCAATCGCCGTAAATTCGCCTCGAACAGAGGCCAAAATGGCATCTTTTTGTCTTCTTCACCGCCCACGTGATACCCGTAAGAATTTTACTTTTCGATAACGTTAAATTACATCCCGTTGGGCTTCCAACAGTCACTTTTCGTGGCGAATCGATCTATCTTGGTCAAAAATCCGCCAATCTCCATAAATGTTGATAGAAGTCTCGCCCGAATCCGAGGCCGTAATGACCCTTTTGAAACCCGCCAATTTTGCGAGCCTTCGCGATGCCTATCAGACATGGACTTATGGATTTCAAAAATAGCTTTCTACTAGCTTCGCACGGAGTCCGTAATCACTACGATTGGAGTTACGGAACTCAAAAATGTCACCGCTAGGAATCGTGGACGTAAATTTCTCAATGGAGGCCAAAATGGCATCTTTGGGCTCCTTAGTCGCCCACGTGATAACTGTAAGAATTATACTTTTCGATCCTCTAAATTAGGTCATGTTGGGCTTCCAAATGTCACTTTTCATGGCGATCGGATCTATCTTGGTCAAAAATCCGCCAATCTCCGTAAATGTTGATAGAAATCTCCTCGAAGGGAGGCCAAAATGGCATCTTTTGTCTCTTCACCGCCCACGTGATACCCGTAAGAATTTTACTTTTTGATGCGTTGAATTACATCCTGTTGGGCTTCCAACAGTCACTTTTCATGGCGACTAGATCTATCTTGGTCAAAAATCCGCCAATCGCCGTAAATGCTGACGTAAATCCGCAAGAACGGAGGCCAAAATGGCATCTTTTGTCTCTTCAAATTGCCCACGTGATACCTGTAAAGAATTTTACTTTTTGATACATTGAATTACATCCTCGTTGGGCTTCCAACAGTCACTTTTAGTGGCTTACTAGATCTATCTTGGTCAAAAATCTACCAATCGCCGAAATGTTGACGTAAATCCGCACGAATGGAGGCCAAAATGGCATCTTTTGTCTCTTCACGCCCATGTGATACCCGCCAGAAGAATTTTACTTCTCGATACGTTAAATTACATCCTATTGGGCTTCCAACAGTCACTTTTCGTGGCGACCGGATCTATCTTGGTCAAAAAATCTCGCCAATCGCCGTAAATCTGCCCGGTCAGAGGCCAAAATGGCATCTTTGTCTCTTCAAATTGCCCACGTGATACCCGTAAGAATTTTACTTTTCGATAACGCAAATTACATCCTCGTTGGGCTTCCAACAGTCACTTTTTCGCGGGCGATCGGATCTATCTTGGTCAAAAATCGCCAATCTCCATAAATGTTGATAGAAGTCGCCCGAACGGAGGCCGAATGACCTCTTTTGAAAACCGTCAATTTTGCGAGCCTTCGCGATGCCTATCGACATGGACTTATGGATTTCAAAAATAGCTTTCTACTAGCTTCCAACGAGTCCGTAATCACTACGATTGGAGTTACGGAACTCAAAAATGTCACCGCTTAGAATCGTGACGTAAATTTCCCCGAATGGAGGCCAAAATGGCATCTTTGGGCTCCTTAGCCGCCCCACACGATAACCGTAAGAATTATACTTTTCGATCCTCTAAATTAGGTCATGTTGGGCTTCCAACAGTCACTTTTTCATGGCGACCGGATCTATCTTGGTCAAAAAAATCCGCCAATCTCCGTAAATGTTGATAGAAATCTCCTCGAAGGGAGGCCAAAATGGCATCTTTTTATCTCTTTCACGCCCACGTGATACCCGTAAGAATTTTACTTTTTGATGCGTTGAATTACATCCTGTTGGGCTTCCAACAGTCACTTTTCATGGTGACCGGATCTATCTTGGTCAAAAAATCCGCCAATCTCCATAAATGTTGATAGAAATCCGCCTCGAACGGAGGCCAAAATGGCCTCTTTTGAAAACCGGCAAATTTTGCGTGATACCTTGAAGAATTTTTTTACTTTTTGATACTTATGGATTTCATCCCTTTCTACTTCCAACAGTCACTTTTAGTGGCGATCACTAGATTGATTACTTAAAAAAAATCTCACCGCGCCGGAAATGTTGACAAAATCTTCACTAATGGAGGCCAAATGGCATCTTTTTGGGCTCTTCAAATGCCCATGTGATACCTATAAGAATTATACTTTTCGATCCTCTAAATTACATCCTGTTGGGCTTCCAACAGTCACTTTTCATGGCGACCGGATCTATCTTGGTCAAAAATCCGCAATCTCCGTAAATGTTGATAGAAATCAAGGGGAGGCCAAAATGGCATCTTTTGTCTCTTCACCGCCCACGTGATACCCGTAAGAATTTTACTTTTTGATGCGCAATTACATCCCCAAGGCTTCCAATGTGTCACTTTTCGTGGGCGACCGGATCTATCTTGGTCAAAATCTACCAATCGCCATAAATGTTGATAGAAATCAAGAAGAACGGAGGCCAAATGGCATCTTTTGTCTCTTCAATTTGCGATACCCGTAAGAATTTTACTTTTTGATACATTGAATTACATCCTCGTTGGGCTTCCAACAGTCACTTTTAGTGGCGACTGATCTATCTTGGTCAAAAATCTGTCAATCGCTTAGAATGCGACGTAAATTTCATCAATGGAGGCCAAAAAATGGCATCTTTGTCTCTTTAGCGTACCATGTGATACCTGTAAGAATTTTACTTTTGATCCGTTAAATTACATCCTTATTGGGCTTCCAACAGTCACTTTTAGAGGCGACCGGATCTATCTTGTCAAAAAATCGCCGTAAATGCTGATAGAAATCGCCTCGAATGGAGGCCAAAATGGCATCTTTTGTCTCTTCGGTAATGCCCATGTGATACCGTAAGAATTTTACTTTTGGATACGTTAAATTACATCCTGTTGGGCTTCCAACAGTCACTTTTCGTGGCGATTGGATCTATCTTGGTCAAAATCGCCAATCTCCATAAATGTTGATAGAAGTCTCGCTCCGACGGCCGCGAATGACCTCTTTGAAAACCATCAATTTTGCGAGCCACGCGATGCCTATCGACATGGACTTATGGATTTCAAAAATAGCTTTCTACTAGCCCATCGAGTCACTTTTCACTACGATTGGAGTTACTTGGTCAAAAATGTCACCGCTAGAATCGTGACGTCCCTCAATGGAGGCCAAAATGGCATCTTTGGGCTCTTAGTTTGCCCCACGTGATAATCGGTAAGAATTATACTTTTCGATCCTTCTAAATTAGGTCATGTTGGGCTTCCAACAGTCACTTTTCATGGCGATCGATCTATCTTGGTCAAAAATCCGCCAATCTCCGTAAATGTTGATAGAAATCGCCTTCAAGGGGAGGCCAAAATGGCATCTTTTGTCTCTTCAGTTTGCCCACGTGATACCTGTAAGAATTTTACTTTTTGATGCATTGAATTACATCCTCATTAGGCTTCCAACAGTCACTTTTCATGGTGACTAGATCTATCTTGGTCGCAATCTACCAATCGCCGTAAATGTTGATAGAAATCGCAAGAACCGAGGCCAAATGGCATCTTTTGTCTCTTCACCGCCCACGTGATACCAAGAATTTTACTTTTGATACGGTTGAATTACATCCCGTTGGGCTTCCAACAGTCACTTTTAGTGGCGACTAGATCTATCTTGGTCAAAAATCTGCCAATCGCTAGAAAAATGTTGACAAAATGCGCATCGAATGGAGGCCAAAATGGCATCTTTTGTCTCTTCAGGCTGCCCATGTGATACCCGTAAAGAATTTTACTTCGATACATTAAATTACATCCTATTGGGCTTCCAACAGGTCACTTTTCATGGCGACGATCTATCTTGGTCAAAATCCGCCAATCGCCAGAAATCTGCGAATTAGGCCAAATGGCATCTTTTGTCTCTTCACCGCCCACGTGATACCTGTAAGAATTTTACTTTTCGATAACGTTAAATTACATCCCTTGGGCTTCCAACAGGTCACTTTTCGTGGCGACCGGATCTATCTTGGTCAAAAATCGCCAATCTCCATAAATGCTGATAGAAGTCCGTCGAACGGAGGCCGTAATGACCTCTTTTGAAAACCATCAATTTTGCGAGCCTTCGATGCCTATCGACATGGACTTATGGATTTCAAAATAGCTTTCTACTAGCTTCGCAGCTGAAGTCCGTAATCACTACGATTGGAGTTACGAACTCAAAAAAATCACCGCTAGGAATCGCGGGATGCCAATTTCCCCTAATGGAGGCCAAAATGGCATCTTTGGGCTCCTTAGCCGCCCCACGTGATAACCGTAAGAATTATACTTTTCGATCCTCTAAATTAGGTCATGTTTTCCAACAGTCACTTTTCATGGCGATCGGATCTATCTTGGTCAAAAATCCGCCAATCTCCGTAAAATGTTGATAGAAATCTCCTCGAAAGGGAGGCCAAAATGGCATCTTTTGTCTCTTCAAATACCACGTGATACCGTAAGAATTTTACTTTTTTGATGCGTTTGAATTACATCCCGTTAGGCTTCCAACAGTCACTTTTCATGGCGACATCGATCTATCTTGGTCAAAAATCTGCCAATCGCCGAAATGTTGACGTAAATCGCAAGAACGGAGGCCAAAATGGCATCTTTTGTCTCTTCACCAACACGTGATACCCGTAAGAATTTTACTTTTTGATACATTGAATTACATCCTCGTTGGGCTTCCAACAGTCACTTTTAGTGGTGACTAGATCTATCTTGGTCAAAAATCTGCCAATCGCCCGAGGAAATGTTGACGTAAATCGCACCGAATGGAGGCCAAAATGGCATCTTTGTCTCTTCAACCGCCCATGATACCAAGAATTTTACTTCTCGATACGTTAAATTACATCCTATTGGGCTTCCAAATCGTCACTTTTCATGGCGACCGGATCTATCTTGGTCAAAAATCCGCCACCGCGAATTCGCCCGAACAGAGGCCAAAATGGCATCTTTTGTCTCTTCACCGCCCACGTGATACCCGTAAGAATTTTACTTTTCGATAACGCAAATTACATCCCGTTGGGCTTCCAACGTGTCACTTTTCGCGGGCGATCGGATCTATCTTTGGTCAAAAATCCGCCAATCTCCATAAATGTTGATAGAAGTCTCGAACGGAGGCCGAATGACCCTTTTTGAAACCATCAATTTTGCGAGCCTTCGCGATGCCTATCGTGACATGGACTTATGGATTTCAAAAAATAGCTTTCTACTAGCTTCGCACGGAGTCCGTAATCACCAACGATTGGAGTTACGGAACTCAAAAAAAATGTCACCGCTAGAATCGCGTGATGTAAATTTCCCCTGAATGGAGGCCAAAATGGCATCTTTGGGCTCCTTAGCCGCCCCACGTGATAACCGTGAAGAATTATACTTTTCGATCCTCTAAATTAGGTCATGTTGGGCTTCCAACAGTCACTTTTCATGGCGACCGATCTATCTTGGTCAAAAATCCGCCAATCTCCGTAAATGTTGATAGAAATCTCCTCGGCGGGAGGCCAAAATGGCATCTTTTGTCTCTTCAAACGCCCACGTGATACCTGTAAGAATTTTACTTTTGATGCATTGAATTACATCCCGTTGGGTTTCCAACAGTCACTTTTCATGGTGATCGGATCTATCTTGGTCAAAATCTGCCAATCGCCATAAATGTTGACGTAAAGTTCATCCAACGGAGGCCGTAATGGCATCTTTGTCTCTTCAATTTTGCGACCTTCGGATACCTATATGGAATTTTACTTTTGAAAATTGAATTACATCCTCGACGGGCTTCCAACAATCACTTTTGCATTGGATCTATCTTGGTCAAAAATGTCAATCGCTTAGAAATGTTGACAAATTTCCCCTCAATGGAGGCCAAAATGGCATCTTTTGTCTCTTCAAATTACCCATGTGATACCCGTAAGAATTATACTTTTCGATCCATTAAATTACATCCTGTTGGGCTTCCAATGTCACTTTTCATGGCGATCGGATCTATCTTGGTCAAAATCGCCAATCGCCGTAAATGTTGATAGAAATCTGCCTCAAGGGAGGCCAAAATGGCATTCTTTGTCTCTTCAACGCCCACGTGATACCGTAAGAATTTTACTTTTCGATAACGCTGAAATTACATCCTCGTTGGGCTTTCCAACAGTCACTTTTCGTGGCTACTAGATCTATCTTGGTCAAAATCTACCAACGCTTAAAATGTTGACAGTAAATCAAGTAAAGAACGAGGCCAAAAGTGGCATCTTTTTGTCTCTTCAGCTGCCCAATGTGATACCCGTGGCAGAATTTTACTTTTTGATACATTGACTACATCCTCAAGGCTTCCAATGTCACTTTTTAGTGGCATCAGATCTATCTTTGGTCAAAAATCTGCCAATCGCCGTAAAATGTTGACGTAAAATCCGCAATCGAATGGAGGCCAAAATGGCATCTTTTTGTCTCTTCGACTGCCCATGTGATACCCGTAAGAATTTTTACTTTTGATACGCTAAATTACATCCTATTGGGCTTCCAACGTGTCACTTTTCATGGCATGGATCTATCTTGGTCAAAAAT
>JADLZK010006329.1:0-16521 GCA_015847255.1 Hyparrhenia diplandra | reverse complement strand
CAGCTCCTCAGAATCCTGAACGCCTGGATGGAGTTAGCTGCAATAGCGGAGCAAGCAATTACGGTATATGGTTTGATTGTCCAGTCTGGCTGGTCATCTCGGTTGTCCATTGATGAAGTTAATTAGCAGCTGGTTGGCTGCTAGAAGGGCTGACTCTCCCCTGTTGATCCTGCATAAGACTGAGGTAGCTAGTGCTTGAGCTGCAGCCTCAGCCATGATGACCGAAGTAGCCTGCTGCATGCCGGCCTTAATGAAGACGCGTAGAGGAGGTGTCAACCATGAAGATTTCCAATCATGCTTTCTATGCTTTTCTTGGCGTGATCCCCGGTTGGTCTGGTTTCTTACGGACAGATCAGACTGACAGATCTTATCATCTAATCCCTCCGCCTCATATTATTTGTTGTTTTAGCTCTGGCCATGGGAATTAAGAAGTGAAAAGAAAATGGGTGTATACGCGTACACTGAAAAAGTGAAAAAATACAACTCTTATTATGGAATGGGAACCAGCTGCCCAGTTGTAGCAACTGAGATCACAAATAGGCAGTCAGACAGTGGACTTGATAGATCATGCATTTGTAAATGCGCTGAACTCCCATCCAACTGCCTGATTGCTTTAACAAGTTGGTTGTGGGCATGCGTGCTTGTGTCGCGGGAAGTGTGCTGGAAATGTCTACTTCACAGGCCGCCGCCCCCCCCGTAATATCTATTTACAGCTGAGCGTGCAAGCAAAACTCAGTAGCAATTTACAGCAAGCGTCGAAAGAGGCTAAAATGAAGAGTTAAGGGGAAAGCAAATAGAAATCTGATTATTTATAAACCTGAAAAAATCTCCAGTAGCTAGTTTTTTTTTTCTTGAGTGAAATACACCGTAGGTCCTCAAACTTGTCCGTAAAGAGCATCTAGGTCCATGTACTTACAAAGCCTGTTTTTAGAGGTCCTTTAACTTGCTAAGTGTATCATTTACATCCAAACTAGCTTCCCAGGGTTGTTTTGCATGCCAACGTGGCTGCTATTTTACAGGCTGCCCCCCAAAGCATATTACACACATTTCATTAGCACCATCTTTCCCCATTTTCATTCTTCTCAACCAGTACAATTTATAAAAATAAAGGTAAGCTCACAAGTCATCATCAGTACTGTCTTCTGTTTGGGTAGGAATAGATGGGCTTGCTGATGCCTCTTTGGACTTGCTCATCTTATTCCCTTTCCTGCACCCCCCATCTACGACCTCTTCATCTACACCGCATCGCAAACAAGTCATCATCACCATCTTCTAAATCATTGTCACTGCCATTGTAATTTGTATCTTCAGTGTCATCATCGGACATGTCTCAGAAGCATCATTACCATGGTGAAGATCTCTTGTTTGGTTTTTGGCTAATTAGTGACACCTAAGGACTAATCTCTCTCGATGCTAAATGTTTGACTAGATTGAAGATTGGTCGTGCCGAAGTTGGTGCATGGTGATCATGGAGGATGGATCGAGGTGATCCAAAAAGATGATCAAGCATCCAATTCGGTGGAGTTTCGGAGATCAATTGTCCCCAAGACAAAGGTATAACCATAGGACTTTTGATTTCACACCCAAGACACCATAGAGGGTGTGGGTGGTTATAGGATCGATAAGCCGTACTATAAAGAGGGGAAACTTATCGTACATATCGGTCCTCATGTGCCTTTAGGGTCAAGTTTCATATGCATGCATTCTAACCTAAAGAGCTAACTCCGCACTTGGTGAAAATGTTTTCAAAATGCTAACACATGGTGTCGAGGTGTTCTTCGACGTGTCGGCAACAAGAAACAAGTGACGGAAGTCGGTTTGGAGCAAAGGCGAAGGAACGACGACGAAACGACGAAAATTCGCAGCTCAGGCCGACCGACGTGGTGACCGGAAGCACGAGGAATTTGACCGACGCCCGGCCAGCGGTCCGGTCAGAAATTCCGTAGAGCATGTTTCGCTCGGTGGTCGACGGGCGACCGGACGCGATCGACCGGAAGCATCCGTGCTGACCGGACGCGATCGGCCGGATGCGCCGATCGACGCACGGATGCGGGTTCAGCCGGGTCGGTTTGGCTTAATCGGTTGTGACCGATCCACCGACCGGACTCACCGGGTGAGTCCGTCCGCTCGCGCCCCGGTCGGTAAAAGCGTGGGTTTCACCCTTTCCACCACATTTCGTGGTGTGGCCTATATATACCCCCTTGGCTGCTCCTTGCTCTCTCTCTTGGTCATTTGAATCATTCCTAACAAGCTAGAGCAAGCAAGCAAGCCTCCCTCCTCTCTCATTCTTGATTTGAGCTTCATTCTTGAGAGAAGAGTTGATCCTAGTGCATTGCATCGAGTTCTTGCATCTAGAGGCACTTGGGGATCGTTGTGAGACGGTTGGTTTCTTGTTTCTCTTGGAGACACCGCTCCTAGCCGGCTTGGAGGATTGGTGGAGTTGTTGGCAAGAAGAGGTGATTGTTTCTTGGCCACCTCCGGTTGATTTGTGAGAGGATTACGCACTCCTCGTCGGGAAGACAAAGTGCAAGGAATACATTGCTCGTGTCTTGGGTACCACACTTGTTGAGTGGTGTGTTGAGGCTAGCAAGGGCACCGCCTAGCTCAAACACCATCCTTGTGTTGGTCGGCACAACCGGAGAGTAACTTGTCGGTGTACAAGCGAACTCCGGGTGAACAAATCGGCTTGTTCATTGTCTCGGCGTGTGGATCATCACCTTCGTGTGATTGATTGTTCATCTTGTTCCCGGTGATTGGTTGACATCCTCTACGAGTTGGTATATCACTCTTATTCTTGCATTTACCTTCCTAGTTTATTTTGAGTAGAGAGCTAGCACTTGCCTTGTGTAGTTGTTCTTGCTAGCATAAGGACCATATTAGGATTGCTCACTAGATAGAGTAGTGACATAGACTTTGGGTGACTTAGAGATCATAGAAATATTTAGTCTTGTCACTAGAAGGCTTGCAAGACCACTAGAGCTAGTGCAAACCGCTTTTTTTCGCCATTTGTTATACTAACCGGTTTGTTTAGTGAGTTTGTAGAAAAATTTTATAGGCTATTCACACCCTCCCCCCTCCTGCCATCTAGGACCTTACAATGGCTTGCAACATCTATGTTAGTATAGAACTCGGTTGTTTGTCCCTAGACCGCTTCACAGGGCTCACAACCTTGGGGTAACTCGAGAAGTTTGGTTGAACGTATACTCATCCCAATCAAGAACCCCGGTGGAACTTGTAGTGTTCAAAATAAAGCACAAAGTTCTTCACCTTATCTACAACTTGTTTCATTACCAAACAATCATCATCACAGAAATGATCCTAAGCCCATCACTTAAATCTTTCCTAGGCAAGAACCAGACACACTCACAATATCGGTCGGGCCATAATCTTGCCGCAAGATCGGGTTCTCTATCCAAACATAGCACCAAAACTTTGTTTCCAAGTTGTCATACCATGTCACTTTACCATCTACATAGGTTACATTAGCACCATGACCACATAAAGAACCTCCATGATGCACTTTTTAGTGAAAATTTGTTGAAACCAGGTCCTTAGAATAGGCCGATATTAGAAGCCGTTATACTTGCTCCAATCGGTTCGTTTGTTAACCTCCCCTCATTTTTCCCTCGGTTGAACCCATACCCTTGTTTGGCTTTATGGGCGGTGTTGGCAAAGAGGGGGGCCACCTGTCATCGCCGACGAAGCTAAGAGGTTACCTCGCGGTGAATTGACAAAATCTGCATTAGTTCGTGACCAATTCATCAAGTATGAGCGGTCCCTCGGGCCGATATTGTTTAGCCCAAGTCAGACCGGTAGGATTTAACCAACTGTATTTGTTGCAGATGCAATCCGAACTGGAAGTTCCAGAACCGGCGGTTAGCCAAAATCAATAGCTTTGACGGCTAAGGAAAATATTGATGTTTCGGTTTTACTCTCAAAGTAAAAGGAAGATAATGAGTGTATATTAGGTTAAAAAAAAATTGAGCTTAGTGATTAGAGTTGGGATAAAATTTAGGAATACCGCCCACACTAAACTTCATGTTTCTTATACAAGATCTGTAACTAGATCCATTGAACCAATCCCCCTCCAATGTTTGGTCCTTGCCCATTTTCAAGAAGATGTTGCAGTTTAGACTGTGGCACACAAGAGCCTTTAGCTGCTACAGTTCAGACACCGAGGAAAATTGGAATGAAGAAGCTTACTCCGGCTAGGGTAAACAAGGTTCCAGTTGACCCAGGCAGCCCAGCTACAAACACTAGAAGCAAGAAGCAGAAGTTGCTAGAATGAACAAAAGTTGCCTCCATGTTGTTTTGGTGCTGGGATTGTTGTGAAATGAACACTTTATCTTTTGTTGTTGTTGTTGTAGCTAGTAGGGACTATGTGAACATGTAGTTTGGAGTCTGGACAAAATTCAAGTGGTTGGATGAACCTGTAGGTCATGTTCGTGATCAGTGTTCGGTGATATGAACCAACCCCACTTTATGTCTACTTTGAGAGGGGTGGTCAGCCTGTATGCTCCTGTTCATCTGTGATTTCAGAAGTTTGCACCGGTTGTATAATGAGCTAGGCAGCCATGGAAGGACTTGGTAATAGGGTCGTAAGCAGTAGTGCGTGATTCTAAATCACGTACAACAAGTAGCAGCAACTACCTGCCTCATCACGTGGGAAGATATTTGTTTTACTTTTTTTTAGATAAAGGAAAATATATTCCGGCTTCAGTCATCCGTGGATGCATCGGGCCAACAAAATTACAACTAAAAACAAGTGTTATTGGTGTAAGACCAAAGTCACCCGAAAACACCGGTGCACTTTTAAAAATAAAATAACTAAAATTCAACCACCATTGGAGACTCAGATCCTCGTAACTTTGGCAATAGCATAAAGCCCCATAGGCGTGTGCGATGAGCCGCCACCTTGATGCCGGCGCCCCGACATCGGCGGATCTTCCACCGGCGGGCGTCTCCAACGAAAGATGCCATCCAAAGACGCCATCGCGCCCAATGTTGACACCCGTTATAGCATAATATTAATAGTCAACTAAATATGAAACAAGGGCGTAAAAATGAATATCAACATAGATTAGGGGCTTCACTAACATAATTCCACGAGTTTTGGTGATTTATATATTTTCGGGACTCAACAGATAAATACAGAGAAGAATGGAGAAAGTTCCTAAGATACATCTCATACGATGATAAGACTTGACCGTGAAGTAACTCAACCCAAAATGTGGACTAAAACACTCTAGAAGATACCGAAGACACCGTAAGAGACGAGAGGCCGAGGGAGACTCCGGCGGGCGCCCGCCAAGGGTATTTGGGCCGCCGGCCACAGCGCAATTGCCAATTAGGTCCACCTTTCGTGGGTCGGTTTGTAATCGACTTTGAGGTTGTATCTACACCGCTGCCAAGGTCGGTTTGATCCAAGGGCTATCGCTCATCGCCAAGGCCTATATAAGAAGAGACCCTCGACCCCGTGGTGAAACCCTAACTCATTCTATCTCATTCTATTCATTAACTCTCGGGCTTGTAGAGGTGTCCCAATGTAAGGATAACCTCTCTCTCGATTAGTGAATTAGAAGTAGATTAGAAGAAGATTAGACATGTAATTAGAGATAGATTAGCCATATAATTAGTAGTAGATTAGATCTAACTTAGATCTAATCAAGAGTAAAGGAGAGTTGAACTATACTTTGGTTCTCGAAGATGTCTATAGAGTTTGGTATGTTTCATATCTTATCTTTTGGAAGACTTATGATTCATATATTTATCTTCTCTATTTACTTCTATGATTTTTATATATTTGGTTAAGTATAGTTGTTATATTATTGCATGGGATCTTCGCCGTATTGAGTGCTCTAATTATCATATGTGATTAGAGTAGTAATCGATAGTGTAGACTTGGTGTCTAGGCTATAGGTTACCCGAGATTGCTCTCAATCCCACGAGATAGTTGTGGTAGCCCTGTGGGTGACAAACTCATGTAAGGCCTTTGTAGTCCACCACGCTACGGTTGGTGATTTCAGAGCTTTTGGCAGCCTTCTCCCAACTACCTTCTTCCCGTCTTTCTCGAGAGTTGGGACGGATCTGCTGCTCCAAAGTGTATTAGTATGATTGCTATCATAGAACCTAAGTAATAGAAGAAGAACACGGAACCTTGATCTCTCTTTTGACCTCTTGATTAGTTTAGTTATTATTTGATATTTTAGGTAGGTTATTATTTTATGCTTTCTTATCCTTTAACAATTACCCCCTCACTATAGTCTAGTGGTTTGCTAAGTTAGTAGATACATGATTGTGATTTATTAGATTCTCTAGCCAAAGCTTCCCGTGGGATACGATACTCTAAGATACTCATCCTAGGGAAAAGCTACAATGGTAGGTGTGTTCTCAGGCGCTTGCGTAATCCTTCATATTCTTTTAGCACTTAACAAATGCCAACACCCACCCAACCGGTGTAGGTTTTCACCGTAGAGATTGATCCACTTGAAAAGACAAATACGCCTCCAAATGAGGAAAGTGGCGCCCTCGAAGGCCACCGCCGTCAGTAGTGAGCGGCCAATGCCATGTTGAAAGGTCCTAATGGCTAGAGGGGGGTTGAATAGCCTATTAAAAATTCTTGCAACAACACTAAACAAACGGATTAGACAATAAGATGGCGAAAGCTAAATAAGCGGTGCTACTTTAAATAGCTAAGCAAGCCACAAGTCAATTCAATTGTCTCTAATTTCACACAATAGCTATGTCGCTAGTTTACTCCTAGGTGAACAAGCAAGGCTAACTAGATTACCAACTAGGAGCTAAACAAACCTATCAAGCTACACAACCTAAGCAAGGTAACTAACTAAGCACCCTAGCAAGATATACTACTAAGTAATGCAAAGAGGTGCTAGAATACAATACCACCGGTGTAGTGTCGAGGTTGTAGCCAATCACCGTGTATAAGAAATCTCCAACGAGCAAGAACAAGTGACACGATGATTTTTCACCGAGGTTCACGCGTGCTTGCCGCAAGACGCTACTCCCCCGTTGTGGCGACACACTCACTTGACGGTTGCTAAGCAATGGCGGTGCCAAATCCCTGGTGGGAGCTCAAGCAAACGATCACAAGAGAGGGTCCAACAAGCCACGAAAGCAATCCACTAGTGATGCCTTTCGCGTACCTCCCCCACGGGGTAAGGCTCAACCCCTCACAAGTCCACCGGTGTGGCCTCGAACAAGCTCCAATCGAGCTCAACACCTCCTCTTGCTCCAAGCCGCTAGGGAACCGGGCAAATTCCCAAGAGAAACAAGATCCCGTGGCTTCTCCAAGGATGAAGTGCCTCTAGATGCAATCACCAATGCAATGCACTTCTATCACTCTCAATCTCACCAAGAATTCGAGTTATGGATGGAGAGATGAGTGGAGAGGAGTCTCAAATGCTCACAAGCAAGTTAGAGTGTTCAAATGTGCAAGAGAGACTCAAATGAACCAGCCCAAATGGGTATATATAGAGTCCTCCTCTCGAATTGTGCCGTTGGGGGGTTTCAAGATCGCCGGACTCCGGTGACCGGACGCACCAGCGGGTCCCGTCCAGCTTCCGGTCGCGAGCCGCCATGCATGTCCGGCCGATACTGATTGCAGCCCCCGCCCACACCGACACCGCTCTTCGTGCTCCCGACAGGTGGTTCCGGCTCCTGGCGTCCGGCCGATCCTCGGCGTCGGGTGCTAAAACATGCTCTCTGATGTCCGACCGGACTCAGCGACCGAGCCGCCGGTGCATGCGTCCGGTCGACCACGCGAAGCATCCGTCCTCGCGTCCGTCAACTTTGCCAAAACACGCTCGCGCGGGCGCACCCACCGGAGCCGTTTCGCCGTAAAAATCGCTAAGGGCGGATCTCTCTGTGTTTCTTGGTCGTATCACTTAGTACTATTAAGCGCGGGCGTGCCGAGATACATTCGTATACAAATAAAGTAAATGTGCAATAAAATACACAAGGGACAAAAGTTCGGGAAATATCACTTTATTATTCATGAGAGAATTACAAAGTACAATTTCCCACTTTAAAATATATTTGCGCCGAGCCTCATCCGACAATCGGGTGATTGTGTGGCTTCGTTCATGGGGCCTCGGAAGACCTCCAATTAATTACATCCGGGCATTAGGCCGCTGAATACCTCGATTAAGCTATGCCGATGGTCATTGTTGTCGTCTCTGAATAAACAAGAGTTGTCTCCATGTATATGCATAAGCACAAATGAATGAAATGGTGAAGTGCTAGAGCCTCGTCGGCCTCTAGCGAAGGTATCCGCCTCGCCATGCGGGTCCCATAATAAAGTCAAGTGTTCGCCCTCGCCGGTCATGAACAATGATTCCGCCTCGTCGGTCGCGGAAAAGGAACATCCCAGCCTCGCCGGGTGTCCGGGAAGAAAATGACTTCATATGGTCACCGGCCTTGACGGTGCGAAACATGGTAGGTGGTGAATGTGAGACTTGTGCTCATGACACACTTAGGAGATTTCTCCTTCGCGTAAACTTCTGAGATCATTGGCATGATACTTAGTCAGCTCGCCAATTTGCATATGCGCGTATAAGCTCGAGCGCTTTGACATGACTTAGAACATTTGCGGACGTTGCAGTCGGGTTTCGGGCCTGTCGGAGCCCATGGCCTGAAGGGCCGAGCGGCCACTGTGATATGGGCCGTTGATTGGCCAAACATTGATCAAGTGTTAATTTGATTTTGGTGACTCAGCCTAGAACATGTCGAGCTAGCTCATGGCTCGTGCACATATGATTTGCATGTACGACATTTGCATGGTGCTCAGATTCCTGTTTGAGGACGGCATGCTCGATCGTCATGGGCTGCTCTATTGACGTGATGAGCACTGCCAAGCCCATGGTCTATCAGGATGCGGAGGAAGCTCTCGCCGGGCTGCCGCGCCGCGGTCGTCGTGGACGTGCTGTTTCATGGAGCCGCCGCACGTACACGCTCGCCGTCGGGCCTGACTTACTAGCTTCCTGACTAGCTTCTTGTGCACATATGGTTACAAACGTATATAGGCTTTGCATGCATGATACTGTAGACCATTTGTTTTCATTTGATTCTTTGCCGTATACAGTGAATGTATATTGTAAAAGTACATGTATGAATTGAAGTATGCCGAGGTGGGCCATTAGCGGGCCGCACTACTCCGCCGCCATGGTCTGGCCACTGCCGGATTCACCCGCTGCCACGTCGGGCCATTGCCGGGCCGTACTGCTCTGCCGCTGCCGTCGCTCCGGCGCCGTTCTGGCCATCGCCGGGCTCACTGTTGCCAAGCGCTGTGTTGAGCAGAAGAGTGCCGCCTTTGCTGTGGTCGTGGCTCATCATGCCAATGCAGGAATGTGCATGCACGTCTGCATGTTCACCGGACTGCCTTCTCTGCTGAGCCGCCTTGCATGTTGCGTGTATGTAGACGCCGGTGGTCAGGAAGTGTTGGCCGGGCTCTGCCGCCGTTGCCGATCTTGCCGCTGCACTAAATTGTGGTGGATCTGTCATGTTGCCGATGCACATGTCCGCCATGGGGCTGCTGGTTCGCTGGGCTGCCACCGTCATCGGGCCGCCTTGTGGCTACTGTGGGCGCGTCATGACTGCATGCTGCCGATGGAGGCGCCACCCGTATGCCTTCGCCGCCAAGCCGTAGTGCAGTGCAGTAGTAGTCGCCGCTGGTGTATGAAACGGGCGATCTCAGGTGGTCGCCGCCATCGAGATGGTTGCCGGGGCCGTCGTCGTTGATGTACCGTGAGTTGCCGAGCCGCTGCACAAACGAGTCTTCGTCGTCACGCCTGGATCCGCCCGTGTTTGCTACAGGGCTGGCACGGCCGCCGCCTAGATGAGATCAACACCACGCGGCGCTGCTGGCTGGTGTAGTTGCCACGCTCGCCGTAGACGTCGTCGTTCGGGCACTGGTGCTGCTCGCCACTGCTTGCTTGCCGTGGCCTCTGCCGTTCGCCGCCGGGCAAAACTCTTGCATGCGTATCTTTCTGCTGCCATGCATAGATCACAAACGTCATATAAATCTAAATATAAACAAACTCACCACCACCATAGGCATGGGCCCGGCTGACGTAACGTCGCGACGATGAGGAAGGCCGGTGACACGGGGGTTGTGTAGATGTTCGGCTCGCCGGAGACGTGCTTGCCGGAGACGATGCCGCAGATGTTGGGCCGATGACGCGGTTGACGATCTCGCCGGAGACGATGTCGTAGATGTTCGGCTTGCCGATGACGCGGTTGACGATCTTGCCAGAGAAGATGAAGTGCTTGACGATGGTGTTGACGACGTTGAGGGTACCGAGGATGCCGACGACGTTGCCGCCGTCACTGCCGGCGATAGACGTGTGCGCTAAGCGGTGGCGTGTACGTGTGTATGCGGTGGCAGCATATCTGCGTGTGTGTGCAAAGCAGGGCAGCGGCAGCGTATTGAAGATGTGGAGTCCGGCCGCCGGCAATGTGTGGTGTGTGTGATGGAGCGCGTGTGCAGCAGCTAGCCTGGCGGCGGCATATTGAAGTTTTTGGCTGGGGGCCCTTGAGAAGGAAGAGTTGGCCTCTTTTTATAGGCCAAGGCTAGGGCAGCAGGGTTGAGGCGGTGGCTAGGAGCACCGCCATCGATCTGTTGGCGAGGTGCCGAAAAGGAACGGGCGCACGGTGACGCTTTTCAAATTTGAATTGGCCGCGTTGCTTCCGAGCGGCAAGGGCCAGGCGCCCGGCTTTGAAATTTTGAATTGATCTTATCTTCGGTCGAGCTTATCTCTACGCATAATCCAGAAGCTTTCATCATCTTTGTACACATACGTATACGTATATACAGGGCTGAAAAGGATACGTGTCTATATGAACCTGTTAGCTTCCTTGCCTAGCTTGCATGGGCCATGCATAAGCCATCTCCTCGGGGAGGCCCATGATTAAGATTAGTGATCGCTAATGGCGCCGGCACTAATCAGCCCAAATAATCTTAACGTACCCTGCCATGCTGGTTCAAACCGGGCGATTGTGCATTTGTACACGTACGTATACGACGGGCAAAGGGGCTTAATTAGCAATACACTAATTATTCATCAGATAGTTCATCATGGGCCTGGTGTTCACGACAAGCCACATGTGAAAGGGAATATTTGGATGGGGGCATGTATTTGTCATTTACGTGAGCCCGCTTGAGACTATTCATGCTTTGTACTTATTGATCATTAGGCAACTCATAATCTCATTTTAGCCCAAATATTTATATTGCCCATATTTCGTAGGCATCGTGTCATTGCCCAATTGTTTTATAGGCATCATCCGGATCGTGTAAAATAGACTATGTAATATAATAAAATGTCAAAAATCTCATCTTACAGGAGCGTCCGGTCATATTTGGTGCTTCCGGTCGCGCTTCCGGTCGGTGCGTCCGGTCACCCTTTTCCAGCGTGTTCGTCATCTTGTTGTCGCCTTTGCTTCAACCTTGCTTCGCCTCTTGCCATATGTTGCCAACACGTCAAAGATGATACCGTTATCACAAATGTTAGCACGTCGATAAGTTAGGCAAGATCGAAGTTAGTGCTCTCATTGTCCTAAATGCAATATGCAAGTCAATTGGATCTAGAAGCACTTCACCAAAGGATTGTCGCGGCATCCCCTCTTGATAGTCGGCTATCTATCCTATAATGTGATCACACGCTCTATCGTGTCTTGATCACCAAAAGGAAAACCCTATCAAGATACCTTTGCCTTAATCTCCCGGTTCCTCTCAAGCCGATCACCGAAGCTTGACGATCCATCATGTCCACCATCATCGTCCATGTTCATGATCATCATGCTCCTTGTCATTCATCTAATCCTATCTCATAAGTCACACTTAGAGCAAAGGATTAGTGCTACAAAGTGTGTCATCAATTTCCAAAACCAAACATGAGATTTCACATGTCCCCCGGCCACGCCGTTCGCCAACCGCCGGCGATGTGCACCGTCGCCGAAATACGATCTTGAAAATGCCGATGTCCACGCCATCCTCACCGCCCCATTCCACGACACCTCCACCTTGACGAACTGTGGAAGCCACCATGGCTGGCCACGGGGTTTATCCCCGCCACGGCCAACCTAATTGCTTCACCGTCGCCGCCATCCGAGAACACCGCCACCATGGTCGACGTCGCTGCGACGACGCCCATCGTCCCCGAGTCGCCGAATCAGCCCGCACCTGGGTTCTCCGGCTCCCCGATATATGGGCGTCGATCTAGCCACACCATGGGGTAGGATTCACCTCCCGCCCAAATCCTCGCTCCACCCTTCGCCATCGTCGTGTCGTCCCCGTGACGCCTCAATATTTGTTTTACTAGAGCAATTAGTAGTAGATCGTTCGGCCCATTTCAGTTTGGTAGAGCGTCAACTTTGGTCATGGCGGAACAAAACATCTAGGAGTTTTAGTTCATCGCCTCCTATCATTAATTTTCTAAAACATGTGGGAGTTTTAGTTCATCGCCTCCTATCATTTTCTTTCTTCAGTTGAGCGTTGTCTTCTCTTCTTTGGGTGGCGCCGATCAAGGTAAAATGGACTAGTGTTACATCCGAGAATGCGAATGAGAAAACAAGGGGTATTCTTGGGCAAAGTTGACACTTGTTATCATATAAATTTATTAATCAAATAAACATGAGAAAGGGGTATAAATCATAATAACAACCTAGAATAGGGGTCACTAACATATTTCCATCGGTTTTGGTAAAGTTGTGAATTGCGTGGGACTAAACAGAAAACACCGTAATTCGTGGAGTCGCATGGGACTACGCTAGAACGTAATGAAATCCAACTCCGAGAGAAGACCCTAGAAGGCACTAGACTAATCCCGACGTAAACGAGACTTAACACCCAAGAAACCATCATCTAGAAGACTCCGGAAGACACGACGGATTACGGGCACCGGGATGGGCAGCCCCGGGCCGATCGGCCCAATAATGGGGCCGATCGGCCCCCCCATGCCACGTCGCCCCGCCTCGGAAGCTTCCTCAACCGACTTCAAGACTCAATCTAATCCACCCGCTTAATGTCGGTTTGATCCGAGGGTGTCGGTATGATCACGAAGTTGTATCTAGGTCAAACCCCGGCACCTCCTCCCGGCTATATAAGGTACCCCCTAGACCCCCTTTCGGATCATCTAGTTCATAATCAAGTTCATCAACAAATTCAAGATCCAAGTCATCAATCCCACGCTCTAGAAACACCGCTTTAGGAAGAGTAGCAATCAAGATTAGATCTAGTAGGAAGGGAGAAATCCGCTCCTCGATCGTCGGAGGCCGGCTCAAGATCGGGGCCTCGTTCTTGTAAGTTCTTCATTGTAAGTAGTCTTCAAGTTCCGTACACGTTCTTAATATGAATATCTTGATCATGTTTATATTCGAGATTATTTGTTCTAGTATTTACTTTGATTACATGTTTAGCATAGTTGAATTACTTTTATGTTCATGCATGGATTCGTATAGCGCTCATCCATCAATATTATGGGTGAGTGGTAGAGACGATGTAATCATGGTGATTAGATCTTATTTACCCGTTTTGCACCCTATGTGCCGGTCGTGTGGTAGATCGTGGTGGTGACAGCACCATTGAGTCCTTTTGCAATCCATCCCCCGTATGTAGGCCTAGCGGATGATATTATTCGAAAGTTGTTCTAAGTTTCCGCCTTAGTCTTCACGGATTCTGGCCCCTCATGTGTGGATTTAATTAGTCTTTCTTCGATGATTGTTAGATGTATTGCACTAATCGTAGATCCTAACTTATAGTTTAGAGTTACATATTGGAGTTTCTAATGCTAGCTAGCCTATGAATTGCTATCATCCATTGTTTGACACTTTCCAAGATGCACACCGATATGACTTGGTTGAATCTATTTATTAGAACTTTTATCATTATCTTTATTATGAACCTTGATCCCTGTTTTTAAGTAATTGATAAACTTAATACTTAAGCTTTGCATACGAGAGATGATTAATGTTTAGATACACACATGCATAGTTAATTCATGATAGTAGACTTCTTTTTCCTCGTGGTAGAATATAAATTCAAGACCTGGTTCTTACTCTGGTTAAAATGCTACAATGGTATATTCATATCTCTGCGCTAAACTGATACCCGATTATAATTGTTTATTTACTTATTGAGAAGTTTATCAAGGCATAGTACGAATATTTTATTCTTTGCATATTAGTAGTTTAACTATAGGGATGTCAACCTTTTCGATATGCTATGAACTGCAATGAATTATTTCTTTTTAGTTTTATCTCAAGCAACATCTGATATTCATTTTTGACGCCATTGCTAGTGATAGGTTTATATCCTGTTTCTAGTTAGTGACGTTAGAAATACCAACAGACAGCCCATAGAACCTGGTGGTGCGGTGAGACTTGGTTTTTAGCTCTCCCTTATGGTCGTACTTGAGTCCAAACACGGTGACATGGAGTAGGGCCTCGAGAGCGTCCTTACCCCTTAGGACGCTCTCGACGAGGCAAAAATCTGCTGTCACCCATGTACGTGAGAGTGGCACTCAGGTAGCGGCCGTAGGGACACTTTCTCCTCGCCACTGCAGCGGAACAACTTATCCATGAGAATCTTGCACTCCGGTTGCCGCGTCGTCGTGGCGTTGCGTGAGGCGAGGCGACTGGGCAGCAGCAAATGTACCCTTCCTCCTTGTGGTGGAGGCCAACCCAGGCATCCAGTTCGCCGTCGAAGTATAGGCTCGGCCTCGGACAGGCAGCGTCCATTCTCCAAGGTCTCGCCACACACCATTGCTGGTGTCCAGCGAGTGGGGTACGCCACTCAGTGGACATGAAGATGGGTGCGGCCGTCCGGGTGCAACGCGTACGAGGTGATGGTCTCGTACTCGATGTATCGGGGCAGCGGCGCCGGCACGGTGTCCCAGGACCACTCCATGGTCGGATCCCATGGATGCTCCTGCCTAATCACGCCTGGACCGAAAATAGCTTTGTGTCTTCTTTTCTTTCTTTTGTTAAGATCAAGATAATAAAGCCAGACCACACATGCCAGAACTTTGTTCTCAGTTTCATTTTTCTCGTAGTAACAGTTAAGTAGGGGGCGGCAGAAGAAACCGCCTCTACAAGGTCTCTTTAGCCGTCCCAATAAGCACTTTATGCGTAGTGTAGTCGCAAGTTTAGGTCGCCAATTTGCTTTTCAGTACTTTTAATTTGTGTTGCTTTCCTTCCCTAGAGGACGTAACACCATAAATTCTCCACTTCCACCACCTAACCCAGATATCTTTTTGTAACCTAACCCATAGTCGGAGTCTATTATTAGACCTTTATTAGTCATCATTAGTTATTCCGGCAACCAAATGTATTGGTTCCAAGCATGTCACGACACAAGACATGTTTTTGATGCGTTCACGCATATTGACTGAGCATCTGAGATATTATACCACTAAGGTATTCTTAGGGTACCCTAAACGTGAACGCACAAACGTTCATCCAGTAAGCGTGAGTATATTTTGTTCCATAAACGTTTTTTAACATTTGTTTTCAGAAACTTCAACATATTCTTTTGTCAGAATCTTATCCATCAACTTTTGCTTCATCCCGGAAGGTCTGATTGCCGATCTTTTCTGTTCACAGACACGTGCTGATTCGATCTGGTCTCAAATCGTGCCCTGAATTCCCCAGTCCCTAAACAGAAGCTCCAGCGACGTTCCCGGAGTCGGAGTGCTTGTTGTGCAGAGTAGAAGGTGATGCAGAAGAAGCAGGCCTGCCACATAAAAGCTAACACAGTCGTGCAGAGTACTGTAAAATCGAATAGGAATCCATGAGATTCAATTTGCAGTAATGTGTTTATTTTGTATCTTCGATAAACAATTGGAACATGCTTCCTGCCTAATCACGCCCCGGGAACTTCAATCCGCTCGACTAGCACATACACATTGGCTAAGGCCAGTTTCAACGCATGGTTTCATGACACAGTTACTGAATGAGTTTTATGTTGATGAAAGTCCTCTCATCTTATGGCTCCCTCATTTAATAATTTCTACCAAGTCAGCAATTTTACTAATATAATGTTCTATTTAACGCCAAGTATTTACACTCTCATAAAACTTACTTAATATGCATGACATTCTCATAAAACTTACATTGAGACTAGCCTAATTGGTTGTCTGCCAGAGCACATCAAGACAGCAAAAAAGCCTCCTCGCCAAGATGATGCAAAATACAGTCTACTTGTTAGTGTTGCTTCTACTGGCATGTCTCCTCCAAATTCAAAACGGCTCGTGGTCGTGGACCTTACAAGGACACCACTAGAGTGAGTCTTTGTAAAGAAGAGAATCTTGACGATTAGAATGTATAGAAAAAGAAAATAGAGAAACATGAGTGCGGATAATCTAATGAGGCCTGGATCGAAAGTACTAGATATGCATCTATGAAGTGCAAGATGAAATGGTAGAAATAGGTTAACAAAATGATGTGGCGTAATTAACAACCTATTAGCAATAGGTTAACAAACGAACCGGTTAGCAGTACAACGGC
>JADLZK010006328.1:0-35237 GCA_015847255.1 Hyparrhenia diplandra | reverse complement strand
CGATGGCGTGAAGCACGAAGCTTGTGCTCCCATGGCCGCTTGACGGGGTGGAGCAAGACCGTACTTTCATCCGGATGTGTCTCCCTCGGTGGCTCCTTCTTTGTTGACTCGGCGGTGTGCTAGCCTTCTTCTTCAACCGTCGGGGTGGAGCAAGGTCATACTTTCTTTTGACCACGACGGCTCCTTCTTCGTTGACTTGGAGTATTGACGGTGTGCCCTATTAATTTACGATACTACTACTACTAAGGCGTCCCATGGGCCAGTAAAAAATCAGACGGCTATCACGCCGCACGCTCCACGCACTTTGCCACATCCCCTTGCCTTATTCATTCACTTCCTCTCAGTCTTCTTCCTAACTTTTCTTCGCTACCCCCTCGCACGCGCTCTGCTCCAGTCTCTGCGCCTGCACGCTCTCTCCTCCCTGTGCCCACGTGTCGCGCCGGCCGCGAGCCCCCCTCTCTTCCTCCCTCCCTTCCACTCTCTTACCCCGTTGCGACTTCTAGGTTCTCCCGCCACCGAGTGGGCATGACGGCGGCGGTTTACAGTGAGCTCGCACAGCTCCTCTCCCTCCTGTTGCTCTAGTCCTCATACGTCGTGGCCTCCATGCATCTAGAGATGAGGACGACGGCGCTGCTCTAGCGAGGTAGGTGAGGAAGGATTTGGATCTGAGGCCTCCCTCCCCATCCTACCTTCCTCTAGATCTCTGGTCCCTCCCCCCTCCTCTGTACCTAAGGTTGCAATAGGTGATGTGGAATGTTGCAATGGTACCTTTTTTATTGTTGCAATAAACATTTCTTTGATCTTGCAAGAGTAGTTCTTCGATTGTTTCAAATTCTTTCTTTTTTCGTTGTAGCGGTTGCCCCCCCAATGTTGCGGTAGATTTTTGTTTGTTCCAATAGTTGTTCTTTTTTGATGTTTCAATATCTTTTTCTATTGTTTCATAAGTTTTTTTTCGATTGTTTCATTAGGTGTCCTTTGATGTTGCAATAAGATTTTTTCCCTTGTTGTAGCTAGGGGCGGGGACTATGGTGGTTAGTCAGGGGCGGGATAGATCGGGGGAATCTAATCCGGGAGCTTTCTCCTTGGATCAATTCCGACAGTTTCACATTCTTGGTTTGGAAATTGCCCTTGTTTGCCAACTCCCAAATCCAAATGGGAAGTGAAAAAAGGCCCTCTCAAGTGTTTGACAATTTTGGCTTGGCAAATGAAAAAAAGTGCCCCATCTTCACACTGGTAGTTGGGGCATGGCCTTTTCCCTTGTGCGCGACTTCGAGCCGCCGCCGCCAGCGTGAAGGAGGCGTTGGTGCGTGTATAGTCCTCATGTGTAGTCCTCCAAGCTGGTCATCACCGTCCCCATCACGCCATATCCTCCCTCAACTCGCCATGTCCTCCCTCAAAGACACCACCATGGCTTTCAATAGATCACTTCTACAACAAGAATTGGATGATTCCTCATCAAATGACGACGACCATCTCATATTCTCCGCTGCTCAAATTGTCTACCAATTTTCGAATCCCAAAAGAAGACCCGGTGGTTCTGTCCCTGGACATGTTGTTCATTTATCGAGATAGAGAAGGCATCCATCAAAGGATGTTTTAGGATTATTTGGCGGATAATCCCTTATGCATTCTCTGGTCCTCTCCATGATTCCTAAGCACGATATAATCATTAGGTAGCAATTGATTCTCTAAATCATATAAGGACTTGCTAAGGAATGAGCTCACCTATAAATTTAATTGTCGTGCGCGAGATCTTGTGATTGGACCTTGAATGTCTAGCGGAGGATCATCTTGTGCATCCAAAGGAGTGATGTACTCATCACTATTCCTCCTTAAATAGAGTTACAAGTACCACCTACTACAATATATTGAAAACCATGTAAAACGGTTGAAACATACGTGTGCAACACATATGTATTGTATAGACACGGCAACAAATACAGTATCTAGATAAAACACTTGCCATATACATCTAACACAGGTGAAACATTTTAAATATATAGACGAAACATACATGTATAGCCACTACACCATATGCAATATTTAGATGAAACAACTAAAATATTTAGAAAACACATTTGCAACATATGTGTACAGCCATTGAACCATATATACAACATCCAAATAAAACACTTTCAACATATATTTGAAACAACTAAAACATACACTTACTACACACACGAATAGGCATTGCAACATTTGCAACATCTAGATGAAACATTTGAAGTATATGTTTGAAACAGGTGAAACATACATTTACGGCTATACAACGCCCGGTAGCCTAGATAAATATACATCACAAACGCATAGAACATACTTAGCTAGATGCCATGAAGCGATGAAAATTTTTTGGACCAGCACTCTATCAATGCAAATGTGGCTCTGCACTCCTTCACAAAAAATGCAAACACCCTCGATAGCCCTACAACTGGCAAATAAGCGCCTAGCCCGGTCGGCTAGAGCAGCAAGCCGATTGACAGGAGCAGCTTGGCTTAGGCGCAGAAAACATACAGAAAGAGAAGAGCAACAGGGCAAGGAGTAGCTGGCCTAAGCACTACTAGGTAATAGGGGGCAAGCACGGTGAAAGGTCCTAATGGCTATAGGGGGGGTGAATAGCCTATTAAAAATTCTTGCAACAACACTAAGCAAGGTGGTTAGTAAATGAGATGGCAAACCTAAATAAGCGGTGCTACAATCTAGCTAAGCAAGCCACAAGTCAATTGTATAGTCACTAAGCACAAACAAAGGCTAGGTCGCTAGATTACTCCTAGGTGAACAAAGAGGCTAACTAATTTTACTTCTAGGAGCTAACAAGACTAAACCAACTACTCAAGCTAACTAACTAAGCACCCTAACAAGATAAGCTATCAAAGTAAAGCAAAGAGGTGCTAGGATACAATACCACCGGTGTAGTGTTGAGGTTGAAGCCAATCACCGTGTACAAGAAATCTCCAATGAGCTAGCACAAGTGACACGATGATTTTTCACTGAGGTTCACGTGCTTGCCGGCATGCTAGTCCCCATTGTGGCGATACACTCACTTGACGGTTGCTAAGCTTAATGGCACGGTGCCAAATCCCCGGTGGGAGCTCAAGCACACCGATCACAAAAGAGGATCAAACAAGCCACGAGCAATCCACTAGTGCTCCTTTCGCGAATCTCCCGTGGGGTAAGGAATGACCCCTCACAAACCACCGGTGTGGCCTCGAACAAGCTCCAATTGAGCTCAACACCGCCTCTTGCTCCAAGCCGCTAGGGAACCAAGCAAATTCCCAAGAGAAATGAAATCCCGCGGCTTCTCCAAGGATGAAGTGCCTCTAAATGCAACCAAGCAATGCAATGCACTTCTATCACTCTCAATCTCACCAAAGATTCAAAGTTTGGATGAAGAGATGAGTGGAGAGGAATCTCACAAGCTCACAAGTGTGTAGGAGTGTCCAAATGTGCAAGAGAAACTCAAAAGACCCGGCCATCCAAGTATATATAGAGTCCTCCTCGAAATTGAGCCATTGGGGCGGGTTTCTGCGGGGCGACCGGACTCGTCGACCGGACGCACCAGCGGGTCCGGTCGAGGGTCCGGTCGCACCTGACCGTGTGTCCGGTCACATGAGACAATGCCCCCTGGCCCACAGCTGATAACGTCTTCGTGCTTCCGGTCCATGCGTCCGGTCAAATCCTCGAGTCGACCTAGAAAACATGCTCTCTGGAAGTCCCGATCGGACTCACTGACCGGACGCTCCGGTCAGTGCGTCCGGTCAAGCCCCCTGCTTCCGGTAGCGCATCCGGTCAGCCTTTTCTACGTGTTCTTCATTTTGTTGTCGCTCTTTGCTTCAACCTTGCTTCGTCTCTTGCCATAAGTTGCCAACACGTGGAAGATGATCTCGATATCGCGTATGTTAGCAAGTCGAACGGTTAGGCAAGAACGAAGTTAGTGCTCTCATGTCCTAAATGCAATATGCAAGTCAATTGGACCAAGAAGCACTTCACCAAAGGATTGGTCGCGGCATCCCCTCTTGATAGTCGGCTATCTTACCTATAATGTGATCACACGCTCTATCGTGTCTTGATCACCGAAAGAATACCCATGTGTATCTAGTGTAGTCATCAACTATGACAAAACCATACTTGTTACCACCAATGCTGGTGTATGTTGTTGGCCCAAACAAGTCCATGTGTAACAACTCAAATGCTTTGTTTGTACTCATTGTGCTCTTGGATGGATGTGCATTGCCATGTTGCTTGCCGGCTTGACATGCTCCACAAGGTTTGTCCTTCTCAAACTTGACATCACTCAAGCCTCTAACCAAATCATGCTTCACTAACTTGTTCAATTGCTTCATTCCAACATGACCAAGCCTTCTATGCCACAACCAACCCTTGCTAGCCTTTGAGAGTAGACATGTTGTCAATTTGGCTTCTTTTGAGTTGAAGTCTACTAAATAGAGATCACCATATCTAAATCCCTTGAAGATCATGTTTGCGCCATCACCACTAACCACTTCAACTTCTTGACTTGTGAATATGCATTTGTAGCCAAGATCACAAAGTTGAGAGACCGACAATAGATTGTAATCAAGATTATCAACTAGCAACACCTTTGACAAACTCTTCTCTTGAGTAATTGCTATCTTGCCAAGACCCAACACAATGCCTTTCTTGTCATTGCCAAATGTTATTGACTCATACTCATCAATGCCCTTGATGCTAATTGACTTGAACATGTGAGAATCCCCAGTCATGTGTTGAGTGCACCCACTATCCATTATCCAATGCTCTCCACCGGCACGGTAATTGACCTACAAAAAGAGATCAATTCTTCTTAGGTACCCAAACTTGCTTGGGTCCTTCAAGGTTAGTCACCAAGGCCTTTGGTACCCAAATGGCTTTCTTCTTTGAGCCTATCCATGGTGTACCAATGTACCTAGTGTAGGCACAAAAATCCTACTCCCTGCGCCGCACACACTGACAAGCCGGAATAGCTGGCTTTACTCTGCCCGAGTGTCTTGAATCCGAAGGCGTGCCAGTCAATTTGACCTGTTAATTGATAAGGAGGTAAACGTGAGATCTGGAACGTGCACGGTGAGACCAAGACAGTTCTGCATGTATGGCTCTAAGGCCAGATGTAAAGACATATAGCTATGAGAGTTATCTGTCGATGATTAATGAATGCATTCGGTAAACATACATGAAAATATGATGTGCAAACAGCTACCGAATGATCATAAAAGACATGTTTGAACAAGTAAAGTCGATCATCATGATGTGTTAACGTAAAGCTTTATTGCATAGATCGAATTAATTGACAACATGATAAATGAAAGAACATAAATCATAAACATCGTAATAGATATTCATGACACGTGAAGAGGGAGCTACCCTATGTAAAAACGTATACGAACCCGCAACGAAGAAGGAACTACCGTACGTATAAACGTATACAAACCTACAAGGAACTACCGTACGTATAAACGTATACGAACTTGCAAGGAACTACCGTACGTATAAACGTATACGAACCCGCAACGAAGAAGGAGCTACCCTACGTAAAGACATATACGAACCCGCAACACATGATAACTTAGAAGCATAACCGTGTTCGGCAAGCTTGCCGAATCGGGGTCCATGAAGAAGGAACTACCCTGTTGTAGGGTCGAGATGGGGACTAGAGGGGGGGGGTGTGAATAGTCCTTTCTAAAACTAATTGCGCCGGCTAAACAAATATAATGCGGAATTGAAACTATTCGTTTAGCCAAGACTTCACCCCTCTAGCTATGACTCTAAATCACCTCACAAAAGATCCTACACAAAGCAAATGAGGTGATAAGCCTAGCTTGAGCTTCTAACCATTTCTATTGCAAGGTCACACAAACCTATGCACTAGTACTTCAAACAAGGGTGGGCTCCTACACAATTCTAATGAGCAAAAAGCACAAAACCAACCTAAGCTCACTAGATGCACTAAGGACAAGGCGACACACGCCTAACCCAAAGGCTCAAATTACTTAGCTACACAAACTAAGCAAAGCAACTAACAAGCTACACGAGCTAGTAATTGCAAGAGCTACTCCACAAGCACAAGCACAAGGTATATATAAAAGTAAATACAAAGCTTGTGATTTGGAGAATGCAAACCACCGAGAAGAGTAGACAAGTTGACACCGGTGATTTTTTTACCGAGGTATTGGGAAGCTTGCCAACTTCCCCCTACTCCTCGTTGTGTCGACCAACACCTTGGGTGGTTCCTTTGGTGTTTCACCTAGATGGTTCTTCGGTGTGATTCTCCCATCACTTGCCCCTCAAGGCACGCCCCCGCAAAGGCACCGCAAGACACCACTCTCAAGTGAGCCTATCAAGGCACCGCAAAGACACCACACTCACAAGTGAGGTACTCACCGACACGCTCTAGTAGTGATGCTCTTCACGATCCCCGCGCGGGTGAGCTCGAACCTCTCACAAATCCTCCCTTCGAGCACCGCACAATCTCCGTTGCGTGCTTCACGAAGTCTCTTGCCACCAAGCCGTCTAGGAGGTGGCAACCTCCAAGAGAAACAAGCACACCGGCTTGCAACACGATCACCTAGTGCCACGAATGCGATCTCTCAATGCGAATGCACCTCACTTTGATTTGGATGAACTCTATCAATCACAAGTGAGTGGGAGGGCTCTCAAGCACCACAACACAAGCCACCAAGGCCCAAGTGTGCTCGACAACCTGCCATGGCCGACCAAGGCAAGTATAAATAGGCTCCATCCAAAATAGAGCCGTTGGTGCTTCAAACCACACTTTTCTCGAGTTGGCCGGGACGCCACCCCGGACTCACCAGCCGAAGTCGATCCAGCGTCCGGTCACCTCTCCGACCGGCGTCCGGTCACAAAGGGCCGAGTCCCCGGCCCCACGGTGACACTTTCGGAAGCATGCGTCCGGTCCGTGCTTCCGGTCACCACCGGAAGCATCCGGTCCCCTAGCGTCTGGTCAAAACGGCGAAACAAGCTCTACGCGGGCCGCACCGACCGGGCGACGGTCGGCGGCGTGCTTCGGTCGGTGCATCCGGTCACCGTTTTCGGCGAAAACTTCACGAAACACCGACACCTTCGCCCCGACATGCTACCCATCAAGTATACCAACTTGAGCACGAGGAATAGCATGTTTTCACCACCACGATGCATCCGGCACAATAGAAAATATGCAACTCATTTTCTCGGCGCGCGAATCCGCAAGCTCGGCGGGGAGGATGAGCGGTTCCCAAACCCAACTCAATCCTGCAATCACCGCCGCCTTTGCAAATGTGCCAACACCACCAAGTGTACATCACCATGTGCAAGTGTGTTAGCATTTTCACAATCATTTCAAAGGCCGGGTTAGCTCTTAGCACGCCACTCGATCCTAACACATCGCAAAGTTAGATCACTCAAGTGGCACTAGATGACCGATATGCAAACAAGTTTGCCCCTCTTGATAGTACGGCCATCTATCCTAAACTCGGTCATAAACTTCTCTAAGCTCCAATGACCGGCGAAATGAAATGCCCTATAGGTTATACCTTTGCCTTGCGCATTTCCATTCCGCTCCATCTCCAAGTGCCGATGCAACCAATGCACCAACACGATCACCAAATGATATGATCCACTTCATATCATCACGTGACACTATTGGTCCATCGATCTTGACCTCACTTGCTCTTCACCGTTGCGTCGGTCCGTCGGCGCCAAGTCTTGCCCAAGCTTCACCGCCTCGCGGTCCATCGCTTCACTGCCTCGACTTGCCCTTCACACTTGCAACCGGTCCATCAAGCCAAGCCTTGTCTTGATCTTCACCACCTTGGTCACATGACTCCATGTCATGTCTCATATGCAATAAAGCTCCTTCATTGCGTCATCACACGTGAACTAATCTCCAGTGTATTATCTCAATCACACATTATTAGTTCACCTAATGTTGACACTCAATTACCAAAAACCACAAGGGACCTTTCACCTGTGTAAAAACCCATCAGATTAAACCGATCTCTAATCCACCGGATGATTAGCTCTAGATTAACCCAAAGATCTGTATCTACCGGATGACACAGTCCTGTCAAGATCTAAACACATACGAACCCACAACATGTAACAACTTAGATTGATCTAGCTCGGCTACGATGAATAGATAAATCTAGTAGCATGGTAGAATAAACAATTAAAGCACTAACAGCAACTAGATCTATGATAAGATAAAGCCGAGACGTTTCAATCTAAATTGGGCAAAAAAGTGTGTGCAAACATAATTAAATAAATAAATTGTGAGCATTGCAAACACGTGGTAACTTAATGAATTCATTAGATCTTGCCAAAATCTAATGAAGCCGATAACTAGCTCTAAGCCAAATCTTAGCCCACCGGATGACTCATGATCGACAAAAGAACCCTCTTGCCCCTGATAGCTTAAATCCGTCTGACGATACTAAGCGTGAACAAAACTTCTTGCAATAATCTAAATCCGCCTGACGATACTAGACATGGTGCAAGGTTGCCGGTACTTACAGAGGTCGACGGGTCGATGAATCCTCTTGCAGTAGATCGACGACACGACTGGACTCGAAGGGTGGCCGGAGCCAAGGCACGGAGCCGGGTTGTTTGTATTGATTTGGGTATATTCTCTTTACAATGACGGGAGGTACATATATATAGTCCTGGACTAACGAGGTTTGGTAACCTACGTACGTGATAAGCACCGTACGTGACTCAGCTAACAAAGGAAATATTAAAATACATGGACTCTATTTTCCCTTATGTAGAGTCTTGGCGTTGAAGCTTTCTTTGGCCATCGTGACGTATCTTCCTTCTTCCATCGTAGTTCAACCGATCAGCAAAGATCTCGCATGTAGACATGCATCTTGCCGAGCACGTAGCTTGGTTGACCGATATCTTTGTTCTGCCTCGATCAGACACATATACGTATATGTCACGTATCCTTGTCCCTCCCACCGTGACACCTCAGAGTCCAATACAAGCACGTCTTCTTGTGGCCGATCTTGGGAACTCTTTCCATGGTGGATTGATATATGTATATACGCATATAAGGCAACATGAGTCGGTCGTCTCCTTTAATCCTGCACACGCTTGACTCTTCCGATTATGCAAGCCTGGTGTCACGTTTGTATGTATATCTTGATAATGTCTTGCACGTAGCCGAAGTAGATTATCGTCTCTGAATGCAGTCACTCCATAGCTGATTACCGAATGGTCAAATAGCATGCAGGTTGCCGAACGCCACAAACACCCGTCTGCTTGTTAGCTTTACCGAATGCTTGACGCTAGCTTTGCTGAATGTTCTTTCCTTCAAGTCAGCAATCTCTGTCTGCCATGATTTCTTGGCGAGTCCTCTTTAACCAAAATCTGGTGTTAACATAGGCCCTCCAAGTTCGGAGTATGAATTTTCATGCTTCGAACTTGTTTCAATCTAGCCATCTTCCCTTGATGCACCATCGTTGCCGGTGAATGTCTTGTGTTCCCTTGAAAGACGCCTATTTGGAAAGACAGCTCTCACCATATTCCCACACTCCTGCATGTAAGCCCCGTAAAACAATAATTCTCCAATACATGTGGAAATAGGTTAGCAGCAAAATCATATGCGTATAAATATTATAATTCTACCCATTTTCTGTTGATCAAGTAATGGTGCAATGTCGATCACATCTCAAGAGTATCAGATTTATAACCAAGATCTCTTTTAAATTTGAATAAAATGGTACTCTACTCGTCCGTCTACCTCTTCAACCATGGGGCTCTTAGTTTGTGCTAAGTCCCCAGGCAATTGCAAAACAAAACAGCTACAGAATTGCTTATCTTTCATCCCTTGATCACTTTCTTTCCGGAGTTTTTATTTATTTATTTTTATTTTATCACCATATAAATTGTTTCACATAATATTGCAAAGACAAATGTTGAACCATAAGGAGATACAAGTCATATACTTAGATCAAGAAGTGCAAGTGAATATATTTATATTTTTATTTTCCTTGTATACATCATTCTCTCAAATCATTTTAAAACTATGAGGTTATTGGGCCTTCGGCCATCTTTTCATTTATTCGGCGATCACGTGACCGTCATTTTTTCTTCAAGGCGGGCATCGGAGTACCCATTGTTTTAATTTTGGCGGACACGTGTCCGTCATTTTTTCTGTAATATATTTTTAGAATAGCCTCATATCTTATTCTAATCAAAGAGAGAATGTACATGCCACATCAAGGAATTTATTATTTTATAACATGTACGTGAATCTTGATCTTGGGAGTATGACTATAATCTCACTAATGGCAACAGTTCGACAAAGCTCAATATGACATCAAGTAAATTTTGTTATTTTATTTTTTTCTAAAATTCTCCGGTTTCAAGTATCTCTTAGAACAACGTCATAGCAAATTCTATTTCCATTCACATTCCACGACCACTTTTAGACAAAGCTCAAACTTTATGCAACCCACAAGTTTCAAAGATTTCAGGACAGATATTATAGCCACTAAACCCAAATCTTAAAGAGATCAAAGTTATAAACGAGACATGGGTGAAACATAAAACAGAGCATCGATTTATCATTTCAACAATGGATAGACTAAAACATTTATATCACATATATATAATGGAACTATTAAAATTTATAATAGAGAAGCAAAGGTAGAGCTGCACAAACCACCGTTTGAAGAGGAAGGAGCTCGTGAGTCATTCGCCTCGTCTTTCTTCATGATGAGTCGCTTGGCGTCGTTCAACGTGTATGCGTGGCGAGCATAGGCCCCCGAGGCACGTTTAATGCTGGAATCTGAGACGCCGAGCTTGTTTACCTTGAGGGTCTTCTTTGCCATTGGTTCCTCATATTCGCCTGTATGCATCTTCTTTCTGGGCCGATGAAGATATTGATGACTTCTTTTATTATCTTGAAATCGGCCGCTGCATTGTGAGAGACTTGGGTTATATATAGTTTGATATCAGTTCTCCCCATTGCTGCTGAATTCTTGTCTGCTCCTGACTGAGAAAATATTGAGCCGATCACAGGTGTTAATCACCTCTCTCACATAACCGGCTGTTCAGATTTCATAGTTGTTCTGATTCTAACTTCATATGTTGAAGATCATCTGACCAATTTTTATAGACGTATGTCAGTTGACTGTAGTAATATAGCTGACAGCCTGAACAATCTGATCGGCTCTTGCAAAAGTTGTACCATCGCTGTTACATGCATGCTATATTTGGAAGTTACTGCATGGGCGGCTGCCGAAATCATTCACCATTCAGTTGGCTCATCAGCTATTAACCAGTCGCATAGAAATTAGAATAACCGATCTTCTTACGTCCGCTGATTTAAGAATAGATCCTTATCTTGAACAAGTGATTCCTCTATCTTCCCATCATGAGCACACAACTTAAGATATTGAACGTTCATAAGGTGACGTGTGATCATTGGTAAGTCTTCTTGTGAATCATCAATCTGATTCAGCCGTTCAAGTGAATATCTCCGTGTATGCATGGTACTGTCATGTGGAAAAGTTCAATAGTTTCGTCTTAGCCGAACCCTTTTGAAGTAATCAGCTATCGTCTTTAACTTATTTGCCGTGAATCAGAACATTGAGTCGAACAGATTTGAATTCGAGCCCCTCTCTACTATGACGGACATTTGTTCAAGAACATCCAACAACTCTTCTTCTTGCCGAAAATAGATGACAATCAGAGGATTATGGCGACGGAGCCAACGAGTCAACGACATTGGATGAGCTGTAGAGGACGAGGACGAGCTTGGCAGCGCACGCGCAAGGCAGGCTTAGATTCCCAACACGTAGCTTGATGCAGTTATATACTGGCTCGTCTATGGCTGACCTTTAGATAATATATAAATATTTTCCTTTTGTATAAGCCGAGCATGATGCACACTTTGGCAGTGTTGGCAGTGTTGGCAGTGTGGATCCGAAGAGACTATCACCAAAGGCGTTGAGGCATATTTCCTACTAGTGAAGATTCCATCTTGACCGCTAGATCCAAATTAGCTGCCATCTCTTTCTTGTCATCATCTTGAGATTAGGTGTGCTATCAGTTGATATTCCACTAGACACCAGTTAATGATTCAATCCGTTGGCTCGTCATGCAGAACACCAATCCTCAAGAACAAAATAGTCGGCCGATGTTTGCACTGGAAATTTCCATGACCTTGAGTTTCAAGTTTCACAGCCAATCCCTTTCAGAAGAAGTGATCCCAGCTTGTGGTGATATTCATTAAGAATGGATAAAGGCCTGACATCTGTTTTGATCATAAGCATGCCTTTTAGTCAGCCATGTACTTGGAACCAGTTCGTTATACGTTCAACTGGTTTGCTAGCTATGTATGAGCCAATTTGTTTCGACTGGCTCTCTCCTTCAGGTTCTCCAGGACGTATTTCTCTTGAAAATATGTTCTCCAACATTTAGAACAGTCTTGCTGAGATCATTCACTTTCTGCTATTGGATGGAGCTCCGTATCCTGTTAGAGGAGACAGCTATACTTGTCTGAGCCGATAGATTGATCTCATCAGCTTTCCATTTGGTTTGGCTCGGGCTTTCATCATGTTAAGTGTCTGGAACGTCTGCCGACGGGTGACTCCAGGAAATCATCACGATATCAAGTACCCTGCATAGTATGAAAACGAATTCGCCGGTGTGTGGATGGATGCATAATACACCGGCCCCCCGAGTATGCAGTTGATACGGGAGCTCGAGACGCTAAGTGTATCCATCTCCAGGATCTCTCATGAGTGTCATTGAAGAACGGCTTGGTCACGATGCTGGAGATAAATTATCACCTTTAGGTTTACGATCTCTTCTCTGATCTGTTGACTTTGCCAATCCCTTGACTGTCATACGCCCCGTTGATAGCTTGACAACAATATTTTTGATAGCCGATGGATTTTTCTCCATGAGTGGTTTCGGCTGTCTGCATGAATCTATGCACATGTTGAATGGACATAATTATTTTCTTTTAGCAATCTCCAAAAACCTTCTGCAGTATCTGACCCATCTTTTATATTGCCCATCGACCTGGATTTCTGTATTAGCCGATCAGGGATAAATGTAATCGGCAGTTGGTTAGATATGGGAATATCCTAAATAATGGACGTCGACATTCAGATCAGAATTCCCGATTCCATTCCAAGATAGTTGATTTTTGTCTCCAAGTTATAAGAGTCACCGGGAAAATATCCTTCATTCGGCAAGTTTCCCGAATGCCCGGAGTTGCTGACCGCACTGGACGCTTGCCGAACGCCATGTCCTGCCGAACGCCTCTCCTTGAATATTATGGAGGTTACTGAACAACGTGTGCATGTCCGCACATATACGAGCTAGTCGGCTGTTGTGTCCGAGTTGCAGTCTGTCCCCGTACCAAATATAGTAATCCAGCCATGCACGAGGTTGTCTTCGAAAAATCAAATATGTATTCCAGTCCCCTTTGGTCACGACGTATCTGCATGAGGACCGAGTGACACCTGGACTCCATACTTCTGTCTCCTTCCAAACATATTGCAATAATGGTCCTTAATTTAATCGACGATGGAAACCTGTTTATCTTAGTACGTGCTGACATACCAAGAAGGGGCTCTGATCTCTTATCCCTTCGTATAGCTGGCGATTGCTTTATCTGAACCAGAAGTGGCCCCCCAGGCCTGCCTGCACGTATTTGCTTGTATCCGTGGCTCCTCATCCAATCTATTTCCATTGGCTGTGTCGAACTAATATGTCTCTTGCACTGCTATATCATGTTATGCCTGAATGATTACTGGAGATAGCCTGATAGACAGACTAATCAAGCTGGTGTTTGATCTAGTCACGGCAAAAGAGCTATCATTGCTCCTTATTCTGCAACTTCTGACAACTAGCAGGTTCTTTGAGCGGTGGAGTGCAGTAGTAGCCTTTCATCTTTTAAGAACCACGCCATGCATGTATGCATACAGAATTGATCTTTGAGTCGCACTGTATTTGGAACTTTTGCTTTAGCCGATTAGAATAATAAACGTAATCGGCCATCGGCGGAACATCACGAGTAGTTAATTCTATTTTTTGATCAATTGAATCTCAATAGCCGAACGTGCAAGTCAAGTGCTCTCCTTCTCCAACCTCTTTAACCGATTGACAATATAGCCGATGAACACACTTCTCAGCTTTCAATATCAATACCTGGGGAACTGATTAAGCACATGCTGTGGATGGAATCACAATTTCCTGAGTCCGGTATTCATGGCGAGCAATAATAATCCGAAAATTTTCCGCTGCCACATAATATTAGGGTCACTTGGTAGTGGCTCCCCAGTCGATCTGCCCTCGGCCATAGCAATTGCCTTTGTCTGGAGTATCAATAATATGAAGTCATCTTTGATGCACGATAGGTATATTTCGGATGCTTCGTCTGAGTTAGCCATATTGCATCTACCAAGCCAAGCCTTCTGAATCATAATGGCCCCCCAGGCCAATCTCTATGCACTTTGTCTTCGTCAATTAGCTTCAGATGGCTTCGTATACAGCACGGACTGCTCGTTGAATCATGTATTGTTCTTCCCCTATGAGACGTCCAATTTCCTGTACTAGCACCAGCCTTGAAACCTGCTTTAGATATTTTATCAAACATCTTCCGGCCGGCCAGATGCAACAACGATCAAAATAATCACAACCAGTTTATCCTCCTGATGGACTTGGTGATATGATTACTTGTTTGTCAGCCGAGTCAATTATGGGCCAGAGTAATACTCCACGGCCATCAGCAAATCTGACTGTGCGTACGCAGTTGCATTGCGCGACACGTTGGATGTCTTCGAGATGCACGTATTCTCCATCTTTACCCTTGCCATGGAGCACAACCCAATTATACACTGTGATCTGGAAGTTAAAAACAGAAACGATCCAACTTCCGATCAGACGATTGTGGTCCCACCGGGCGTGCCAAAAAGTGTGTAGGCACAAAAATCTTACTCCCCTCGCGCCACACACACACTGACAAGCCGGAATAGCTGGCTTTACTCTGCCCGAGTGTCTTAAATCCGAAGGCGTGCCAGTCAATTTGACCTGTTAATTGACAAGGAGGTAAACGTGAGATCTGGAACGTGTCTAGTGAGACCAAGACAGTTCCGCATGTATGGCTCTAAGGCCAGATGTAAAGACATATAGCTATGAGAGCTATCTGTCGATGATTAATGAATGCATTCGGTAAACATACATGAAAATATGATGTGCAAACAGCTACCGAATGATCATAAAAGACATGTTTGAACAAGTAAAGTCGATCATCATGATGTGTTAACGTAAAGCTTTATTGCATAGATCGAATTAATTGACAACATGATAAATGAAAGAACATAAATCATAAACATCGTAATAGATATTCATGACACGTGAAGAGGGAGCTACCTTACGTAAAAACGTATACGAACCCGCAACGAAGAAGGAACTACCGTACGTATAAACGTATACGAACCTGCAAGGAACTACCGTACGTATAAACGTATACGAACCCGCAACGAAGAAGGAGCTACCCTACGTAAAGACGTATACGAACCCGCAACACATGATAACTTAGAAGCATAACCGTGTTCGGCAAGCTTGCCGAATCGGGGTCCATGAAGAAGGAACTACCCTGTGTAAAAACCCATCAGATTAAACCGATCTCTAATCCACCGGATGATTAGCTCTAGATTAACCCAAAGATCTGTATCTACCGGATGACACAGTCCTGTCAAGATCTAAACACATACGAACCCACAACATGTAACAACTTAGATTGATCTAGCTCGGCTACGATGAACAGATAAATCTAGTAGCATGGTAGAATAAACAATTAAAGCACTAACAACAACTAGATCTATGATAAGATAAAGCCGAGACGTTTCAATCTAAATTGGGTAAAAAAGTGTGTGCAAACATAATTAAATAAATAAATTGTGAGCATTGCAAACACGTGGTAACTTAATGAATTTATTAGATCTTGCCAAAATCTAATGAAGCCGATAACTAGCTCTAAGCCAAATCTTAGCCCACCGGATGGCTCATGATCGACAAAAGAACCCTCTTGCCCCTGATAGCTTAAATCCGCCTGACGATACTAAGCGTGAACAAGACTTCTTGCAATAATCTAAATTCGCCTGATGATACTAGACATGGTGCAAGGTTGCCGGTACTTACAGAGGTCGACGGGTCGATGAATCCTCTTGCAGTAGATCGACGACACGACTGGACTCGAAGGGTGGCCGGAGCCAAGGCACGGAGCCGGGTTGTTTGTATTGATTTGAGTATATTCTCTTTACAATGACGGGAGGTACATATATATAGTCCTGCACTAACGAGGTTTGGTAACCTACGTACGTGATAAGCACCGTACGTGACTCAGCTAACAAAGGAAATATTAAAATACATGGACTCTATTTTCCCTTATGTAGAGTCTTGGCGTTGAAGCTTTCTTTGGCCATCGTGACGTATCTTCCTTCTTCCATCGTGGTTCAACCGATCAGCAAAGATCTCGCATGTAGACATGCATCTTGCCGAGCACGTAGCTTGGTTGACCGATATCTTTGTTCTGCCTCGATCAGACACATATACGTATATGTCACGTATCCTTGTTCCTCCCACCGTGCCGCCTCAGAGTCCAATACAAGCACGTCTTCTTGTGGCCGATCTTGGGAACTCTTTCCATGGTGGATTGATATATGTATATACGCATATAAGGCAACATGAGTCGGTCGTCTCCTTTAATCCTGCACACGCTTGACTCTTCCGATTATGCAAGCCTGGTGTCACGTTTGTATGTATATCTTGATAATGTCTTGCACGTAGCCGAAGTAGATTATCGTTTCTGAATGCAGTCACTCCATAGCTGATTACCGAATGGTCAAATAGCATGCAGGCTGCCGAACGCCACAAACACCCGTCTGCTTGTTAGCTTTGCCGAATGCTTGACGCTAGCTTTGCTGAATGTTCTTTCCTTCAAGTCAGCAATCTCTGTCTGCCATGATTTCTTGGCTGAGTCCTCTTTGACCAAAATCTGGTGTTAACACCTAGCACGAACACCATTGTCCTTCTTCACAAGCATATATGAATGATCAAGTTTAATGGAAGAGACATTGGTTTTCTTGTTCATGCACTTGTGCTCTAAGTGGCCAACTTGCTTGCAAGCTTTGCAATAGCTACCATTGTTCTTCACCAAACGTGTCTTATGAGTAGCAAGGGAGGCCTTGCCTTTCTTGGGGATATAGCCTAAGCCCTCCTTGTAGAGAGATGCTCTTTGGCTACCCAAACACATAAGCAAGCGGTTCTCACCACCATAAGCCTTAAGGTGTGATTGAGCTCCTTTACTTCCCTCTTTAAACAAGCATTTACATGAATAAGCATAGGGTTGCCATTATCTTCACTAGAGATGGATGTGCTAGTGATAGGGCTAGTGGAGGTCACACATGTAGAGTTAGGTTGATCAACAAGAATATCACACATGATGCTTGCATTACATGTATCAACCTTATCCTCAACTAAGCACAACTTGTACTCTTCAAGTAGAGAGGAATGAGCTTTCTCTAACTTAGAATGAGATTTCTCAAGCTTCTTATGGTCTACCTTTAGACTCTCATAAGATGCCCGAAGCTCATCAAGTTCTTGCTTAAAGCTCTTTGTTTCCTTATGCAAGCCCTTGCATTCCTTCCTACTTTGCTTGAACATGTTAATGCAATCATCAAGCATGATTTGCAACTCCTCCCTAGTGTGAGTTGGCTCCTCATCATCACTATCACTATCAACATCATCGTCTTTAGTGATAGATTGTACCTTGGTGGCCTTAGCCATGAAGCATGAGGAAGGAGTGTCGAAGAGGGAGATCTTGTCATGCGTAGCCAAGTGAGCTTGTCCCTTCTTCTTGTTCTTCTTCTCCTCTTCTTCATCACTTGAAGAGGATGAGCCATCACTATCCCAAGTAGCCACATGTGACTCATTCTTCTTCTTGGGCTTGTCCTTCTTCTCATTCTTCATGTCATTCTTCTTTCTTGCCTTCTTGATGCCCTTCTCATCATCACTCTCATATGGGCATTCGGCTATCAAGTGGCAATCATCATGGCAACGAAAACACTTCATGTTGCCTTCATTCTTGCCATCCTTCTTCTTGGATGATTGCTTTTTCTTGTTCTTGGAGATGTAATTCTTCTTCACAAACTTTCCCAATCTCCTCACACAGAGAGTCATTTGCTCATCAACTTCACTTCCACTTGTAGAGGTGCCTTCCTCATCATCACTTGACTCTTCCTTCTTCTTCTTGCCCTTGGATGAAGAACTAGCTTTGAGTGCCAAGCTCTTCTTGTCATCTTTCTTGTCCTCATCCTTGGTCTTCTTGTTAGCCTTGTTGATGAGCCCTTGCTTTGTCTTGTCATCTCTATAGGAGTCATCGGTCATCACCTCATTAAGCAATTGGTTGGGATTCAAATCCTTCAAGTTTGTCTTCACTAGCACCGTGATGAGCATCCCAAACCTCTCCGGTAAGCATCTCAAGAACTTCATGTTGAAGGTCTTGTCCTTGATATCTTCTCCAAGTGCATTTAGGTCATTCACCAACACTTGCATGCGGTGAAACATCTCCGGCACACTTTCATCTTCTTCCATCTTGAAGCTATTGAATTGCTCAAGCTTTATGTAGGCCTTTGCTTGCTTGACGCCTTCGGTGCCCTCATAGCACTCTTCTAGCTTCTTCCATATCTCATGAGCAATAGTGAGTGACTTGACTTGCTCAAACACTCGGTCATTGAATGCCTCATGAAATGCACTCACGGCCACATCATTGGCATACATTTTCTTCTCTTCCAAAGGTGTTGGTTCATTTTCTTTTGCCACTTCAAACTTCTTTTCGGTCACGACCCACACTTCTCTATTGATTGACTTGAGGTGTGCGGTCATCTTCACCTTCCAATAGGCAAAGTTGGTGCCATCAAAAGGTGGCGCCTTCTTGGTGTTGTTGACATGAAAACTCAACGCCATTTTGTCACCGTAGGTTGTTAAGCCCTTTAAATACGATGCCTCGGCTTCGATACCACTTTAAAGGTCCTAATGGCTAGAGGGGGTGACTAACCTATTAAAAATTCTTACAACAACACTAAGCAAGGTGGTTAGTAAATGAGATGGCGAAGCTAAATAAGCGGTGCTACAATCTAGCTAAGCAAGCCACAAGTCAATTGTATAGTCTCTAAGCACAAATAAAGGCTAGGTCGCTAGATTACTCCTAGGTGAACAAAGAGGCTAACTAATTTTACTTCTAGGAGCTAACAAGACTAAACCAACTACTCAAGCTACTCAAGCTAACTAACTAAGCACCCTAACAAGATAAGCTATCAAAGTAAAGCAAAGAGGTGCTAGGATACAATACCAGCGGTGTAGTGTCGAGGTTGAAGCCAATCACCGTGTACAAGAAATCTCCAACGAGCTAGCACAAGTGACACGATGATTTTTCACCGAGGTTCACGTGCTTGCCGGCACGCTAGTCCCCGTTGTGGCGATACACTCACTTGATGGTTGCTAAGCTTAATGGCACGGTGCCAAATCCCCGGTGGGACCTCAAGCACACCAATCACAAGAGAGGATCAAACAAGCCACGAGCAATCCACTAGTACTTCTTTCGCGAATCTCCCGCGGGGTAAGGAACGACCCCTCACAAACCACCAGTGTGGCCTCGAACAAGCTCCAATCGAGCTCAACACCGCCTCTTGCTCCAAGCCGCTAGGGAACCAAGCAAATTCCCAAGAGAAACGAAATCCCGCAGCTTCTCCAAGGATGAAGTGCCTCTAAATGCAACCAAGCAATGCAATGCACTTCTATCACTCTCAGTCTCACCAAAGATTCAAAGTTTGGATGAAGAGATGAGTGGAGAGGAATCTCACAAGCTCACAAGTGTGTAGGAGTGTTCAAATGTGCAAGAGAAACTCAAAAGACCCGGCCATCCAAGTATATATAGAGTCCTCCTCGAAATTGAGCCGTTGGGGGGTTTCTGCGAGGTGACCGGACTCGCCGACCGGACGCACCAGCGGGTCTGGTCGAGGGTCCGGTCGCACCTGACCGTGCGTTCGGTCACATGAGACAACGCCCCTGGCCCACAGCTAACAACTTCTTCGTGCTTCCGGTCGGTGCTTCCGGTCCATGCGTCCGGTCAAATCCTCGAGTCGACCTGGAAAACATGCTCTCTAGAATTCCCGATCGGACTCACTGACCGGACGCTCCGGTCAGTGCATCCGGTCAAGCCCCGTGCTTCCGGTCGCGCGTCCAGTCAGCCTTTTCTACGTGTTCTTCATTTTGTTGTCGCCCTTTGCTTCAACCTTGCTTCGTCTCTTGCCATAAGTTGCCAACACGTCGAAGATGATCTTGATATCACGTATGTTAGCAAGTCGAACGGTTAGGAAAGAACGAAGTTAGTGCTCTCATGTCCTAAATGCAATATGCAAGTCAATTGGACCTAGAAGCACTTCACCAAAGGATTGGTCGCGGCATCCCCTCTTGATAGTCGGCTATCTTATCTATAATGTGATCACACGCTCTATCGTGTCTTGATCATCGAAAAGAAAACCCTATCAAGTATACCTTTGCCTTGATCTCCCGGGCCGGTTCCTCTCAAACCGACACGCCGAAGCTTGACGATCCATCATGTCCACCATCATCGTCCATGTTCGTGATCATCATGCTCCACCTCATCCATGCAATCCTATCTCTTAAGTCACACTTAGAGCAAAGGATTAGCATAACAAGTATGTCATCAATTTCCAAAACCAAACACAAGATTTCACACAGCAAGGCATATGCAGGGGCCCTGGGTCCAACTAGAGCAAAAGCATGCACCTAGACCTGCACGCGGTGCATGCACAATGATCGAATCAGCACCTGCCCTATGAGGATGGTGCAGACCCCTAACTACATGTCACTTTTTTAATTAGTGGTAACGCGTGTGGAGATTGCTCTATCCGGACGAAATAGGTGTCATATTGGGCTGCAGGCCCATGCACCGCAGTTTTCGGATGGGACGGATGCTCAGGACTAAAAACTACGGGAGCGCTAGTGCCCGGACGTCCGAACGCCTATCGCCTGCTGTACTCATCCGCTTGCATATGTTGCTACTTGGCGCTGGCCTGTTGTGTTTTTTCTACGATGCACACAACCGTTGTCGTTGCTACTTGCTTTGCATGCTCGTGCCTGCGTGCATGCCGCTTATATGGTCATGAAGACCGACTACACTAGCTTTGTTTCTAGCCAATTTCACCACTCCATCTTCATGCCTCCACTAGCTTTGTTTCCGGCCAATTTCACCCCTCCATCTCCATGGCTCGTGCAAGTATGTAGCTTGCCGGCATATCCCATTCTTCTACATACAAGCAAAGATCCCTCCCTACTTTGTTTGGTTTTGTCACCACAAGTCTGTCACGGCATGCCTATTTACGGAGTCTAGCGGGCGTTCCATTTCGACACACCTCGGCGGCCACTGGCGACGATGATCATCATCGCCATGGGAAGTCCGCCTTGGCCTCGACTATGGGCGATAGCTTGCCGTTCCATAGGTTGTTCGCGTTCGCGAACGACATTTTACATCACACTCATGTCCCGGATCATGCTCAGCGTGCTCGCCAACGGCGCCATGATGCCGTTCATTACACTTCTCTTTGCTCGCCTCATTGACGCCTTCAGCGGTGCCGCCGACACGTGGGACGACGCTCAGGTCTCCGCCATCTCACTCCAGTTCCTCTACCTCGTTGTCACATCTTTCGGGCGTAAATTGGTCTATTTATTAGCTCCGGTTAATGACAACACGAAGCATTTAGTGCAATATACGTTAAAAAATAGGTGTATGATTTAAAACATATAATTGCAACATATGTGTATAGCCACTTCAACATATACAATGTTTAGATAAAACACTTGCAACATGCGTATTGAAACACTTGAAACATACACTAGCAACATATGTGTATAGTCATTGTAACATGCAACATCACACTACTTTTATAATATCTAGATGAAACACAATGCATCATATGTCTAAAATAGCTAAAATATTTGAAAAATAAAATTGCAACATACATGTGTAGCCATTCACCATAAACAACACCAGATTTACTTTTACAACATATAGATAAAACACATGCAATATCTAGATAAAACATATGAAACCCATGAAACAAATGGAGGTGGCGTGGACCATTACCCCGTGCCATGGCATCAAGACGTTGCACACCAAAAAGGAGCCACAAATTGTCCTTGAACCATGAGTGAGTCTGTTTACACCTAGGAAGTGCCCGAAGACCACAACCACGACAACACAGCTATCTCGCCAACGCATCCTAGGGAGCGCCGCTTTTCTACATCACATTGGAATCGTCATCTGAGCATGTGATTGAAACAAAATAAAACATTTGCTACCTTTGAATCGGATGAAACACTCCAAACTTGTGATTGATACATGCTTGTATAACGATAACAACATGGCAACATATGAAACACTAAAAAAACTACACTTGAAACATATGTGTATAGCGATAGCAACATATGGTAGACAAAACACTTAAAACATCCATCTAATACACATGCAACACTTGAAACATAGGCTCGCAACATTCACATAAAAGTTATTGCAACATATGCAACATCTAGACGAAACACTTCAAACATCCATCTCATACACATGAAATACTTGAAATAAAGGCTCGCAACATGCGCATAATGCCATTGCAACATATGCAAGGACATAGATATTCTTTTGTAATGACTAGATGAAACACTCAAAACATAAGACTGAAACACATGAAACACTTAAATTCAGTGTCACCAAGCATGACAGAGTAATGTCTGCTAGGCCTAGGGGTGATCCTACGAACGAGGCTTGGGGAAATAATAAAATATAAAGCAAAATCAACATCCAAACTCGTGAATCACATAGAATTAATTTAAGGCACGACAACTTGCCTCAACCACCAATGCACCGGCGACCACTTGAAAGGTCCTAAATGGCTAGAGGGGGTGAATAGCCTAATAAAAATTTGTACAAAGCACTAGACAAACTTGTTAGAACAACAAATAGCGATAAAAAAGCATTTACTCTAGCTCTACTTGTCGGCAAGCCTCCTATCATCAATTCTAGTTGCTATAGTCTCTAAATCACTCAAAGCTATGCCACTAAGTTACTCTATGTGAACAAATTAGATTACACTAAGCAACTAGCAAATCTACATAAACTACACAAGCTCAAAATAAGGAACAAAGTAATGCAAGGTAGGAAGGAGATGTTATACCGACGTGTCGAGGTGAGTCACCCAATCACCAGAGATGATATCGCAATATGAACAAGATGAAGCCACTCACAGGGAGACAACAATAGCACAAAAAGAGTGACACATGATTTTTAACCCGAAGTTCACTTGAACACCCTCAAGCTAGTCTCCGTTGTGCGACCGCTCTCACGTGTGTGGGTCAGGGTGGAGCTAACTCCTAGCCAATCACTAGGCTACTTGCACCCAAGAAAATGAGGGGTAACTCAAAGGCTCGAGCAATCCACTAGAGTATTAATTTTGGCGCACCACCGGGGAAGATCACAAACCCCTCACAAATCAACCGGAAGTGGGCAAGAACAATCTCCTTTTCTTCACAACGCTTCCACCAATCGCCAAGCCAGCTAGGAGTGGTGCTCTCCAAGAGAAACAAGAAATCCACCGGCAATGACGACCCTCAAGTGCCTCTAAAATGCAACTTATAAAGCAATGCACTTGATTCTCACCCAATCTCTCAAGAATGTGCTCACAAGCAAGAGAGGAGAGTGGGGAGATGTTTTTGCTCAGCTCAAAGTGTATGGAATGAGTGAAAATGTCCAAGAGAGAGAGAGAGCATGTGCCAGCGACAAACGTATATATAGAGGTGGGGGAAACCCCACTTCAAACCGTCAAAACACTGGTGCACCGGACGCGCAAGGGTGGGGCGCCGGACGCTGCAGAGTGGAGTTCGGCGCTCCTCGAGCTCCTACATGTTAGACCGTTGGATTTCTACCGTTTGAAACACGAGTCAGTAACACACGCCGGACGCCGCGCTACGGACGCGTCCAACACGCTCGACGCAGATCCATAGAGCATGTCAAACGACCCCCGCGGCGAACTCGCCAAGAAGGCGCCGGATCTTTGCGACGGCGTCCCATCGCACACACCTATGCACAATGTTGCGTCCATGCCAATCCACGTGCCGGACGCTGAGACCTCGGCACCTGGCGCCCGGCGCTCAACGGCTAGACGCTCCGGCGCGACAAACGCTGCGCCGAAGCTGCCCATCGCGTCGGACGCCGCGGCGTCCGACGCCGCGTAAAACACCGTTTTACGCCCCATCAACACCGCGAACTTCTCCACCATGCTACCCAACAAGTATACCAACTTGAGCATGAGAGTTAGCAAGTTTTCACCACCAAGTTGCATCCGACGCAATAGAAAATAGACGTTTCAATTTCTCAAAAGCGGTATCCAAACCCATCTCAACCCTGCAAACACCATCGCCTTCACAAATGTGCCAACACCACCACGTGCATCACCATTGCTTGTGTGTTAGCATTTTCACAATTAATTTCTAAGGTTGGGTAAGCTCTCTAGGTTAGAATGCAAGCATAAGATTGTTGAACCTAGAGGCACATGAGGATCGATGTTCCCGAGGTTTTTCCCTCTTTATAGTACGGTTTATCGATCCTTAGTCACTCACACCCTCTATGGTGTCTTGAGTGCAAAATCAAAATGGCCCTATGGATATTCCTTTGTCTTGAGCCTATTTTGATCCTCAAACCACTTCAAGTTAAGCACTTGATCATCTTTTGGATCACCGCGATCCTTCCACCATGACCACCGTACACCACACTTGGGTTGACCAATCACCAACTAATCAAACACTTTGCATAGAGAGATTAGTCCTAGGACGTCATCAATTATCCAAAATCAAACTAGAGATCTTCACGTCGCCAGGTCATGGATCCAGACCCCCGATCGAGCAAGCATCAACCCTGGATCTTTGCCGCCCGTCCATGGATCAACGTTGTCTAATGACATATCAGTATGGTCGACGACGATTGGGCTCCCACCTGTAGCTTCCCATACAGTTCGTGGCATGATTGAGAGGTCGCCCACGATGTGGTGGTGTGGGCGGAGCTACAGATGGGGTTTGTCGCGAGCGCTGTGGTGAAGTTTTGAGCGGGAGGAGGCACGAGGTCGCCGATGTGGACCTCGTCGGCGACGCGGACCTCAGCAGTGGCCTTACAGGCTGATGGAGCGCAGCAATGACGAGGCGCGAGTATGGGCACCAGCGAGAGGCATGGGTGAGGGCCACGCTGGTGAGCGGATCGGGCGCGGCGCGGCACCGGCGAGCGGCGAGGCGAGGGCGACGCCAGTGAGCCGCCCAGGCGAGGACCGTGGGCAGAATCGCTATGAGCAACGCACAGGCGCGAGCAACACGGCGCGTGGTGCGGTCGAGGGGGGATGAGCCAATGGATTGGAACTGATAATGGGCGACCGTGCAATTCTAGTTGGGCCTTTCGGGCGGCGAGGCCCACCATGTCTGTCCGGACGATCGAAGTATACCCTTTAATTTGTTGGCACCAAGGCGGGAAAGGGTGGAGACTTTCCCGCGCTCAGACCGTACGGCCGCCACCAGCCTCTCCATTTCCATCCCCCAATCCCAATCTAGGGTATCGCCCCTGGGCCCTGAATCGCCGTTCCTTATGGCACCCAAACGCCGCCGCGCGGATCAGGACTCGCAGGTGCCGAAGCCACCTCCTCCTTTGCGGACGGCAAAACTTCAGCCGGTTGTCGTCTTCGCCCACGGCGCCGGTGCCCCTTCCACTTCCGACTGGATGGTCCAGTAAGCTGTCTCTGATTCTCGCCCCAAGCGGTCAATCGGATCCTGTAAAACATTCGTTTCCTGTGGAAGCGGTGCCTGTATCGTGATGTGCTAAACTGGTGATGTATATTCTGCTAGTTGGAAGAAGATGGTGCAGGACGCACTGCATGCTGTCGACGTAGTGACTTTTGACTACCCATGTCAGTTGATTCAGTATTTGAGTCTGCTACTCGTTACCCTTGGTTCTTGGATCAAAATTTGTCAGCATTAGCTATATAAGTGGTGGCTTGGCAAGATAACAATGTGAACTCGCAGATATGTCGGGTGGGAAGCGAAGGGCGCCGCCAAAGGCAGAGAAGCTTGTTGATCACCACCTGGGCATCGTGAAGGATGCTGCTGACAAGTATCAGGGGCACCCTCTTATTTTGATGGGGAAGTCCATGGGCTCCAGGTAGTTTTGGGTGGACAATGTTACTGTTTGTGTCATAATTTGTGCATTATTCGCTTAGTTCAACATTTTGAGTACTTTTAGATTGTAATAATGCGTCAATTCAACGCACATGTTGCACTGATACGAATATCTGAAAATGGTGTATTCAACATTGTCAGGGTAAGCTGCATGGTGGCAAGTTCCACTGACATTGATGTTTCTGCTGTTGTATGCTTGGGTTACCCACTAAAGGTTGGTCAGCACATTGTTTTCCTTTGGATCCCTTGTACCTGAATTATACCTTCTGTCAGTTACAAAAACTCTTATCCACTGTCCATATTAGGAATGGATTTATATTTCCTCTGTAGTTTTTATTAGGACAAAAAGGTAGTTTCTGTGACTTTTTAGTTGCTTTTCACCTACTATGTTGTAGCATTATGTGTTGACGTTTTATTACTTATACTTTTGCTCGAAGCGCATTGCTTGAGATGAGACTACAATTTTCCTTTTGTCCCTCCCTGAACAAGCATGCTTTCTGCTCCTACCTGTCATGGTAATATGACCTTGGTCATGTGGATTGCTATCCACACTCCTACCATTAGGCTATCACCAGAAACCTATAGTGATCACAATCGAATTATATTTGCAAAAATATTTTTTTTACCATCTCATCGTGCTTTGTTCAACTTAGGGAGTGAATGGAGCGGTGAGAGATGAGACACTCTTACAGCTGAAGGTACCAACGATGTTTGTTCAGGTAATGGAATTTCTCTTTTTTTTTTTTTGGTACTGTAAAGTGAAACGAATAGTAAATTGTTTTTTATATTTATTACCAGGGAAGTAAAGATGCCCTGTGCCCCTTAGATAAACTTCAGTCTACTCGCAAGAAGATGACCTGCAAGAATGGACTGCATGTCATTGATGGTGGTGACCACTCTTTTAAGGTCGGCAAAAAATACCTAGAGTCTGGAGGGTTAAATCAACATGATCTTGAAATGGAAGCTGTTAAAGCAATTTCACAATTTGTCCAGAACTCCTCTGAGAACTGTACCTAATCTGTTTGTATATCTTCCTTAAGACCCTCATGGCGATGAAACCTTAATCTTTGGCTTTGAACAAAATTAATATGTCAAAGTAATCCTTTGGTGTAATCTGCTAGTTCTGATTGACACTCTGCACCCTGCAGTATATGTTCTTTTGACGTTACACGATCACATGTTGGAAACTGCCATGCTGCCATCTTCAAATTCACTCATGTCTTTCTTGGCTGCTTATCTGTGCATCGTAAATATATCAGTATCACTGACAGGGACTATGGCGTTATTGTTACCCAACAATTTATTTGTTAATTTAAATTACTAAATACGAATGCACACGTTTAGTTGAAATTATTGTGCTGCCGAGTCTTGTTCTCTTTGCTGCTTTGGAACTCATGGTGTCCTTTTAATATTCTTTGTCATTTTAAACTCATGCTGGCAATTCATCTTACATCAACCCAAGAAAAAACATGCTCTAGTATTCTTCCACTGGCAATATCTTAATTGTACGTGCTCCTTAACATGTCAGGAGTACAACAGTGGTGTAAGAGGGTATACTTGATCCAAGTTAAGGCTTATGTCCTGTTGTGTCTGTACAATTGGTTGCTATTAACACGGTAGACAACAAACTGAAGGATGCTTGTTTCACATCAAACACAGTTTGCTGCCTCGGAGAAAATGGGTTGGTTAGTACAATGTTGTTTTGCCAAACGAAGGAACATAACTCACATGAAAATAATATATTTTATTTTAAAGTCCTGATTACATATGATTTTTTTTTTATTGGCAACAGAAGCTGTTGAGGCCTCTATTGTAAAAATAAAATAAAATCTTTATATATATGGCAGAATGTTTTTTTCTATTTTAGTTTTAAAAGATTGCATATGAAGTTATTAATAATTAACCGTGATATTAGGATCCCTTCCTAGGTTTATATGTATAATACCATCCGGAATAGACTCTGGTTAAGAAGGAAAACAGGTAGAAAAGCATGGACTCCATACTCGTCATTACAAACTTGTTAGACATTGTGCATAATAATATAAAAAACATCAAGTGCATCACTAGAAACTCTTTTCTTCTAGTTTGTTCCTCATCTATGTTCATGCATTTCCTTTTGTAGTAATTTGGTATGTGAGAAGTGTCCGTTGAGTTGTATATTCAATGAGACTTGCTCTTTACAATTGTAACTTTAAGTTCCATTATACCGATGTCTGAGGATGCAACATAACCATACCTTTAAGGTCCATTTTGGTATGTGGTGAAGCCCAAACGCACCACGTTGCCTTGTAGCATCGTCCTCCGCATCGGCATCAAATGTCGATAGCCTAAGCGGTGTTTTTAAAAAGTATGAGGGCACTGAGATCTTGTGCAAAAAGTGATTGTAAGTCTTTTTCATTGCAAATATTAGCTTGGGTTGTGAGATTGCTATATTTTCAGTGATTCACATTGCCTACCTGTTCAGAAACTTTTAGCTGAGGCATAAATTGATGAGTGCCCACGTTGAGCCTGCTCTTATTGGGTAGAAAGCTCCATCACAACCAAGTTTCAGAAAGTTGTCTGGTGGCCTGCTCCATCTTTTTTGTTGCCGGATGTGAACAGTACTCTGGCTCTTTCAGATTTTTCACCACCTCTGCTGCGTGCAGTTGAATGCAACAAGCGAGATCCACTACTTTCCGCTTGCCTTCTCAACAGACTGATCGAGAAGAGAGATCTCGGTTTTGTAACTTCGTCAAAAATAAAAATCTCAACTAGTTTGATTTCATTGAAATACATCATCAACCGCAAAGTTGTGAGAGAATGGATATTATAGGACTCCAAACATGTGGTTTATCTATAATAGATAGGACTCCAAACATCGTTTTCTCCCAAATAGGTCTCCAAACGTTTTTCACATGTTATTATAGGATTTTGATTCCTTTAACCACTTAGATACATGTATTTATCCTCTAAATACATACATTATTTTATAATCAGCACCGTATGGGCCTTAATTGAGACCGATCGTAGCATACGTACGTGCAGTTACCGAGTTACGATCGTAGCCTGACGTATGCCGCGCGGTCTTCCCCAAGCCGCCGCCACGCCCTTCTCTCGCGACATCCTTCTGCCGTGAGATCCACGCCGCCACGTGCTGCCACCTCCACGCCGCACTTCAGCCGCAACGTCATCGATGGAGGAGATCCGCCCGTGCTGCGTGACGTCCAGGGACCGAAGCGCTAGCCTTAGGCGCCCCCGGTGGCTTGGTGGCCGGCCAAGGTGTAGATGGCCATGTGCCGGACACCGTAGGGACCGAAGACGCCCCAGGGATGGAGATGACAGCCATGGATGTTGTAGCCCGTGCAAGACAGCTGCTGCCTACTGTTCCTCATCCGGCAATGGAGTACAATCTTCCTGAAGTGGATAGGTATATTTTAGTTGTGATGAGATGTAAACTTGTGATTTATTTAATATGACATTGATCTCGTTTGGAATTTATTTATGCTACAGACATGGTTATATGAGATGAACTTGTTGCTAAATTCTTGCCGTTATATACTACTTTGAATTGTGTATTGTACGTGTACATGGCCACAGCCAGCTCTGAATGAAACCGAAACCTTTGAGATAGGATAGGAGTATTGCTTGCTAGCTCAAACAAGTTCCTATCCTGATGAATAAACAAGGGTTAATTTCTGTTAAAAAAGAAATGACCAAAAACTAAGCTATCACTAAGATGCTGACCAAAAACTCTATCGACAAGGACAAGGGTCATTAACAACAACAATAACGATCTCTGTACTGCCATTTCTATTCTATCTGCAAACGAGACAGCAAGTTCAACACACCATCACAGCGGTATAATCCACGATCCTTGGCAGTAAATTCCACACCGTCTCTGCACCCATTCGTTGCTGTCCAGCCATTCCTGTCGTACATGCCATTGCTGCATCAGGAGGAGAAAGTGTACCACCCGTGATCAGAGCAGCGGCGGCCAGCAGCGCACCCAAAATTAGATGCATTTTTTAATTTAAAGTATTTAGATGTATTTAGATGAGAAAAGAGATTAAAAAGGATCAAAATCCTATAATAGCATGTGAAAAACGTTTGGAGTCCTATTTAGGAGAAAACAATGTTTGGAGTCCTATTATAGATAAACCACATGTTTGGAATCCTATAATAGCTATTTTCTCCAAAGTTGTCATTGATAATTAACAGAACTACAAAACACAAAATGTTGGGTTTTCTTCATTTCCTACTATTGCATTTCCACGCATTTGCAATTTGTGCCAGGACATGAGTAGAACAACCATCCTTGCTCAAAGCATGCGATGATTGGCCTCTAAGCTCACTTGATCGCTTCCTCAATCTTTCAGCTTCCTCCCCTACCATCACACGTCGAATCGCATTTGCAACTTCCTCCTTCCTTATAAATCGATCAACTCCGACCTTGGCCTGGACGGCGACCCCAACCTGGACCTCCATCATCGCAGCATTCATGCTTTGCTCTGCGTAAAGTGGCCAAGCAACCATTGGAACGCCGTTCATTACACTCTCCAGCATTGAGTTCCACCCGCAATGCGTGACGAAGCACCCAATGGAAGGATGGCCAAGTATGGCTGTCTGAGGCGCCCAAGACTGGGTCACTAACCCCATCCCTCTAGTCCTCTCCACGAACCCATCGGGTAAAAAATCCAAGGGAATGTGCTCTTCGCCTTTTTTTTGAGTCCCGAAGAATGCTCCAATTGCTGAACTTTGGTGTGGCCTCTTGACAACCCAAATGAACCTACAGTGACTAAGCTCCAGCCCAAGCGCCAGCTCAGCCGTCTGCTGCCATGTCAGCGTGCCACCACTGCCAAATGACACATACACGACGGAGCCACGCGGCTGCTGGTCCAGCCAGCTCATGCACTTGAGGTCCATGTCGACGCCGACCGGTCTGGTCCAAACCAATGGCCCAACCGGGTGGACAGGCAGCTGCAGCTGCAGACCGTCACCCACCGCGGGCTCAAGGTCATGGAACGTGTTCACAAGAATGCCATCGACTCCTGCGACATCCTTGGCCATGGACAAGAATCCGGCGTACGTGCTGCTGCTCCGGTCGGCGAGCATGGACATGGGCAGCTTGTGAGCATGGATGGGCACGCAGCCGGGGGAGGCGGATCGGCTCCGTGGCGTCCCGGTGCTCCCCGTCGCGAGTGGCGTCGATCTCGGGAGGTGCAGGAGCAGGGAAAGCATCATCCACGGGGACGTGAAGAACATGTAGAGCGGGACGCCCAGCTCCGCCGCGACGTCGCGCGCCACCACGCCGACCATGTCCACCACGAGCGCGACGAGCGGCGCGGCCGCGCCCAGCACCCGCGCCATCTCCCGGATGCGTGGCAAGCTGGAGACAACGACGCGCTGGACGCGCTCGCCCGTGGGCATGGCTGGAGGCAGCGCAGCAACTGCCGGCGGTGCCGGCAGCGCGACGAGGTCGATGGCGTCGGGGACGGCGGCGGCCAAGGCGAGATACTGCTCCGAGGGCGCGGATGTAGCCGAGACGAACAAGAGCGTGGCGGCGAGGCCGTGGTCGGCCACGAGGCGGCGCGCGAGCTCGGCGAAGGGAATGAGATGACCCATGCACGGGCTGCACAGGAGCAGCACGCGCGGCCGCGCGGCTGTACACGCACCAGACGGCTTAAGCTCCTGGAGTTCTCCCATGGCGCGCAGGTGACGTGAGATGTGCGGACTCACGGGAGGAACGGGAAAAGAGAGGAGAGACAGGACGAGCATGGGAGGAAGAGGCACGGTGTTTATGTACGTGTCCCACCGCCGGTGGTGCTCCGGTGATGGTGAGAGCTTGGAGTGAAGTGCTTGCGTAGTTGTGTTCTTCTTGGATTCTTGAAGGACTTGGGGGTGAGTCATCAGCTTTTAAGGTTTTTTCCTGCAGAACATGACGCAGAGTGTTGATCCTGCCTGCTAGATCCAAATGATGTTTACATCATTGCTTGCGTTATATCACGTGCGTGGTCACAAGTTTTCCAGACTGTAGATCGAGGTACGCTGATTAGTAAACTTCCCGTTTCGGTACCAGACCGAGGACGGCTTCCAAATTGCGCATGTGCCACGACACTGCTACCTCCCTTTTATACACTAGTACTAGTGGTTCTATCGATCACCATTATTAAATCCTAAATTCAGCTTTCACCAAATTTATGAAAAAAACTAGAAAATATATTAAGATCTACGGTATCAAATCATATATTTTTATACTCCCCCGTTTTCCAAATTTTAAGTCATTCCAATAACCATGGAGAATTAAAGTCTCTCAAGTTTAACTAAAGTTACAGAGAAAACTACAAAGGTCCAACAGATGCGTAGTTGATATCATAAATATTACTCCCTCCATCCCAATTTTTTAAGTCGTTTGACTTTTTGTCTCCAAGTTTCATCACTCGTCTCATTCAAAAATTTGTGTAAATTTCTATTTCTTTTTCGTGGGTTGCTTTATTAATAAAAATTCTTCAAAAATGACTTAAATTTGACTATGTTTGCATAAATTTTTTGAATAAGACGCAGTGGTCAAACTTGAAGTAAAAAAAATCAAATGACTTACAATTTGAAATGGATGGAGTATTATTTTATTCTATAAGTTTAATCAAACTTGAGATATTTTGACTCTTTAAATTTTTATAATGTTTTTAACTTTTTTATAATGACTTACAATTTGAGATGGAGGGAATAAAATAAATAATAAATCTTGTATGATACTGTAGATGATTCTGTATCTATAAACTTGATTAAAACTAGAGAGGTTAGAGCATCTTTTACTAGATCCTCCTTTCTTTTCTTCTTCTCTTATAAAATTAGCTATATGGGATAGAGAAAATAGATTTCTAAGTTATAGGGAACGGAAACTTCATCGTGCTTATCGAGGGGCCCCTCCATTATAAAATATAAGTCGCTTTGATTTTTTAGTACATTTATTTTGCTATGTATCTAGATGTAACACCTAAATTTTAAAATTTGCAAGTTTCTGAAATTTGTTAGAATTCAGTTTAGATTACGGACAAATAATAGTCAAGGAAAATAATATTTTATAAATTAAAAGGTATTTATGGTGCATTCATGTTGCTTGTATTAATTTTATTGGGTGAAAATGATTATTAATACTCGATTTAGGGTCGAATGGGTTTTTGCTCCATTATAAAATAAAAACAAGTTTTTAACAATATTTAGAAACAAGTTCAAATTTTTATTTACAAAAATAAAGAAATAAAAATAATTTCAAATTTTATTTGGTTTATTACAAAGCTTTCAACTTGAGTTTCAAAAGTGAATTTTGAAAAAAAAAAAAATGATAAGATCTTCTCCTCCACCTCCCGGGCCCAATCTGGCCCAGTCGTTGTGATGGATTCGAGTTCAATTCCTAAACGGTTCTAAGTTTTGCAAGGTCGCTCCTAATCCGTACAGAACTCACTGTTCCAAACTCCGCCTTGTAATAATCGTATATAATTCGGTATACCCGTCACCCCTGTATTCATATATGGTAACTCGTAACAAGCTGCTTTCCGTTTTGGACGTCGCCGGCCGGTGTAGTCGACGATCGGGGAAAAAAAAAAAGAAAGAGGCCATGACGACGTCGTGTTGGTCATCGGTGCTGGCGGCGGTCATCGGTGGCCACGCAGAGAACGACGACGATCCAGACACGCACAAGGGGAGGAGAAAACGTCGGCGATGCTGCACCACAGGCTGCTCGCCGGCTGGGCAGCCGCGGCGTCGGAGAAACAGGAGGCCAAGAACCTGACGGCGGAGGTGCAGGCGCTGGAGCGCGAGGCTGGCGGCGGCCAGCAGCTCGAGGGAGGCGGCCGAGAAGAAGCGTCGGGACGCGGAAGCGCGCGCCGAGGCGGCCGAGGCCGAGCTGCGGGCGGCCACGGCGCGCCAGGATGCCCAGGTGGAGGAGCTCCGGCGCGCTTGACGCGCAGGAGGACAGGGACGCGCGCATCCAGGAGCTCGAGGACCGGATACGGGACCTCAACAACGCCACCAGCAAGTGGCGATTCTTCTAACATATGCATGGCCGGTTGATCGTCTCCGGTTGCAATTGCAACGAAACCGAGACAAGTGATTATTGAACGACATGGAATCATGGATTGATTCACGTACAGCCGCGTGATTCGTACAGCATTGGATTTTGTACTCTCTCTTCTTTTTTTTTTTTCCTTAACGATGAGATTATTTGTGCTTACCCGATGCGACTGAGTTCTGGGTTTAGGATTTTGCATCGGGTTCATTAGATTTGAGGGTTTACCGTCGGTAGAGGGAGGCAGCGAGTAGCTGGGAACGAGATTTTTATGTATATATTAAAATATGAATGATTGGTCAATCAATCAAGACCATTGGTTCTTCATGTTTGAGCCCAGGAATTTGATTGATTTCGATTCTTGATTTGCGTTAACAGATTTTCTTAACGATGAAACAGAATTACAGAAATATTTGTCCTAGCATCTACATCCAAATTGAGAAATTTGGATAGATTGGTTGATAAACTACTGTGGCCGTTCCTCAATTTCTATGAAGAGGTAAGTGACCTAACTTTTTTTGTTACTGTTGAATCCCTAGTTAACTTGAGATGGATGATTGATTTGATCAGATTTTTGCTGTGCATTGCATTTTGGTAGATAAGAATATGATTTCTGTTTTACTGAACCTGGGAGAGGGTGGTGCACTAGCGTCATGATGGAAAAAAGAACCCATTTGATATATGACATAAAAAAAATTCTAGTTAATTGTTGTTGCTGTTGAACGAATCACAAAAATTAATATGCAAAAGGCACTACAGTACGTTAATCATACACTTCCATCCCATCAAGGACTTGTAATGGCCACAATAGTAAAAAAAAAAAAAAAAAAAAGAGAGTCTATACTTCCTACGTGTCTTAGTCATGTTGCTTAAC
>JADLZK010006326.1:0-192917 GCA_015847255.1 Hyparrhenia diplandra | reverse complement strand
TGTGGGTTCTACATGGTGCACCACTTGATGGCTCGCGATAAAACAAGTTCATTTGGATCGCCACGAGGTAACTTCGAGAGTGCAGCTCCATCTTGTGCCTACCTTTGTTTGGCAATATAGACCATGTGTACACAAACACTTAAGCCTACCTTTCTTTGTATTAGGATTTTGACTTGACGGGAGATTCCATCAATTTGGAGGATATTAGAGAGAAGATGGCCAAGTTTCTTATGTAACATGTCATCAGCCCTCGGGCGAGCATTTCGCTTCAAAACCGTGAGTTGATTCTGTTTCCCTTTACTTGCATGACGATCGGTGGATACATGCATGTGAACCGTATTATCGCTTTCCCTTGCCGCATGACGATCAAAGCCGGATACATGCATGTGAACCGTGTTATTTGTGTTGTGAACAATCTGTGGGCGTGCCCCAAGAACCTGGTACATCTGTGAACAATCTGAGATACACCTGAATTTGCAATGCCGCTGCCTTCCGCCATTTGTTTGTGATCGGACCTATGCATCGTATATTTGTGTTTGCCGCTGTCTACCATTTTCAATTTTTGTCACATAGCCGAAACGGTTCGTTATCTATGTACGCACCACAAACCGGGCCGATGCGCCACCAGTAGGTTTCGTACTAAATGTCCGGCATCCGCGTGAACCAAGAAACATCCGAAAACACCGAACGAGCGCCTGAAAAATACGTAATGTTTACGCCGTCTTGTAATCAAAATGGCCGCCTCAGAAAAGCGACTAAATCCCACGACGTGGTAACAAAAGAACGCCTGTATTAGCTGAAAGGAACGCGCAGACGCAGCTTACTAAAATGCGCCTATAGATCATCTGTTACTTCCCCGATTAGAGGCTTGAGTGATGTCAAGTTTGAGAAGGACAAACCTTGTGGAGCATGTTAAGCCTCCAAGAAGCAAGCATTTTTTTTGACTAAACCGGCCGGGGAGCCCCTACCTTTTTTAATTAAATGAAAGAATAATTACAAAATAAAGTTACAAGGCAACCAGGCCCAAAAAAGAAGAAGAAAGAAAGGAGCCTATACATGACTATCTCGCCAATTTCTCGAGAGCAAAACTTTTGGTAGGTTTGGCCTTGATACACACCAAGTCAAACTCTTCAAGGAAGATTCTTCTCCGGATGTCGACTTCAATTCCTCCATTGTCAAAGATTATATTGTTTCTTGTCTTCCATATTGCCCAGCAGCCGCAAATAACAATCTATCTAAAAATACTTCTCACGAAGTCCATTTTGGCCTTGATAAACATGTCCATTGGATTTAGATTGAGATCCCATGAGATGTTAATGGAATTCCAAAGACTCTTTCTTGAATTCACATCCAAAGAACAGGATGAAGATAAGTTTCCTCAAAGTTATGGCTACAGAGAACACAATTGTAGCGGGGAAGAATCATGGTTTTTCTTCCGAGCATGTTTCTAGTGTTGACTCTATCTCTTACTAGAAGCCGAAGAAATATTTCGATTCCCTAAATTGCTGCCTTTTCCAAATCCATTTGAAGATGGGTGAGGCCGGCCGCATGGGCTTCAAGATCTTGTAGGCTTTTCTTTGCTATATATGAGTTGCTCCCCAAGAATAATTCCAAGAATCTTTTGCTCGATTCATCCGATTGAGGTCGTTTAGGATTGATTGGATTTCAACTAACCGATCTCCGGCTACCAAAGAGAGTGTTGGGGTAAAATGTTTCTTTCAAAGCTCGATTTAGGAAGAACCCGATTGAACATTTTGGTTTTACGGCATAAGAGAAGAGTTGTGGATATTTTTCCTTCGATGGTTGATCAATCCGGATGTCATACCAGAGAGAAACTGAGTTCCCTTCTTGAGGACTGCATTTGGCAAGTTTCTGATAACTGTCAAATAGTTTCATCACGTCCTTCCACCAGAAAGATCCAATAGGGGTTCTATTCTGTGGGGGGTTTATGCTGTTGGTGGGGTATAGGCTGGACCAGGTGAGTGAAACCCAGGGAATGTTGGCTTTATTGTAGAACTTATCTAGAAATTTCATGAGAAGAGCATTGTTTTGGCTTTCTATATCAATGATTCCAAGCCCCCCTTGCTCTTTAGGTTTTATGCACCTCATCCCATGCAACAAGACATCTTCCTTTCCCCGTCAGCCTCCCCTTACACCGAGGCCATTTTTTCTGTAGTGATCAACCTGCTTTATTACCTATGGAGGTAACTTGAGACAGCACATATAGAAGGTGGGCAGAGCAGAGAAAACTGAATTTACCAAAATTAACCTGCCATTGTAAGATAGTAGTTTGCTAATGCCTGATATTCTTCTTTCAATTCTGCTTATGAGTGGAGTGAAGTCATTCACCGATGGCCTTGTTGTCCCAAGAGGTAGACCCAAGTAGGTGAAGGGCATGGTGCCCACTTGGCAGCCAAAAACAGATGCTAGGTGCTAGGCTCTATTGTTTTCCATGTTGATTGGTACCAGGTTTGATTTACCATAGTTGACCTGTAAGCCTGAGGATTCTGAGAATATTTTCAATATCTCCTTTAGGTTGATCAGGCAGTTTTCATCTCCTGGGAGGACTAATAGTGTATCATCTGCATACTGTACTATGGGATAGTCATCCTCAAAGGAGTTACTGAGAGGGTGTTCCAGTAAACCATCATGCCAAGCTTTATTTGTCAAACTCTGAAGGAGATCTGCAGCTAGAACAAATAAAAGAGGTGAGAGTGGATCACCTTGTCTTACCCCTCTTTTGCATTTGAAGCTCTTGCCGGGGATTTCATTCGTAATAACCGAGGAGCTCCCAATCGGAGAGTATATTTTGGACCCAATGTATCCAGCTATTGGAGAAGCCTTTTATGCTTAAGTATCTCAAGAATAAAACCATGTTCAATTTTGTCAAAAGCTTTTTCAAAATCTAGCTTTAAAATGATCACTTCTTTCTTTGACTTATGGCATAGATGTAGGAACTGAAAGGCCCAGGCTAAGCAGTCTTGAATAGTCCTTCCTTTAATAAACCCATATTGATTTGCATGTATTAAGTCAAAGATGACTGATTGCAGTCTATTTGAGAGGATCTTTGTGATGCACTTCATTGAATAGTTTGTCGGGAGATGGGTCTCAGAGTCATTTACGCACTGGATCATCTTTTTGGGGATCGAGCTATGAGAGATGAATTTATGCTTGCTAAATCAATATTCTCGGAGCAGAATTCTGCAGCAATTTTTAAAATCCCCTTGAATGATATTCCAAAGACTTTTTAATGAAAGTACCATTGAAACCATCCGGGCCCGGAGCATGGTTGTTGGGTAGGTCCTTGATTACCAATTCTACTTCTGCATCACTAAAAGGGCCATCAATGTTTGTCAGATCAATTGGATTTAGGAGTTCATTCAAGTTACAGGTTACTCCATTAAATTAACAGATACCCATTCTCTCTTTGAAAGCCTGCCAAAGGAGATTAGCTTTTTGTTCATGGTCTTGGACTCGCTGAGCCTTGATTGTCCATAAGAGATACAATGAAAATTTTCTTATGTGCTATGGTGGCCATGTTCAACGGAGGCCTCCCCGAGGCGGTCGCGTAGTGGAGTTCTAGAGCGGGTAGATAATGTAAAGAGAGGTAGAGGTCGACCTAGACCGACTTGGGGACGAGGCGGTTAAAAGAGACCTTAAGGAGTGGAATATCTCCAAGGATTTAGCTTTGGGCAGAGCGCTTGGAGGCTAGCTATTAACGTGCCCGAACCATGACTTTGTTTTCTTTTCTATCTACCCTATCTTTATCCTTCGTCTTGTGCCTTTCTAATGTTCTTTTGTACTGTTTCATATGGGTTTCATCTCTAGCCTACCCCAACTAGCTTGGGACTAAAGGCTATGTTATTGTTGTTGTTGTTGTTGTTGTTGCTATGGTGGCCATGAGGTGGAAAAAATGTGTATTTTCATCCCCAAGTTTCACCCATCTGATGGTGTTTCTTTGTTGCCAATATTTCCTTTTAGACTCTAGAAGATTGGCAAGATAAGATTTGACCAAAACTCTGAAGGTTGATTCTATTCTGGACAGAGGTCTCTGTTCCTCTAGTCCATCCATAAGTTGAATGACCCACTTGCTGTTATGAATTAACTTGCTGAGATTGGAGATAGTTTTGCTCCACTTTCTTAAACCTGATCTCACATGTTTGAGTTTTGTTGATAGGTGCCTAGCAAAGATTAGCAAAATGAGGAGAATTATTCCAAAGAATCTTCCACTTTGTTTCTATGAACCCGTGGTGGTCAATCCAAAGAATTTTCAAACCTCGAAAATGTTTGATTTTGGGATGGATGTGACAATATGGACCACATATGGGATATGGTCGAAATAGGTCTTGATAGAGGCCGAACAAAGGTTGCGAGAAATGAGGTTACCCAACCGGAGCTTGTGAACACCCAATCCAATTTGACTAAGAGGGGACCTTGTTGCATATTGCTCCGTGAAGGCACCGCCACTCGAAAGGTATTTCACGATCTAAATCTGAAATTGTCTCGTTAAACATGTTTATTTCGAGATATCTCCCCCGGGCTTATTTCTATTCTCTCGTGCTTCGATCAAAGTTGAAATCTCCTCCCAAAGAACCAATCATCAAATCCCGAGGTGTCAAAGTTGAGGAGCCAGTGATGAAATCATGCTTCGAGGGGCCATGTGATGGTCCATAGATATTCTTGATGCGTGAAGCTTACCGTTGTCCATCCGACAATAGAATTTCACGAAGGATTGCATAAGGGTTTGCGCCTATAGTATCACCTTGTAGGAGGCTACTGCTTCAGTTTGTAAGCGAGTCCTCCCGAGGCCCCAATAGATGGAAAATAACAAAACTTGTCTAGGGATCTTGGACAGAAATTTTTTGATATAGTAGGCATCAAAGTCTTCTTTCTTTTGTTTCCTCAATGCGTATGATATGGCAAGCACTTTCTTGTATCTTGTCTCTTAAAGAGTCCCATTTTCCTTGTGAGTTGATGCCTCTTATGTTCCAAAAAAGAACTTTAATATTTCTCATTTGACTATTGCTATCCATAGAAACAAAGAGGTTGGGGCCAGAAAGTTTGATACGCCAGGTAACAAACTGGTGCCGAGTTCTGGATATCATCAGGATCAACTAACACAGCAAAACAACCCTCATACATATAAGAGTGCATCGAGGCTTAACATAACCATGCATGTCAGAATGACAGTATGTATGAGTTGTAAAAGAAAACAGGCACATCTCGGGATAAACCAAATATAATATTTGGATAGCACACTTAACCGTGATAACAAAGTATTTAAGCAAGATCCAAAGCAGTGTCACCACATTACAAAGAGAGAAAACTTATTAGACCGAGAAATTGTGCTCTGGTTTGTGGAGCTAAGAGAGTTCAAAAGATAAAAGTGCACCTTTGTCATGGGGACCAAAGGCAAAAGTATAGATGAAGGTTACTAATCATCTATGTCATCGCCAAAGAAAGAAGGCAGCAGACACAAAGACAAAGTGCATCCGGCGGAAATTTTCCCCAATTCCTCCCGGACCTCTCCGTCGTAAGGAGCAGCAAATTTTCCATCGGGGGATATCATGGCCAGGTGGTGACTTCAAATGACTTCGACTTATCCATCTTTATCTTGTTCTTCCTGGATGGGGTCTTCTTCTTGCCCTCTTTCTTGCTGGTACTGGATGCTTCTTCATGTTTCTTGGCTGAGCTTTAGCTCTTGAATCCCTTTGCTTTTATCCGACAGCCTTCTTTCGCTCGCCTGGGGAATGCATCATCCGTAGGCTCCTTGAGCTTGACCGCTCTCTCGCTTGCATGGAGTTTTGAAGACATCGTGGTCCATCCGTAATTTCCAAATCGAGTCACTCTTCTCATCAGCATTGTTCTCCTCTTCTACCACTTCCATCAGGTCTCATGTCACTTGCATCAGCCATGACTTCATCCTCCTCTTCTTCAAGGATCTCATCCAAGTATGTGAGTGCTAGTTTATTCAGGGCCTCATCACCAGCCGAGGATTAAATAACCAAGCAAGATGGAGTAAGAGTCTTTTATCGAGAAAAAAATGAGGAATGTTGAAATCATGCTCGAGATGAAACGATTAAGGTTTCTGAATATGCTAGGATATGGATGACCAGTGATAGATACCTTAAGTTGCTTCAAGAAGTGATGGTATGACCGTGATCATGGGATCAGAGGGCTCTGCTGGTCCAAAAAATGGGGATTGCAGCCCAGGAGCAGTCATCTTGCCTTTTTTCAGGTAGTCAGGCCTCAGGGACAGAGATGCAGCTGGTATGATCAGGTTATGAGAGTCAACTGTTTCCTGGGATCCAACATTCTCTGCTACAAGATCAGGGTTAATGTAGGGGATTTTGTCAGAAGGAGCTAAAAAAATAGATGTAACTGGTATGTGATGAGTTATACCTTGATTCAGGTTCTCCAGGTTGGCATCATTCAAAGTAACATTCCTTCCTGGGTTTAGCATCCAACGACTGCTCCCTGCACCATCTAACTGCATACCAGTAGGGGGGTTACCTGGTTGTGGGGTTGAACCATGGGTGCTGCTAGGATCCAGGTATGACCATCTGGGAGGTGAAAGAGGCATTGGGTGAAGAGGCCCCATTGTGACGTAGGCTTCTTCATCTGGCAGCATGGTTATGTTGTTCTTCTTCAGGATGAAGCAGGGAGAGGTCCAAGACACACCTTGGGGTGGGATCCCTGCATTCACCTTGACATCATCTGGAATTTTTGCTTCATCATTAAGATAAATCTGAACCACAACCTGAGCAGGATCATTTGTACCAAACCAATCCATCATAATTCCAAATCCTAAAACAGCCTTGGCTACTATGTTGTCACATTTTAGATCCGGTGGAAAAGCAATCAGCAGAACCCAGGCCTCACGATCTAAATCAAAATGACGAGCATTTGCTGCTTCATCGTGCTTCACAAAATGCATGAGTCTTCCCCAAAAAGTAAAATTCGGTCCCAGAAAGCGCTCTCTAGCCATAGGGCTTGCAAATCTGACGTAGGCATCACCAAGGGGGCAGGGCAGGATATCTGTGACATGTACCTCATGTGCCTGGAAGAAGTCACGGAGCGCTGACTTGAGGAGGTCGAAGTCTTTCTTGTTGACTGGTGGCTCGAGCTTGGCGATGGCGAGATCTTCATTGAACTTGGTGTAGCAGCTTATCACGTACACCTCGTGCCTGATCACCTCCGCGCGTGCCGGTCTTGAGGCCAGTGTGAAGCCCTTGGGGATGAAGGGGCAGGGATCCACTTCCCAATTTGCCATTGCCATCGACGAGGTCGCCGAGGGTTTTGCATCCATCCAAGAGCACAATGAGTACAAGCAAAGCATTTGAGCCACATGGACTTGTTTGGGCCAACAACATACACTAGCATTGGTGGCAACAAGTATGGTTTTGTCATTGTGGATGACTACACTAGATACACATGGGTGTTCTTTCTTCTTAACAAAAGTGATGTGTTTGAGTTATTCAAGACCTTTGTCAAGAGAGTTCAAAATGAGTTTGAAACATCCATCAAGAAGATTAGATGTGACAATGGGAGTGAATTCAAGAATACAAGAATAGAAGAGTTGTGTGATGAGCTTGGAATTCTCACCAACCTACACTCCTCAATCCAATGGTGTAGTTGAAAGAAAGAATAGAACTTTGATTGAAATGGCAAGATCAATGCTAAGTGAGTACAATGTTAGCCATTCCTTTTGGGCCGAAGCTATCAACACGGCTTACTATTGTAGCAACCGTCTCTATTGCCATGGAATGCTTGGCAAGACACCATATGAGTTGTTGAATGGAAGGAAGCCCAACATTGGTTACTTTAGAGTCTTTGGATGCAAATGCTACATTCTCAACAAAGGCACAAGATTGGGCAAGTTTGACAAGAAATGTGATGAAGGGTTCTTAGTTGGATATTCGACCACAAGCAAAAGCTTATAGAGTATGCAACTTGGGTAGTGGTCAACTTGAAGAGGTTCATGATGTTGAGTTTGATGAAATCCAAGGCTCTCAAAGTGAAGTTGAAAGTCATGATGATGTTAGTGGTTCCAACTTGGAAAATGCAATGAGGAACATGGACATTGGAGACATTAGACCAAGACAAGTAGAAGATGATGATGATACTCCATTGCCTACCACTACGGTTGAGATTGAAGCTAATGAAGCAAGCACTAGTGGTTCTCAAGATGAAAATCAAGATCATCAAGCTAGTACACCATCTCATCCTAGTCATCAAGTGCAAGTGATGCAACCTTCAAACATTGCAAGAGATCATCCACTTGATCAAATTGTCGGTGACATCAATAGTAGAGTGATTACTTGAGGAAGATTGGCTTCATTTTGTGCTCACCATGCCTTTGTATCTCAAGAAGAACTAAAGAATATTGAGAAGGCATTAGAAAAGGAAGATTAGATCAATACTATGCATGAAGAGCTCAACAACTTCAAAAGAAATGATGTATGTGAATTGGTGGAAAGGCCAAAGGACTACAATGTGATTAGAACCAAGTGGGTCTTCAAGAACAAGCAAGATCAAGATGGAATTGTGGTTAGAAACAAGGAAAGACTAGTGGCTCAAGGTTATACACAAGTAGAGGGTCTTGACTTTGGAGAAACCTATGCTCCTATTGCTAGATTGGAGGCAATTAGAATCTTGCTAGCTTATGCATGTGCTCATGATATCAAGCTCTATCAAATGGATGTGAAGAGTGCATTCTTGAATGGCTTCATAAATGAGTTGGTATATGTTGAACAACCACCGAGCTTTGAAGATGACAAGTATCCCAACCATGTCTACAAGTTGAAGAAGGCCTTGTATGGATTGAAACAAGCACCAAGAGCATGGTATGAAAGGTTGAGAGATTTTCTCATCTCTAAAGGGTTCAAGATGGGCAAGGTGGATACCACTCTATTCACCAAGAAGATTGGGAATGACTTGTTTGTGTTGCAAATCTATGTTGATGACATTATCTTTGGGTCAACCAATCAAGAGTTTTGTGAAGAGTTTGCTAAGATGATGGCAAATGAGTTTGAAATGTCAATGCTTGAAGAACTCACATTCTTTCTTGGACTTCAAATCAAGCAATTGAAGAATGACACATTTGTTAGTCAAAGCAAGTACATCAAAGATACGATCAAGAAGTTTGATTTACAAGATTCCAAGTCGATGTCCACACCAATGGGAACAAATGGAAGCTTAGACCCCGACCCTAGTGGCAACATGGTTGAGGAAACTTTAACGCCATGTCAAAATTTGATTAAAGAAGGTCATTTTAACCGAAGAACCATGCTTGATTTAAAAGACCTATGGATGCATCACATGGATCCATGTAAACACACCCAAACTCAAACCATATTTCATAAACAATGGAAACATGATTTCTTTATATGAAGATAAGTATGAGTAAAAAGAATTGGTGAATTATTACCTTTGCATACCTAAGTGTGTATGTACCGCCGCATATGAAGGTGAGGATGTTGAGACTTCTCGCAAAGGGTCGCATGTTGATCCATCTCAGGTGTGCCACAAGGCTTAGGTTATACACACAGGTAGTGTATATGGACCTTAGACCTTAATGGTAGCAAAGGTGTAAAAGAGGTGGCCCCTCCTTTCCTTCTCTTTTTTTTTTTTTTTTTTCATCATGACTTTCTCTTTTTTTATATATATTTTTTTTTCCTTTTTTATAGCAAGGGGGCTAATATCATCTTTCATTCTCTCTTTTCTTTCTTTTTTTTTTCCCTTTTTTTTGAATGATCCCCTTTGTGCGTGGAACTTGGTACAATCACCTTCCTCCCTCCCACACTTGGACTTTTTGGGAAAAGTCAAGCGTGCAAGGTCGTGGTCTCCGTTTGAGTGTGTTCCTCCGCCCAAGAGTATCAAATTTTCTAGTTGATGTCGCCCCATGTTTTTGAGCATCACATGCCCCTTTGTTCTTCTTATCCTTCACCTGAAATGGTTAGTGACAAGAATACCCGAAGGTGCATACTAACTTGAAAACATGTCCTTGCTTTTATTTATGAGATTTTTTTGATAAACCTATTATGAACAATGGTCAATACACATGCATATTATTATGAACATGTTTTAATAGATCATTCCTTTAACCAATGCCTTCCCCGGAACGGGCGCCAGAAAAGCTTGTTGGCGTTTCTTAACGCAAAATGTAAAGTGTTCCGCAAACGCATCGAAATGCCATTGTAGCTTTCACCCTAAGTATTCAGGGTATCGTATTTCCACGGAAGGCATGGTGTGAAAGTCTCTAATATGAACATGGACACAATAACATGACTATGCAATAGACCCAAGCTCATAACCGGATTTAAGTATGGTAGATAAGGGATAACTTGACACACACATTCGAGCAATCTCAAGGATAAAGAAAACCCTAAACCGAGCAAGGCATATCCCGAATAGCTATGTTAGAGAGAAGGTATACTACATGCTTGTACTATTAGAGATTCTAAGTTAAGATAGCTATGGTCACCAAGTTGTCTTACTTTCGGGCACCGGAGCGCACCGGGTCTACCAGCGATACCGCACAAGCTCTACGCCATATGGGACATGGGGATTACAAAGGGACTGACAGGGGTTGTCACCACCACGCCGCCTACCACCTCGTCCGTCCGTGTATGGAGCAAACGAAGGTAGCCTCTAGTCTAGACACCATGTCCAAGCTATTGGCTACTACTCTAGCGTGTTAACAAGGCTTACCCGTCCCCGGGGTCCTTCTACTAGAGCATCCGCCACAAGGACGAGGACGATCCCATAACCCAACAACGACCAAGACTAACTCAAAGTAGAACTCTATATCTCAACTTGGATTTGGTCTAAACATGTATGTATAATCCATTAAGCATAAAGTTCTATATGACGAGATCATAACATGAAAACTATATACTAGTTCATATGCTAAGATCATATCATAGGAACTATACTCTAGTTCATAAGCATAGCTACATTGATAATAAGAACAAGAACAAGATGAAGAACATGATATGAAGAACAATAAATGGATCATACCAAGTACCTCCATAGTTGATCTTGAACTTGTATTACATCTTGCCAAGCTCCTAATACTAACCAAAAAGTAAAAGATACAAGTGTGGAGGGAGAGAGCTCTTGTGTGGTGTGTTTCTTTGAGGTGAGGCTCTACCCTTTATTTATACTAATTTGTGGTCGGTTTGTGTAGGTAAAAATGGAAGCACCTAGCAATACCGCCTATGCATGGCGGCATGCAACCACCGCGGAAAGGTCGGCTCGAGAGGTGGCACCGTGGGTTCGACCGACCCACTTCCCGCCCGCCGGACCGGGGTGGCCGTCTCGCGACCGCCTTTCGCCTGTGGGCTCTCGGGCTGGCCCGGATCTGTAGTTTAGGGGTGCTTTGGTCCAATTCGCCTTGGGTTGGGCTTTCTCTATTCCCCCTTAGTTGCGCATTTCTAGAATGTGTATTATACTTTGCGCTTTGTTCTTTGTTTGGCGTCTTTTCACTTGATTCTCGTGTATAAGTCTTGCAAAACATATTTCTCGGAATACAAGTAGAACTGGGTCAATAGTAAAGGTATATGTGTCATAGGTTAGCAAGTTTAACTTGAAAAAGACATAAGTTGGCGGTATAAAATGGTCGATAACAACCGCCAACAAAGGTCACTAGTATCATGGTCTTCAAAGAAGCAAAATAGTGTTGCTCTCTACCGCCGAGGCCAAATACATTAGTGCGGGAAGTTGTTGCACTCAATTGCTTTGGATGAGGTCTACCTTGAGGGATTTTGGATTCAAATTTGACAAGGTTCCATTGTTTTGTGACAATGAAAGTGCTAGAAAGATGACTCAAAATCCGGTTCAACATCCAAGAACAAAGCACATTGACATAAGGCACCACTTCATTAGAGATCATCAACAAAAGGGTGACATTTGTATCATGGGCATTGGCACCGAAGATCAACTAGCCGACATATTCACCAAGCCACTTGATGAGAAAAGGTTTTGTATGCTCAAGGGAGAATTGAACATTATTGACTTCTCCAACTTGAGTTGATGCACCCTACTTATATGACATGCCTCTCCTTCGACAAAAAAAACAAGGTAAAAGTTGTTTGACATGACATTCATATTATGCTAAGGACTTGTTAGTGCATCTAGTCATCATACATTTACTAGGCTCATTCATGGAAAATCAATTGACTTAAATGTATGTGTGGCACCACTATAGCTTTGAATGTTTTTATGACCTGGTGGTGGCATATGACATGTTTGTGGGCTTGCAATCCTAGTGTCAACTCTAGAAAATGTGCTTATGATGTGTATTCTGACATGGTGCAAGATAACCCTTATTCATTTGAGGTGTGAACAAGCTTGTCCTTGGTTCAAACTTGAATACATGTGAAGGCAAGTGATCTAGATGAGACCACATATGATCCTTTTGATTGACTTGATTTCTCTCATTTACACCTTTTTGGTGATTGTTGAAAAAAAGGGGGAGAAATAAGTCACAAAGATGTTGACAAGGGATCACACAAATAGGGGAGCAAGCTTATAGACTATTTGTGCATTTGTATGTGCATGATCATGATGATGAAATGTTGCATTGAGCAATTTAAATTCAATATACATGTTTGCTTGGTGTATGCTAGTTTTTGAAAATTGAATGGTGTATTGACCAACTAGCATGCATAGGATGTATCTAGACATTGCTCACATTTATGCCTATAATGTTGATCTCATGGGGTATGTTGAGTTTTGATGAATGTCTAGTTACAAAGATGCTAAGGACTCCGATTGGTTTCACACTTCAAAGGTCCGAATTTCTAAATCTTAGCATCTCTTTTTGGTAACAAAGATCTCTCCCCAAAATTTCTATCCATACATATGTGCCAAATTGATCCAAACACATGGAAGCACATATGTAGGGGAGCTACTATACTACCAAAAACCGAACCTTGAAATGTTTGTCCAACTTTGATTCATGACCAAAATGCTATGGACAAGCAATTCAAGTTCAAATTGAATTTATTTCATATCTTTTGTGAATTTGGTTGTCATCAATTACTAAAAGGGGGAGATTGAAATCTCATGTTTGGTTTTGGAAATTGATGACACACTTTGTTATGCTAATCCTTTGCTCTAAGTGTGACTTGAGAGATAGGATTGCATGGATGACGGGAGCATGATGATAATGAACATGGACGATGATGATGGACATGATGGATCGTCAAGCTCGTTTGTCGGTTTGAAGGAACCCGGAGATCAAGGCAAAAGTATACTTGATAGGGTTTTCTTTTTGGTGATCAAGACACGATAGAGCGTGTGATCACATTATAGGATAGATAGCCGACTATCAAGAGGGATCCCGCGACTAATCCTTTGGTGAAGTGCTTCTAGGTCCAATTGACTTGCATATTGCATTTAGGATTGAGAGCACTAACTTCGTTCTTTGCCTAATCGACGCGACATGCTAACATACATGATATTGAGATCATCTTCGACGTGTTGGTAACTTGTGGCAAGAGGCGAAGCAAGGTTGAAGCAAAGGCGACAACAAGAGGCTGATTTTCGCAGAAATGGTGACCGGGACTCACCGACCGGACGCTGGGCCGGGCGCCGGTTTTGACCGGACGATCCGGCCGAGCGAGTCCGGTTAGGATTCCAAAGAAGCATGTTTTCGGGCTCAACTTCATGGGTCGACCGGACGCATGGACCGTAAGCATCCGGTCATGACCGGCGCGCGATCGGCCGGAAGCACACTTTCGGTGCTATCGCCTTTGGGCCGGGGGCGTTGTCTTTTGTGATCGGATGCACGATTAAAATTACGACCTGACGCCGACGGACCGGGCTGGTGCGTCCGGCCGACGAGTCCGGCCAAGACGCGAAAACCCCCAATGGCTACCTTTTGAGTGGGCTCTATAAATACTTGGATGGCCGGGTTTGTGAGTCCTCTCTTGCACATTTTAACACTCCTACACACTTGTGAGCTTGTGAGACTCCCCTCCACTCATCTCTTCATCCTAACTTTGATTCTTGGGTGAGATTGAGAGAGATAGAAGTGCATTTGCTTGATTGCTTGCATCTAGGCGCACTTCATCCTTGGAGGAGCTAGCGGGATCTTGTTTCTCTTGGGAATTTGCTTGGTTCCCTAGCGGCTTGGAGGTTGAGGCGGTGTTGAGCTCGATTGGAGCTTGTTCGAGGCCACACCGTGGTGGTTTGTGAGGGGTCGCTCCTTACCCGTGGGAGATTCACGAAAAGGAGCACTAGTTGAAGTCATGGCAGCATACACATAAAAAAGGTTTGCACAAAATTTTTTTATAAGAAACGCAGCGAGGAGCGATTGGAACCCATCAAAGGAGTGAAGAAATAAAATGATAGGTGTTAACAACATGTAGTCATGGTCGGGTTTATGTCTAAACAACAATAAATGTGATAACAAATTTTGCACCACTTGTACTTTACAATCCAAACCAACACAGATGGAATGTTATGTAGCACGAAATCGATTAGGATGATGAGTTACGTAATGCATCGGCACGATAGGCCTACCAATTTATCATGTTCATAGAAAATTGACAGAGAGCAAGCAAGAAGCCGAGTCACATTTGGAGCCTTTTTTTTGCCTTTTAGTTTGAAGGCAAGTGTTTATACTTCTTAACGACATTACTAGAAATAGATAATAACCTATTTCCGTAACGGCACCTAGAAACGCTTGTTGGCATTTCATAGTGCAATCATTAAGAATAAATAATATTCTTCGTGACCATGTTAAGAAGCATCGATGATAGATGGATTCATGTGTTTGCTATAGTCAATCCGCCAAGCCGGATCTATCATTGTAGCATTTCAACCCGGGTGGTATTCAGGTATCGTGATTTATATTTTTCCCAAAGGAAGGCAGGGCTTGTGTGGTTAGCTAGCATAATGATGATAATGATCCACAATGTATTTATGAATAACCATTAGTCAATTGCGGGGGTAAGAAAATGGTATTCACGATAGTGACAAACACACATAAGCTACTACACCACTAGGGGAAGGAAAAGGATAAAAGAGAATCTACAAAGGAGAAGGTGGTTCTAAATATTGCACATGGGTGAACTCTAGTTTGCATATGAAGAGCACTATGTAAAAAGGCCTCTGAAATGCAGCGTTGAGGGCTTCTCTATCCTTGTAGCCAAGCTGCTCGCCCATTAGGGTCTCTAAATGTACGTCTTTACAGACCTTTAGGTAGCAGAAAATCGCGAGGCTTTAATACGCGAGGGTTTTAGTGCGCCTCAAACTTTCCGTGCGTAGTAAACCCTTGTTGATCACCGTGGAACGTGGAGCCTCGTGTCCTAGCGTTTTGCACGACCGTGGCGCATCTTTGTATCTACAAACATTATTACCGAAGAAGCGGCTGTACCTTTTGAAACGCCACGCACTGCGGCATCGTATGGCTCGACCGTACGCGTCCAAAGTAGCGACGCCCGCGAACCCGATATCGCGGCGCAACGGTTTTGAACGCATGAACGTGTATAAGAAGCGCCCGTGCCACTAACGCACGACGGGCGGCTTGTATGCATCGGCGGCGCTCTAACTGCTATCCATTCACGCATTACCCGATCACTATAAGGGTCTCAGAAACCGTTATTCAAATACGCACCGCGTGGAACGCAACCAAGACATGTTGGTTAAGTTTTCTTTCTTTCTAGTTAATTTTCAACTTCAGCCTTAAAGATTTTAAAGTAGTCTAATAATGCCTCATCTTTAGTTTTCAGCAAGTAAATATAGCAAAATTTAGAAGCATCATCAATTAATGTCGGTAGAAATATCTCTTTCCACACACCTTTCATCTCACATAGATCGAGAATGTATGAGTTCTAGAGGTGCCAAGAGTCTCTCCTCCACGCCTTGTGAGGCTTTAGAGGTTGCTTAGATTACACACAATTATGACACTTAGAACCTTTGGTAATGGTGAAATCTAGAATTAACTACAAGCTCTCCAAAATTCACATCCAAAGATTAATTGCAAGCTAGATAGATGTGACACCAAAATTCACATGACATAAACGAGAATGCCAAACACTTTCGAATTATCATTAATTGTGTCACAAATTTGATTCAATCGACATTACAAAAATCTGCCAAACTTAGGCGAAAACAAACCTCTGCAACCATAGCCTTCACCAATAAATTGTCCATGCTTACACATAACTACTTTATTGGACTCCAACACTTTTTTAAACCCATCTCTTAATAGAAGGTAAACTTTAGATCTACTGTATGTTTGCAGATATTGGGAACACAGATATTGGGCCTTTGAGATTTATTAGAATTTCTTCATATGATTGTAGTGCCTGTTGCAAACTGATAACAAGATATGTGGGTTCTACACGGCGCACCACTTGATGGTTGCGATGAAACAAGTTCATTTGGATCGTCACTAGGTAACTTCGAAGTGCAGCTCCATCTTGTGCCTACCTTTGTTTGGCAATATAGACCATGTGTACAACAAACACTTATGCCTACCTTTCTTTGTATTAGGATTTTGACTTGACCGAGATTCGATCAATTTGGAGGATATTAGAGAGAAGATGGCCAAGTTTCTTATGGAACATGTCATCAGCCCCGGGCGAGCATTTCGTTTAAATGAACCGTGAGTTGATTCTGTTTCCCTTGCCGCATGACGATCGGTGGATACATGCATGTGAACCGTGTTACTGTTTTTCCCTTGCTACATGACGATCAAAATTTGGATACATGCATGTGAACCGTGTTATTTGTGTTGTGAACAATGCGTGGCGTGCCCCGAAGAACCGGGTACATCCGTGTGAACAATCTGAGATACACCTGAATTTGCAATGCCGGGGCCGGGCGCCCCGCCATTTGTTTGTGATCGGACCATTGCATCCGTATTATTTGTGTTTGCGGTGTCTACCATTTTCAATTTCTGTTGCGTAATTAAAACGGTGCGCTATCTATGTACGGACCAAAAGTTGCCGATCTTGGCGCCGTAGGTTTCGTTGCTAAATGTCTATCGCGAACCGAAGAAACGTCTCAAACACCGGAACAAGCGTGCGAAAAATACGTAACATTTACGATGCGTGCGAGAATCAAACGATTAGTCCGTAAAAGCGACTAAATCCCACGACGTGGTTACAAAAGAATGTGCGTAATAGCCGGAAAGGAATGCGCGGACGAAGCTTACTAAAACGCGGCGTCAGTAGCTCGTGTGTTGCTTCCTCGACACGTGTTGCGAACAACCGCGTCGTAACACGGAACACATTGCGGGACGATCGTTTTAAACATGCGTCGTAGTTCTCAGACGAAGTTACGGTCGAATCGACCTACGAAGCGTCCTCGAAAGTGCATTAAGTTTCACGCACGGTAGTACAAAGCAAGCGCCACGTGAACTGGAGTGTAGTTACGGTCGAGCAATCTAACTACGCCTATAGCTCAGAGGGTGACACGTACACGTGTACCACGGGCATCCGTACAAACATATGAAACACATGTTAGAATTTATATATGAATAGTTCCCCTAAAATTCATATGAAGAAATTACGATAAATCTCAAAAGGCCCAATAGTTGTGTTCCTTAATGGGCTTTATTGTTTCAGCCCATGAGTAAAGGTGCGAGGTGCGATATCAATTAGTATCATATTGCCGTTGATGTGGGAGGTAGGGAGTTTTCCTCCCTATATATTTGTACCAAGCCCGCCTGGGATTAGACACAACACCACAACTATAATTGGGAGTTTCAATTAGAAAATCCTAAAGGGCGCACCCGGCGTCGTAGGCTCCCGCCTTTTGCGAGGTCCGGGGAATTGTATTTTAGCGCCAAGCCTTACCCGCACCATGTGCAATATCTTGCGAGGCGCCGACCCTTCCAATTAGAAAATCCTAAAGTAGTAAAAATAATATTTTCCTTTTCCCCGCTCTTTGCGCCGCATAGTCTCTCCATCCCGTCTGCGTCGAATAAGGCTTTTGGGAAGCGCTCTTCGGCGTGGCGCTCCCAAATCTTCCACGCCCAGTTTCTCTTCATCGGTCGTCATCCCGTCGTCATAAGGCTTGTGCGCCGGATCATCAACAAAGGAACACTCATCGACTAAGCTTGCACGATCGTCGCCCCGCATCAACACCACCGGTACTTCTACATCGGGTATTACATCCGTGTTCTAATCTTATTGTTCATCATGTTCAATGCATGCGGTGTCCGAACCGCTATGTTTACATCGGTTGCCATGATCATGCTTTCTTATATACTCTTTGGATCATGTCATGCTTCGCTATATGCTTTTAGATGATGATATGTGTTGGTATTTCTTAGCGTAGCGAATAAGTCCGCATAGCGCCGCGGAAAGTACCGTTGTAGCACTTCAACCGGAAGTATTCGAGGTATCGTAATTTCCACGGGGAACGGGCGCTAAGTCTTTCTAGCTAGCTACCTTGAGGAGGACGGAGTAGGTAAACTTGGGTAGCAAGGCTCTACTCCAAATGTAATCCCAAGGTTAAGTACCTTCACCTCTACAAGCTCACCGGGCACGGATCGCACCCGGTCCGGTGATGCTAGCCTCGGCTCTCTACTCAGAACCTGACATGGAGGGGTGCAAAGGACGAACGAGGGTTGTCACCACTGTCGCCTACCTCACTACCGTGGGCTACACAAAGCAAGCGAAGGTGACTCACGGCTTAGACACCACGTCCCACGCTATTTGCCACTACTCTAGCGTTGGCGGGAACATCCGTCTTTATCGAGTCCCTCTACTAGAGCAATCATCCGAGGGGCGAACAAATCGAACCCGCAAAAACTTGTAAAGAGAACGATAGCTTAAACTTGAAGAGAACAATATAAAGATAGAACATGAACGTCTTACTCAATTGATTCGGCGATGCGTAGAGGTACAAGTGTAGAAGCGAGAGCCGACAGATCCCAAGACTCCGCCCACCCGATGTACAAGAGCGGCCGATGTACACTAAGTAGAAGGGGTCGCTACTCCACCCTTCTTCTACACTCTTTTTCCCTCTCTCTCCCCTTCTATATAGAGTCTACTCTAATGGAATGGCACTACTCCTCTTCTGAATTGTGTATGTATGATGGACTTGAAGAATGATGAAGAATGGAGATGCTTGAAGGAGAGGGTGGAGCCATCCTTAAGTAGTGGAGGAGGGTCGGTTTGTCGGCGAATATTAGGAAAGCACCCCATGCAACCGCCTCCTCATGCATTAATGATACCGCCCGAAAAAAAGGGCGGTTTGGTTTTAGCGGTTTTGTGGGTCCCACGGACCCACTTGCGGTCGGCCGGACCGCCCCCGTCGCCGTTCAAACCGCCTTTTCGGTGGTGGGTTCTGGGCCGCCCACGTCCGTAGTTGATGGGTGCTTTGGTCCAATTGTGTTCCGATGTGTTGGGCTTGGTTTTGCTTGATTGTGCCTTTGGAAAGCGTATTTCGATCATTTACGTCTTTGTCCCCGCAAAACACATATTCTAGCAAAACTTGTGGAAGTGTTAGTCCAAAGCCCTATTCTAGAGTTGGTAATTCTAGCAAAACTTGTGGAAGTGTTAGTCCAAAGCCCTATTCTAGAGTTGGTAGAGAGAATTTATCATGTTTTATTCATATTAAGTTGGCGGTAGAGATGTGGTTAAGCACCGCCAACAAACTCCCCACACTTAGTCTTTACTGCCCCTCGAGTAAAGTGCAAGACTAAGCGGGTTCATCTCCAAGGATTTTAAGACCTGCATACAAGTTATTCCAAGCCTCACTGTACTTGTGAACTTTAAAGTGTCTACTAGTATATCTTGAGAAATTGAGGAATGGAATAGCTTGGATTCAAATCTTCTCACCCTTCTCGAACATTGATACTTGGGTTTTTATTATTTTGTAAAAGAAAGATAGCATGTGTTCCTTGAATGCTTCTCTCGAATCACTCAAAATTTGTATGTGTTTTGTATCCTCACCAAGGCTTTTTGTAGCATGCCTTCAAATTGTTCATCCTATTTCTACAGGCTTGTATGTGGAGTTTCTTGGCGGGTATGATCAGAAGTGGAGCTCGCTTACTTGTGTATATTGTTGAATCATGAAGATGCAAGGCATGAACTTAGATCAAGATTGTGCACAAGTGTGTGGAATAAATATTTTTGTACTCCTTGTAATGAATATCTCTTAATAAAACAAATGCCTTTAGGAAAGTATGGGCTATCATTTTTTTTTTGGTCGGGTTCCCGTTATCTTTCTCTTGGACACTTTGTCCATTATTTCTCATGCTCTTTGGCATTTTCTTTTGATAGCCCATATTCTTTTTTCCCGGCATGCATCACTTGTCTTGAGAAATATTGCAACAATGGTATGGGTAGAAATATTTGGTGGATGGATGCATGTTGTGCGCGACTTCTTAGTGTAAGAGTCGACGTTTTTATTTGTGGGTGTGCGTGTTTCTCGATCATGGGTACATGCCAAGAATCTTAACATTAAGTCACAGACGTTTGATGGAACTCAACACAAAGTAAGAGGCAAATGCTTTTTGGTTTGAGTATATATGTTGTGGCCTTGGTAGGTATTTCAAAGCAATTCGCGGAACATGCTATTTATTTTATTTTGTAAAAGAAATCCCAAGTACTTTGTAAGAGAAAGCAAGAGTCATGTCATCCTACTATATCACATTGATCAATGACTTAGATAAACTAGGGTCCCTAATCAAGTGTTCACAAGTTTGCGTGGAATATTTGCGAGGAATAAAGTGTATGCAAACTTATAATCAAAGGAAGACATGTGAATGGAGTTTATGAACTCTAGAAAATTATATATATTTTTTCAACAATTATTTGGGAATGAGAGAGATGAGGCGCAACTTTGTGGTTGGAGTTTGTTTACCGTGTTGTGCGACTTCGATGTCGTTCTCCCCACACTTGTTTTCTTTCTGTTTACTTGTAGAATGCATGGAACGAGAAAACAAGTGTACACATGAACAAAATATATTTCATTGATTCATTAGGCATTACAAATTTGAGGGAAATAAAATTGGAAGGGAAACAAATGCCTGGAAAAACATTATTTAGAGCGGGAGTGGCTCTAGTAAACCGGGTCAAGTGCATGAGGCACTTTTGCTTTGCGAGCTATCCTCTCTAGCTTCTCATTGAAACCCCGGCGAAGCTCATCGATCGTGTCCTTTATTTTCTTGATTTCTAAGTTACTTTCAGCGATGAGGTTTTGGGATTTATTGATGCTAGCATGAAGGCTTCGGTTGCTAGCACGAAGGGAGGCGAGAGTCGGTCCTTTGGGTGGTTTCTCGTCCTCGCTGTCGCTAAAGAACCCGGCTGGCTGCCCTCTAAAGGGGAGTTCTTCTAATGGTCCTCTCACCCTCTTGACGATTCTAGGTTTGGCTTGAGAGATTCCCGGCTCTTTGGTAGGGGGAGGAGCTGTCCTAGCGGTGTTCTTGGATGAACTAGGATATGTGGACCTATTAACGGGGATGCTTCCTAGGTTCACTACTTGAAGGTAGTTTTAAACTTGAGACCGAACACTAACGATGAAGAGGGTGGCGCCTTCTCCTTGGTGCTTGTTGTAGGTGGCGTCTTCTTCTTTAGGGCAGCAGCTCGGAACGTTGTCTTCTTGATTGCCATCTTGCTTGCCTTGCCACTCATGGTTGGTGGAGGCATGATGGCAAGGGGTGTTGCCCTCACAATCCTTGCTTCTCTTTCCTCCATCGGAACCTCTAGCTCTTCTTCTTCCTCTACAAGGCCAAGAGACTTGCAAATGGCCAAGGCACGATCGGCCATTGTTGGTAGGGTATGCTTAGAATACTCTTTGAGTGAGGGAGAAGAGAATGGTTTGAGGTGTGAAGGGAGGAGAGGTGTGAGGCTGGTTTTATAGCTGCTTTCATTTTGCTCCTCGGATGGCAACAAACCAAAGCACCGCCATGGCGAGGGACAAGGCGGAGGATCACGAGGATGCACGAAAATTTTTCAGCCTTGTCGGGCGCCCGGACGTCCGGTCGGACTGGCGGGACGGCCGCGACCGGCGGTCGCGCGGATCGTGCTCAAAATTCGCCTCAGCCCCCACTGTCGGTCTCTAGGTTCGTAATATTCGGGTGCTTTGATTTGGTTTGATTTGATCATCGGCGAATAAAGAGGATGAGATTTTGGTCAAAGTGGATCAAAGGGTGCCACACTTCTTCTTTTCCTTGATTTTGTATTTAATGCCAAGGGTCTTAATTGATTAGCATAAATCAAATTTGAAATTTGAAACATGATCTTTGAAAATTGAAACATGACATGGCATTGTGCTTGTAGCATCAAATAAATAGATAAATAAATAAAGAATAAAAAGAATGGGTTAGCAAGGTTACATAAAAATATTTATTGTTATTATTATTTATATATATATAAATAAATATTTTTTTAGGGTTTAAAGCTTACTAAACTTATTTTGTCAAAAGCTATGTTAGCATCGTGAGAAGGTTCAAGGAAAACTTTTGAGCCATTGACCATTTACCTTTGATATATTTCCGTCGTTGTCTGAATAGTGATAGCTCCATGAGGTGCAAAGGTAATCGACGGCGGCGTATGGTCCTCTCCATTTGCTCCTAAGTTTTCCTTCATTTGAATAACTTCACGCGGGAGTTGAAGAGTAAAACCTTGTCTCCCTTTGTTGAACGTTTTGAAATTATTCGGTGATCGTGCCATCTTTTTGGTACGTTCCTTGTAGATCTTGGCATTGTGGTACGCCTTCTCACGCCACTCTTCTAGCTCGGCTATTTGTTTTTTGCCTATTTCTGCCGGCTAGTCGAGGTCCATATTCCAACTCTTGATTGCCCAATAGGCTCGATGTTCGAGCTCTACCCAGGCAAATGGCAGCTTTTGCCATAAACGAGTTGGTATGGTGACATGCCGATAGGGGTCTTGTAAGCCCGTCCCCGTATGCCCGAGAGTGCATCGGGTAGCATATCCTTCCATCCCTTCCCCATGGCATTCCGCGGTCTTACCGGGATATTTTTAATTTGCTTGTTTGAAGTTTTACGCCTTGTCCGCTTGTTTTGCGGATGATAGGGTGTGGCTATGTTGTGCTTTGCTCCCAACTCCATAAGAAAGCTCAAGCCCTTGTCCGTGAAATGAGTCCCCGCCGCTCACCACCATTAGGTGGGGTGCCAAAGCGAGGAAGATTATTTCGTGGAACATTTTTATTGCGTGCTTGGCGTCGGCAGCTTCGGATGGCGAGCTTCTACCCACTTCAAGGCGTAGTCCACCACGATGAGGATATACTCACTATCATGGGACTTTTGGAAAGGTCCCATGAAGTCAATACCCTAGACATCGAAGATTTCTACTTGCAGGTTGTAATGGAGGGGCATAGCGTTCCGTGATGTGATGCCTCCTTGCAGCTGACACTTATGACACCTTCTGATGAATTCCTTGGTGTCATCGTACATCGTCGGCCAGAAGAATCCGCACCGCTAGATTTTGGCTTGTGTGCGAAATACTCCATAGTGACCTCCGTATGGTGCTGCATGGCATTTTTCAATGATTTGTTGCCCTTCCATTGTGGGTACACACCTTCTCAACAGGCCGTCAGCACATATCCTATAGAGGTACGGATCATCCCACAGGTGGCGCCTGCTTTCAACTTGCAGCTTTCTTCTGGACTCGCCTGGGGGTACATAACCTGAAACCATGAAATTAACAATGTCTGCGTACCACGGGGTTATGTCCGCCACCTTTGAGGAGCATGTCATCGCGTAGGAAGTCATTTATTGGAAGATCCTGCATGTTAGTGACCTGCAAACGCGATAGATGATCCGCAACTATGTTCTCTACTCCCTTTTTATCCCTAATTTCTAGGTCGAATTCTTGGAGTAGGAGGATCCACCGGATAAGTCTAGGTTTCGCATCTTTCTTAGTGAGTAGGTATTTAAGCGCGGCATGATCCGTGTAGACGATGACCTTTGAACCCACTAGGTAAGACCTAAACTTATCCATATCGAAAACGACTGCTAGGAGCTCTTTTTCTGTGGTAGCGTAGTTGAGTTGGGCTCTTGTTAGTGTTTTGCTAGCGTAAGCGATCGTGTGATGCTTCTTATTTGTGGTTTGGCCAAGGACCGCCCCAACAGCATAGTCGCTTGCATCACACATGATCTCAAACGGCAGCGACCAATCGGGTGGTTGAATGATTGGCGCTGAGATGAGTGCATCCTTAAGTGTAAGGAATGCTTTCATGCACTCATCCGTGAACTTCGAAGGGTGCGTCTTTAAGCTAATGTGGCTTGTGAGGGGTCTAGAGATTTGCGAGAAATCTTTGATAAACCTTCTATAGAACCCCGCATGGCCTAGGAAGCTACGAATCCCTTTGGCGTTCACGGGGGTGGTAGTTGCTCAATCACTTCGACCTTAGCCCGATCTACCTCTATCCCCCTCTCGGACACAAGGTGCCCAAGGACGATGCCCTCTCGGACCATGAAATGGCACTTTTCCCAATTTAGTACCAGGTCCATCTCTTGACACCGTTGCAAGACTCGGTCCAAATTCTCAAGACAATTGTCAAAGGTTTTTCCATAGACGGAGAAATCGTCCATGAATACCTCCATGATTTCTTCAATCATGTCTAAGAATATTGACATCATGCACCGTTGGAATGACGCGGGTGCATTACACAACCCGAACGACATTCTCCGATAAGCGTATGTTCTATACGGGCATGTGAAAGTCGTCTTGCTTTGATCGTCGGGGTGGATGGGAATTTGGTGATAACCTGAATACCCATCGAGGAAACAAAAGAAAGAATGTTTCGCTAACCGCTCCAACATTTCATCAATGAAGGGGAGCGGAAAGTGATCTTTCTTTGTTGCCGCATTGAGTTTTCGGTAATCAATACACATTCTCCACCCCGTGACGGTACGCTGAGGTATGAGCTCATTTTTAGCATTTTCTACAACCGTCATTCCTCCTTTCTTTGGTACCACCTAGACGGGACTAACCCAGTCGCTATGTGGTACGGGATAGATAATCCCTCGTGAAGAAGTTTGAGGACTTCCTTCTTCCGCGACTTCCCTCATCTCATTATTGAGCCGGCGTTGGGGTTCGCATGTGGGTGTTTTGGCCGGTCAATGGGAATGCGATGAGTGCACATCGTTAGGCTAATCCCCTTTAAATCCTCGGAGGGAATACCCGAAGACGGACCTATGTTTTTCTAAGACCGTAATGAGTTTGGACGTCTCCTCATCAGTTAGCTTGTCGCTAATGATTACAGGAGCGTTTCAATCGTTGTTGAGAAAAACATAGCGTAGGGCCATCGGGTAGGGTTTTTAGCACAACGGGGAGGTGGTGTTGGTGCTTCCTCAACAGGGAGCTCAAAGAAGTCGCCCACTTCATCGATTTCCTCAATGAAGAATTTCGCATCCTCTTCTAAGGATGCTTCGGGGGACTTAAACAGTATTTTTCGACCACGACCTCAACGGGCATGTACTGGGGAGAGGTTCCTCTATCGAGTTCTTGGCTGGGTGTGATAGGGATTGTGAAAGTGTCTCTCCCCGACTTCACATCCAACTCCCGTATTTGGTGGGTTTGTGAAGAGTTTTTCTAGGCGATGCCCTATTAGGGGCGTCGAATTCTTTGATATCGAAGACGTGAAAGTCGAGGGCTAATTCGACGTCCTTGTGGTGGAGAGTGATGTTGTGTAACATACCCAACCCTGGAAGGGTGGAACGTGGAGCGTTCCGAAGGGTTCTGACTGTGGGCACACGTTGCTCTTTACTCAAATGAGTGAGGGCAAGCGAATGTGACATGATGTTGGCTCCAACGATCGGGTTATACAACACTTCCACCCAATTCCCTTGGATTTTGCATTGAATAGGGGGACGAAGGGGTGCAAACCCGAATTTCTAGTGGGCAAAGCTGCGCCGTTAAGCCCACTCGGTGCTAAGAATGGATGTCAACTCCTTGACGGACTCTCGTAGAGAGTCTTTGCTCAACGGTTCATCGGAGTGACGGGAATTGGTGGTCTCCTACAATACTTTTCGTATCTCGAGGTGTTTCCGAAATCTTCGAAAAATGCATCCTCGAGATACGGGAGGTCCCCCACGTGGGATTCCTCCTCTTTAGCCTCTGGTTCAGGCGAGGGTCTCTCTATGGGTTGGATGGTTCGGCCAAGGCCGAAGAGACTTCCTCCGTGTTGGACCGCGAGGTTCTACTTAGATTGGTTCTAAAGGAGGGTGTTTTCTAGGATACGATCTAGAAGAGCCTCCCTTCTTACGTGGTTTTGTGAGTGAGCGAACCTCGGCAGCTATGTCTAGTACTAGGGGCAGATTCCCCGCCCCCTAACCGTAAATGTTGTAACAACACGTGGTTGGGGATGGACAAGTCGGGGGGCCGGACCTCGTTAGAATCGAGAATCTTTCCCACGCTGCTCCTTTTGACTCCTTCTCCTTTTTGTTGGAAGTTGAGGATCTCTTGTTGTAGGGAAGCAATACGGGATAACGGGAAGAATGCGACACAAAATTTGTTCCGCAACTCCTCCCAATCGCCGACTACCTTTCCTACGTGGTGGTCATACCATTTGCTTTTGCCCTCTCACCGGTGAGAACGGGACAGATTTCCACCTATGAGTTTTCTTGCGACATGCCCGCAATGACCCGGGCAAGCCTGTAGTTGCTCAAACTCCCTCAAATGGTGATACTGGGTTTTCATAGTCATACCCCGAAGAAGGGTTGTCCCCGAACCATGGCTATGAAAGCGGTGAGCTCAAATCGAAAAGGCCGTGATTGGCTTCGATGAGGATGGTCGTTCTAAGAGCTCGCCCTTCGGAAAGGAAAGTTTTGCGATGTTGGTTGGCTCCATGGTAACAAGACTAAAAACAAAAAGAAAGGGCGATAGGTTAGGATACACGGGTAGACTAGGTTCAAGACTATAACGACAACCATTCCTAACAACGGCGCCGAAATGCTTGTTGGTATTTCTTAGCGTAGAATAAGTCCACAAGCGCCGCGGAAAGTACCGTTGTAGCACTTCACCGAAGTATTCGAGGTATCGTAATTTCCACGAGGAACGAGCTAAAGTCTTTCTAGCTAGCTACCTTGAGGAGGGGACGGACTAGGTAAACTTGGGTAGCGAGGCTCTACTCCAAATGTAATCCCAAGGTTAAGTACCTTCACCTCTACAAGCTCACTTTGGGCACGGATCGCACACAGTGCGCGGTGATGCCGACCTCCTCCGGCTCTACTCAGTAACCGGACGTGGAGGGGTGCAAAGGACGAAAAGGGGCTGTCACCACTCGCCTACCACTACCGTGGGCTACCAAAGAAAGCGAAGGGTGACTCACGGCTTAGACACCACGTCCACGCTATTTGCCACTACTCTAGCATTGGCGGGAACATCCATCTTTATCGGGGAGTCCTCTACTAGAGCAATCGTCCGAGGGGCGAACAACGAACCCGCAAACTTGTAAAGAGAACGATAGCTTACTTGAAGAGAACAATATAAAGATAGAACACAAACGTCTTACTCAATTGATTCGACGATGCGTAGAGGTACAAGTGTAGAAGCGGGGAGCGAAACAGATCCGACACTCCGTCCACCGATGTACAAGAGCCGTGTACACTAAGTAGAAAGGGGGTCGCTACTCAGCCCTTCTTCTACACTCTTTTCCCTTCTCTCTCTCTCCCTTCTATATAGAGTCTACTCTAATGGAATGGCACTACTCCTCTTACGAATTGTGTATGTATGATGGACTTGAAGAATGATGAAGAATGGAGATGCTTGAAGGAGAGGGTGGAGCCATCCTTAAGTAGTGGAGGAGGGTTAGGTTTCTTTGGCGAATATTAGGAAAGCACCCCATGCAACCGCCTCCTCGTGCATTAATGATACCGCCCGAGAAAAGGGCGGTTTGGTTTTAGCGGTTTTGTGGAGTGCGGCGGGACCCACTTGCGATCCGGCGGACCGGCCACTGGCGCCGTTCAAACCGCCTTTCGGTGGTGGGTTCTGGGCCGACCCAAGTAGTTGATGGGTGCTTTGGTCCAATTGTGTTCCGGCGTGTTGGGCTTGGTTTTGCTTGATTGTGCCTTTGGAAAGCGTATTTCGATCATTTACGTCTTTGTCCACGCAAAACACATATTCTAGCAAAACTTGTGGAAGTGTTAGTCCAAAGCCCTATTCTAGAGTTGGTAGAGAGAATTTATCATGTTTTATTCATATTAAGTTGGCGGTAGAGATGTGGTTAAGCACCGCCAACAATATGCTTTGTTATCTGATGCTAAGTCATGCTAGTATGATACACATGTTTACACTAGTTGTTATGATCATGTTGAATCATGCTATGATCTTGATATTCTTTTGTGTTATGCTAGTATGCTTCACATGTTTAATCTAGCTGCTTTCGATTCGTCATGATTTATTTTTATGAAATTAATCAATGAAATTGCCTAATATCTCAACAATCCAAAAACCTTATTATAGCCTTTTTCTTGATTTAACTATGGCTTTTTCAGCGATGTCTTTGAGGCTAGAAAAAATTTCTAGTGCAAATTTTAAGAGGCGAGTTAAGGCCATGCTCGGCTCTGAGGCTAAAATGTTTTGGATTCTTGTTGGCTTGCACGAGGGAAATATCTGGAGAGAGAAGATTCGGGGGGCAACACTATCAACTGAATGCAACCATCGATATATATATTCTAAGTTGTACATTATGGAGAGCTTTCATGACTACAAGATAGTAATGTTCCTACCGTACTATCGGTGTTTCAATCACCAAGTTGGTGGGTTGATCTGAGTGCTAATATTTACGTGTGTGCTGACATCTCTTTATTTTTCCTTCTTATCATGAGTTCCAAGGTTCATCCGTCCTAATGGGGAAGGAATCACATGCTTGTGTTCGTGGTGTTGGCATGGTAGATCACGAAGTTTACTTGAGGGAAGATAGTGCAACTAAAGAGCGTGCAGCATATCCCTACCATTCGTAAGAACCTTGTTAGTGTTTCCCTTCTTTTTAAGAGTTGGGTTTAAGGGAGTGAAGACAACTTTTCTTAATGGAGAGTTGGATGAGGAGATTTACATGGATCGGCTGATGGGTTTGTAGTAAAGGTGAAGAGCAAAAGGTGTCATGGAGGTCTTGTAAGCGGACTATTTTGACTAAATCAACCGTAGAGGCGGAACTTATTGCTTTTGGATACAGCTATGCTTTGTTATATGATGCTAAGTCATGCTAGTATGATACATATGTTTGCACTAGTTGTTATGATCATGTTATGATATATGATGTTGAATCATGCTATGATCTTGATATGCTTTTTGTGTTATGCTAGTACACTTTGTACACATGCTTAATCTAGCTTTTCGGTTCGTCATGGTTTACTTTTATGAAATTAATGCGGAAATTGCATATCTCAACAACACAGTGGTTATTCACTGAATGGAAAAGCAAGCGCACAATTTCAAGTGAAGCACTACTTACTTTCGTATATTTGGGGTTAACTAAAAACTTTTTGTGTCCTCGTCATCTCCTTAGCCGGTGGGATTGAAAACACGCTCCGTAAGCCTACACATGAGTAAAATGCAAAATGTCACATTTTTTAATTTTTTAGTAACATAATTAAGAAAAAAAAATGCAGGTCAGTTGTAGGTTAGGAAACACTCACTTGTTTTATTGCAATTTTCAACGGATGCGTATCTGAATTCAAAATTTGGGCGTAGAGTCAACGAAATAAACCCTCCTCCACTAGATAGTAATGACAATAGCAATCCGGTGTCCACCGGGGGTTATGCGCAAACATGACAAAATCCTTGTCAAGATGTTTCCTTAGGCCCCATTCTAGATATGTAATGCCCATCTTTGCCCGGGCCCGCCGCTCGGCCCTTCGAAGGTCAATGGTTCAGGATCAAGAAAGCCAAGCCAATGACAAAGACATGGCCCTAGCTTCCCACTGGCGAGGCATCTTGGAATAGAGGCATGCAAAGCAAATTTAGCAAGCAAATAGATGAAGAGGCATCCCAAGTGAGTCTGAGAATAGAAGAAATTGTACTCACGGTGTCATGCGATGAAGGATGGACACATCAATACATCCATTGCCACGAGGTCAAACAAATCGTCGAAACCCACATTAATCGCGACCTCTTCGTCTATGTCACGCCAAAAACCTCTTTCGCGGGCGCTGCGATAAACGCCACATTTTGCTGTTTGTGGCTGCTTGCTTGCATGTACCCACTCATGAAGAAGCGGCACAAGAAGGCCCTGCCTTTTGAAGCTCTTGGGGTGATAGCATTGGAGATCCATGCTTTGGTAGTTAGGGTTGGGCAATATGAACTGAAGGGCACAAGCCACTCTCGGGTCCCCGAGCTCATCTATTGCAACTCTGGGCTCGCTCTAAGCGCTTTGGCCTCCAATTTCATCTCAAGCTGCGGCATCCGGTCCGGCTGCGGCAATGGCTAAGGTCTTTGCTGCTCTGCGAGATCACCTACTGGGACTAGAGATGTTGGCGGGCGCTGAAAATTGATATCGTGATTCCATCGCCTCCACCTTACCCATGAGTTCATCTATTACAAAGCATGAAGTTTTGTGCGAATTACTTGTCTCGTCGCCTCCCCTCGTCTCTCGTCTAATCATTCTCCACACGTCGGACCAACAAGTCTTCCCACCAACCGAAACACGCCCCTGCCTTGTTCTTCTTCCTAAGCGTGTGTCTCTCTTACAATTGCGGTGCCTTTTCCCTTCCCTTCTACGCAACAAAATTTGGGCGACCATATGCCCCGCCCCTCTGTAGTAACATCTCTCGTAAGCCACCCCGCGGAACCATCATCTCTCTTCCAATCAACCCATGTAGACATACCACGCAGACGCCCCGTGCGTTTGCAGGGAATGCCCAAGGCCCCCAAATGAGCACATATCTTTCCCTTACACCAATGACATCGAAGGACGGGCTGCCTTCTCTAAAACTATCTCGAGATAAAGACCGAGCCTCTTCACGAGGTCAAACAATTTCAGCCTTGTCACGACACGCCAAGTATGCTCAATGCACGCAAAAAAAAATCGAGCAAGGTTACGTGGATATTTGTCCCAAGGATTACGGATTCCTTGGGCGCCAATTCATTGTCCTCCTTCGCCCAACCTTTGGATAGTGCCGCATAATCAACTATCCCAAGGCACCTCATTTAATAGGTGGACTGAAAAATTCAGGCTACATCTGCGTGCTCTGTCTCTTCCGCTTTGATGATGTGTTGTTGCTGTTGTTGGATCAAAATCACGTAAGTAACTTCATCGCTGACAGTTTGAAAATTTCATTCGCCTAGAAATTAGCAAGACCCTAATATTATACGATTCAATTACGTAATAGGCGGAGTCTATGAGTACTACACAAACCCACGAGGCAATGATCACAAAATAATGTAGTTCGGGAATAGAGGAATATAAACAAACTGTAGTTTACTAACAGTTCATTTAATAGGCACACTTTTGTAAGACAAATGACAAATTAATAGTAATAGTACTCTACCGAAAGTCATTGTTCTTGAGCACGCATATTCATCCGAAAAGAAAATATGAAACAATGGTTGTAGTTTCCTACGACAAAAACACAAGGGTAACAACATCATAGTAGCGATCGGGTTCACGTTAAACAAACTTTAGTTGAGTAGCGGTTCATTTAATAGGCACATTTTTGTAAGCCAAGATAGTAGAGTACTCTACAAAGCAACCGTGTTTCTTGAGCACGCATATATATTCATCTATAAAGAAAATAAGCGGCGGTAGTAGCAGTTTCCTATGACAAAAACACCTGAGATAACAACATTATAGTAGAAGTCAGGTATGCTTTGTTCAGTATCTACAACACCATATATCCATCTGTGGACAAAATTATCACCTTTCCTCACTTATAGGCGACAGAAAAATTGAGGCGACACTGCGTGCTCTCTCTCTCTTTCCGCGATGATGCGTTGGTGCACTGTTGTTGGATGGAAATCAACGAAGTAGCTTTGTCGCTGAGCAGTTTTGAAAATTTGATCGCCTAAAAATTAGCGAGGGCCTAATATTATACAGTTCAATTACGTAATAGGCGCTATGAGGACTACACATACCACTGAGGCGAGAAAACAAAAAAATATAGTTCAGGAATAGAGGAATATATAATCAAACTGTACTTTAGTAACAGTTGTGTTGTTTTAATAAGGACATTCCTATAAGACAAGATAGTTGAAGTACTCTACGAGAGCGGTCATTGTTCTTGTCTTCTTGAGCACGTATATTCATGTATAAGGAAAATTAAGCGGCAGTATTTGCGGTTTCCTATGACGACAAAAACACACAGATAACAACATTATAGTAGCGATCAAGTGTCGGGTTCAAGATCTACAAGCAACTGTAGTTCAAGAACCGTTCATGTAATAGGCAATTTTTAAGGAGCAACTCCAGCGGTTTGGCATTTGGGCTTGGCATTCCATATTTATGCCAAAATCTATGAATTGTCTTCTCCAATGGTTTGGCATTTGGGTTGGCAAATTGGTGAGACTTGGCATTTGAGGGTCCAAGCCGCACATATTTGCCAAGTGAATCTCAACTTGGCAAAACTCCTCTCTGCGTCTTGTTGCTGCTTCTCTCCCATGCATGCCGCATGCGACCACTAATTTGGGTTTTGCCAAATTAAAATGCCAAACCGTTGGAGATGGGGTTTGATTTAACTCACCACGGGCAAAAACCCGATACCCGTACCCGAACCCGGACCCGAATTACCCGAACCCGGTACCCGATCCTAAGTTCGGATAGTGATTTTGATTACCGAAATTAGTTTGGGTAATTCGGGTAATCTGCGTGGGTACCGAACTACCCCAAATTTTGTCTTCGACTTTGTTTTTTATCATGTGTTTTTAGTTGAACACTTGAAACTATCACTTTATTTGAATATAATTCTCTTGGTTTGAACAAGTGACTATAATATATTATTCTTCACAAATTGTAGTTGAATTATACACAAATTATTGGTGAAATTTTGTTTAAATTCTAAATAAAATTTTGTGTACTTTGTTGTTTTTCTATAAATTTGGGTAGAATGGGTTTACCCAAACCCGAACCAATTTGCGGGTACCCGAAGTTATGGGTAATGGATTTTCGGGGCTGATTTCGGCAGCAGATTCTATTACCCGAACTTTTTAAAACCCGAATTGCCCGACCCGATCGGATCGGGAAACCCGAATACCCAGGGTGAGATTTAACTTAACAAACATCTCGCAGACTTGGCAAACAACAGTATTTACAGGGTCCTATGACAGAAACACATAGATAACAACATTATAGTAGCACTCTAGTGTCAGGTTCAGTATCTACAACTCGACATATCCATCTGAGGATAAAATTGTATAGTTCAATTCTGTAATAGGCAGTCTATGAGGACTAAACAAACCAAAGAGGCAGAGAACAAAAAAAATGCAGTTTAGAAATAGAGGAATATAAACAAACTGTAGTTTAGCAACAGTTCGTTTAATAGGATCATTTTTGTAAGACAAGGTATATAGTTGTACTCTACAGATTAGTTGTGTTTCTTGAGCACGCATATTCATCTATAAAGAAAACAAGCGGCCCGTCGTTGCGGTGTCCTATGATAAAAAACATAGATAATAACATTATAGTAGTAGTCGGGTGTATTGTTCAAGTATCTACAACTCTATATATCCATCTGAGGACAAAATTATCACCTTTCCTCACTAATAGGCGACAGAAAAATTGAGGCGACACTGTGTGCTCTCTATCTCTTTCCGCCTGATGATGCGTTGATGCCTGCTGTTGGATGGAAATCACTGAAGTAGCTTTGTCGCCTGAACAGATTTGAAAATTTCAGTTGCCTAAAAATTAGCGGGGGCCTAATATTATACGAGTTCAATTACGTAATAGGCGTCTATATGAGGACTACACAAACCACTGAGGCGAAAAAACAAAAAAATATAGTTCGGGAAAGTACTTTAGTAATTGATTGTTTTAATAAGGACATTCCCGTAAGACAAGATAGTACTCTGAGAGCGGTCATTGTTCTTGAGCACGTATATTCATGTATAAAGAAAATTAAGCGGCCGTATTTGCGGTATTTTATAGTTATAGTAGCGATCTCGGTCAAAAAAAATATCGGGATAAAATTATATAGTTCAATTCCGTAATAGGCGTCTATGTCTCTATGTGGACTAGTCAAGCCTGTTCGCTTGTGCTTGCTTCACTTGTTTTAGCTTATTCTCTCACGAGAATAATATTAAACAAGCGAAACAGTCATAGGGAAACATCACCCCCCAAAAAAAGTAGCTCGGGAATAGTGAAATCAACAAAATGTAGTTCAAGAACGGTTTATGTAATAGGCACGCACAAGATTGATGGGCTACATATCAAACCCTAGAATCACCTGGTGGAGGAAGATGCCGTCGGAGGAGGAGGTCGCGGGCGGAGGCGGCGTCGGCTAGAATGGCACGGATGCGTTGGCGGTGACGGCGGGGCGATGAGGCGGCCGGAAACCCTAGAATCGCCTATGAGAGGGCGGATGAGGAATGAAATGGATCGTCTGTGAGTATAGGCGGATGAGATATGAAATGGATCGCTTATGAGAGGCGGTTGAGGGTTTTTTTGAGTTTCGCGAAAAGCTCGGTAGCGTAAAAATCGTGGAAAGTTGGGCGGGCACAAGGAAAAGGGAGGAAATAGCGCCACTTCAGCTGCGGCTAGGAGAAGGCGCGTGGTGGGGCCGTCTGTCGGGGTCATATCTTTGCGCTATAAACGCGAATAGCACCATAGCGCCGCTATTTTCCGCTATTCCTACCAAGCCAAAAATAGCTTGCGCGGCCCGTTACTTCATCATTAAAAAAAATGGCAAAAAATGTAGCTTTTATTGCTTTATGACTTCCGTCCACAAATAAAAAATACGTTTTTGACTTCTATAATCTTGGTTTTGACCGTTCGTCTTATTCAAAAAGTTTTAAGAAATTTTAGTTATTTAGTTATGACTTATTTTATCATTTACTTTCATAATGATTTGTTTATTTTATTATTTGCATAAGAAATTTAAATAAGGCGAATGGTCAAACAGAGATTGTAGAAGTCAAAATGAACTTTTTTTTGTGTATCGTAGCACATGTTATCATCAATTCTGTTGGCACTTGGCTATTATTATGTTGGAAACTCATAGATTATATGATGAAAATTCATGGATTATATATTATATTATCAACTTGTCATAGATTTTTGTTTTTTCGTTGTCACCTGTAAACAAATAGCGGCAACAATCAGCTAACGCTACTCGATTAGCTGCTGCCATAAGCGCCCATAGTTGGTGCCATAGCAATCAACGACCGCGTTTTTTTCGTGATTTGCCAAAAATATCATAATTGCAATTGTTGGTGTCAAGATTTTTGCACCGTGAAAGTCTGAACAAATCCATGACAACGGAATCGAGTGGGTCCACTCACTTTGTGATTAATATGCCATCTGCGTTACGGACCCACGTTAAAAATGCGTGAGTAAAAACGTTAAATCGGCTGCGTGGGTTCGCTACCTCTACACCTTTGTGCAATTTGGGGCGAGGGTTCGCTACCTCTTTGCACCTTTGTGCAATTTGGGGCAAACTCACTTCAACGCCCGGCTACATCTATCTCGTCGCCGCCGCTAGCTTCACGCATCGCCTTCCACGCGTCACGACCACCGCCCGGTGGCGCCCGCGTCGCCCTCGCCGTGCACCATGCGGCGGCTTCCACCGGAGGTGCTTGGTCGCTTGCATTGGTTGCCATCCGCGTGCCAGGGCCGAAGGGATCCCCTTGGATGACACGCCGCACCTCTAAAGCGGATGGCAAAGGCCTGCGGCGATGCCATGGTGGGACGAGCATCCCTCCGGGCGAGACTCAAGAGGTGTGTAGGATACACAAAGGATACGCATACAAGTTTGAGAAATTGTTTATATCTTACGGACTTCGCCTTTGGGATAGGACATCCGCCGTTTTCCCTCGGTGCGTTCCGCATGAGTTATGTCCATCTCCACACTTGCACCGGCTCACGCACCGCATTATTGCCACTCACCTCTCGGCGCCCGGGTACTTTCGATCTTCACCGCCCGCCCGGCTGGTGACATCGACCACTCTTCGCCGCACAAAAATAGCTAGAGCGCTCAGAGCTTCCACCAAAAAAGCCCCGCCGCATCGCGCCATGGAAAACCTTCCACGTGACATGCTTGCAGAGATTGCGATTCGTGTCGCCATGGTCTCGTGGATCCCATGGAGGACCTCCACACCAGGGCCAATTGCTCGTTGATATGAAAGAGGCGTCGCGACGACCCCCCTCGTGGGACAGAGCATCCCGCTGACCGAATGTTTCTATACCCGCCGGCTGGGTTGGTATCGCCGAGTATCACAAGAGTCTTGTCACCAAGCTGCCGTCCCGTGAACCCGAGGTGTACGAGGGGCCGGCACGTATGCCGCTTCGTCGAAGGCGGTACAGATCGTCACGCCGCTGCTCGAGATGCTTCAGTGCACAGCCGGCGCCCAGGCATGAAACCGCCAAGTATGCTCTTTGCGCTTGTGGTCTACAGGGGCCAACACGGTGTCGCTGACGATGATCATTCGCCATGAGATCGGGGCGACCACCCGGCGATGGGCGGGACATGGAAGAACATCAATTGTACTTGGCCCCACCTGACGGGCATGGGATTTTAGGTTGTTCTACTTGGCGGCGCATTTGATACAAGAGTTGCCTACAACCCGCCTTATAGCCCAAATGGTGCCTCGCCATGATGGGCATCGGTCTGAAGAGCTAGAATGGTGCGGGCACGAAGGGATATGCACCCGAATCGGAGTCGTGGAGCGTTTTACGCAGCGAGGAGTGTAGGATCCGCAACGAGTGTCGGGGGTTCATCGGTCCTCTATTCAGGCATTTTGAGCGTGTGTTCAATTTGATCCATCGATCTTATTATGTATGTATAGCTACCTCGATCTAAATGGTGAAAACATTTGAACAAACTTAGGGCCAAAGGAATTTGACAGGAAAGGTTCTTGCTTGGTTTCCGGGTGAAACAAAGGAAAAAATCCATGAGCTCATACCTCATGGAATTTTTCCTCGTGGGAAGAACAACAATCATGAATGCATCCTCATGAAACTTTCCTTGCGCAGAGAGAGGCGTCGGCGCGATTCGGGCATCCCTGCATGCGGATGCGCGCCGGCCGCCCTCTCCGCCGTCCCTCGCCACCCGACCCGGCCGTGCTTCGGGCCCCGCCACCACGCGCCACAACGGCTACTTTCGTCATCGCCGTGCGGCTCGAATTTGCGCCTCACAGGCGTCGCCGTCGCCAGATAGCGATTACCGACGAGGTTCAATCTACGCCATCGTACTGGACACGAAACGCGTGCCGGCGCGCCATATGCCGAATGGAGCATTCCATCGGGGCCGGGTCTTGCACGATTAGCGGTCGACGTCGGCGGCTATGGCTATGGTCGGGGCTACTGTGAGTACCAGCGCGGTATCGCGGCGAGTCTCATCGCCAAGCACGCCGAGGCCGGCAACCGGAGCGTGCGTGAGTAGCATGTTCGCCGTGTTCGTGGAAGGCCGCACCGCTCTGGCCGCCGCTGACTTGCCGGAACAAGCCGCCAACTCGTGTATGCATGCATCGCCGGTATGTGCACGCCCTTTTCAACAGCGGAACGCCGCCGCCGCCGATGACGGCCGTGCCGCGGTTTTGCGAGCTGGAGCTCGGCAGGCGGCGGCGATGGCTGCACCCCGGAAGAGCATGAATCGCATAAAGCTCGCATGTGCAAAGGCAATTGTTGTACAACCACTTGGTGTAGACGCACTATGCACGAGCATTTCAACATCTTCCTCCCCGCCCAACCGGGTGCCCCCTCGCAGGGCGGACATCGGTCAGAGCGCCGGGGCGATCTTTGGATCGACGGAAACCGGGGGTCATGGTGCATTTTCTGTAGCGAGGAGTGTAGGATCCGCGCCATGTGTAGTACTATATGTTGCACGATGGACAGCACGGTGGACAAAGTGGAATTGAATGAATGAGAACGTGTATCTATGTACTACTATATGTTGATGATGATGACAATGCACCCATGCATTGCATGACGTGATCTATCTTACTTTTGGTACGTAGCGGTTGATGTATATATCCGTAATTACGTGTTATATTCTTGTTTGCGATTCCACGCCACACGTGGCCACGCAAAAATGGCCGGCAAGGAGCCGCGAGAATCTCGGCGTGCCCTAACGGACCTCGGTGAACCCTCTCCCCTTATCTCTAACCTTGCACCTCGAGGCTCGTCGACTTCACGGTTATGCACGCGGCGCGTTAACGCCGCCTTTGAACGATCTTTGTGTCGCGCCGGTTCATGGCGCCTCATTCGATCGTTCTCCTCGACGCCAACCCTCTTCGACCCGTGTCCTCGCGCGCGCGACCGATCAAGTGTTGAAAAGCGTTCTGGCCGTGATCCCCCGATTCTTTCCATCATGTCCATTTAACCTCGGCCTGTCCTCACTTTGGCCGGGAGTGTCGCCGCCACTCCGCCGTGCCCGCCACCGCGTCGTCGAACTTCGGCTCGGGGCTAGGAGCCTAAACCCGCTCATCCGATAGCATAGATAGGAACGTTAGGTTACGGGGTCACGGCGGTCTATCGCTACATACCTCGTCTCCATTGACATTCGCGCGCGCGCCGATGTGCCGCCATGGCCGAGACCTTCTGGGGCTCAAGAACTCGATTTTTCTTTTTTAATCGGGCGAAAACTTGTGACTAGTCTTTCTCCCACATAATAACTCCAAATGTGATGGTTTTTCTTTCTAAAATTTCGTAAAATAATGTTGTATAAACCTATTGTATTCTTACTTTGCTATTACTTTTGTCATGTTTTATTGATAACATTTGAATTTTGAATTTCAAAAATTACAACTTCAAACAACATTTTTGGAGCATCTAATGATTTCGATAGAAGAATTCATGAACATAAAATTGTATAACTTCTTAATATGTACATCTTTTTATATTGGTCATTTCTTCATCCGACGGCGTCGCGAAAGAACTTTGTTCATCACAAGATTTACACATGTCTCATAGAGTTGATGAAACTACGAGAGAGATTTCTAAGATTTGTGAACAATGTCACTAGCACTATGTCAAATGGGGAAACAACCAAAATAAGAATATACTGGCGTTTTTTAGTGCTGGGGAAAAAAACCGGTTATTCGGGCCAAAAAATCCACGCCCATGATGTCCCACTTTGGGAAGTCGGCCTAGATTTTTCGAGCCGGGCTCCGGGCGGGCTACCAGTAGCATTTTCCACTACAAAATAGCTAAAAATGTAATATTTCGATGCGGGTCGGGCCAAAAAAAAATTTTAGGGGCTTCAAGAACTTTGTCCAGCGGTGTCCAATAAGGTTCGTGGGCGGGCCAAAACACATCGGGCTCTAAGCCGGGCCCGCGGGCCGAGCTAGTTTTGCTTTCGGTATAAATAAGAATTGTCGATCTTGCTAAGTTATGAAACCTGTCTAGCTTAAAAGTTTTTTGATTTGACATTATCTTGTAAAGGAAAATTACGCCTCAATTTCAAAAAGATTGAAAATTGATATTTAAATGTTTTAAGTGACCTCGTTAGACAAACCACGAATATAACGAACGTAGTTCTCGATATCCATGAAACTTTATGCTTTCATGAGTTTACAACCTTTTGATTTGAGATGTACTAAGTTTGAAAACATTTATTCCCTCTGAGACGCCAAGCACTAGGATAGGGGCGTACTACTATGGTTGAAAAGGGCGCCGCCCATTTCCTTCGGCGCTCTCGCTTGTCCGGCCGCCCGACCTCCCCGCCCGTAGTGCCATTATATTGGGCTATGCACCCGCATCATTCCTTTCGGTGCTCACCTCTCTTCACCGCACAAAACGTCCTAGAGCACGCCGAGCTTCCACGCCACGCCGCATCTCGCGCCCTGTTGACATGCTTGCAGATTGCAATTCGCGTCGCCAAGGTCTCAGCGGATCCCATAGGGGCCCTCCACATTCTACGGAGCAGCTATTCACGAATGAGAGCGGCGTGCGGCGACCCCCTAGTGGGACGAAAGCATCGCCTTGACAAGGTGTTGTACCGGCGGGGGCCCTTCCACTCCTCACACGAGTATCGGGGAGAGTCTTATCGCCGGGCTCGCCACCGTTGGCAACCCGAGGCGTGCTTCAAAGCCGCTTGTATGCGCCGCCATCGCGACCGTGGGCCGCCACCACGCCGCCGAGATGCCGCAGCCGCGCCGCAGCGTCAGAGCATAAGGCCGCCAAGTATGTCCTTGCTCGCACTATAGGGATAACACCGTCCGCCGCCCCGACGGCCGTGCCCAGCGGTTTTATGAGATCGAAGGCACTGGGCGGCGACGATGGCTGCACCCGAGTACCGCTTAACCGTGCAAAAGCTCCGCCAATGGGTAATGGGAGTGTTGTGCGATGACTTGGTGATGCCCCATGGAGAGGAAACTTCTTCCCCGCTCCGCCCAACCGCCGCCTCGCTAGGGACGCATCGATGCAGATGGTCGATAGGTGCGGCTTCATGGATGGTCAGGCGCCGGAGTATGGGAGCCGTATAAACGTTCTGCAGCCGAGGAGTGTAGGATCCGCGCCGAGTGCCATAGGTTCTTCCTTGATGCACAAGTGGGTATGAGTAGGTAGTGGTCTTGCATGAATCAATACGTGTTATTGTGTATATTTTTTTTGAAGAAAACAGAGGGGGCTCCCCTACTTTGACTTTATTGTGTATATGTTGCAGTATATATGTGGTAATTAGTGTTATATTCATGTCATGCGATTCCCGCCGCATGCGACCACGCAAAGAATGGCCGCCGAACTCTCTCCCTTGGCACTGTGCCGAGGTGCTACTAGATTTAGGCCCCGTTTGGATCTCGATTCTAGATTTTAAAAATCTGGATTCTAGTTGGTTTTTCAAAATCTACTCCCTCCCCGTCCCAAAATAAAAGACCTTCTCGCTTCCCGAAAGTCAATGTTTTCAAAATGCCGGCAACTATATATTAAAATATATAAATATTTATGTTAAGTAAGTAGTATCATCAAAAAGATCTTTAAGTCTAGTTTTTTTAACAAATTTATTTGAAGATTTAAATGTTGCACGTTTTCAACAAACTTAGTCAAAGTTGAGAAAGTTTGACCTAAGACGCTTCCCATAGCGTCGTTTATTTTGGGGACGAGGGAGTAGATTGTAAACAAAATCCAATTTGTTGTTTGGATCATGGGATTCTATAATCTGATTTCACCTATTTTTTCCCCGCACTCCATTTATGCCCTTTGCACTTTATGAGGCAAAATGGTAAATTGTCACCTTAATCGCCTAGAAGTCGCTCTTCTCTTGATTTTGGATTCTTGCAATCTTTACTGACGCCTTCTGATTTCCTTTCTTCCCTTCGTTCCACGGGGGTTATGTGTGTCCGTCGCCGACCTCCCCGCCGGAGTGCACCGGGCTCTGCGCCCACATTATTACTTGTTCACATCTCTTCGCCAACCGCTACCGCCGCCCCACTCATAAAATCCTACATCTCCCCCCCTTGCATTTGCTGCTCACCTCTCTTCGCCAACGGTTGTTCGTCACCTCGCGCCGCACAAAAGCCTAGATCGCGCCTCAGGCTTCCGCAAAACCCCCCGCCACGCCGTCTCGCGCCATGGAAAACCTTCGCGTGACATACTTGCACGGTCTCGTGATTTGTGTCGCCGCGGTTTCGCCGGATCCCATAGGCACTGCACCTCTGGGCGCCTTTTCGGAGATGAGCGGCGTGCGGTGATCCCTGGTGGGACCGAAGCATCCACTGGGACCCGCTGCTATACCGGCGAGGGGCACGGCCGGAACTTTTCCACTACCAGCGCGAAAGTCGCGTGGTCGATCAACGGCTCGCGCGGCCGTAAAATCCGGCGTGCTTGAGCGGCTTGAATGCCGTCTTCATCGAAGACGTGACACCGCTACGCCGCCTCTCGCGATGTTGCGCGGCGGCCGGTTGGCGTTCGAGCATGAACGTGCCAAGTATGTCCCGCGCTGCGCGCTCTGAGTAGCGAACCGGGCCGCCGCCGGCGGCTATGCCGGCGGTTGATGCGAAGATCGAAGCGCGGACCCGAGCGCGAGGGGACGTCTGCGACCTTTCACTATGTAAAAAAGGCTAATAACCGCCATGCCCGGAGGCGTCGCTTATAACGTCGCGTCATCAGACTTGTCATACTATCGACGCGCGATCCGGGTGAGCGTCGATGCATTAGGTGTCGACCGGTCCCACCCGGCCAAAAACGCGTCGAAATAAGGGTAATTATAGACGCCATCTACCCCGACGCTGCCCGCATTTTCCGTTGAGCAGCGTTTTGTTCTCTACAGATACAGACGGGCAGTCGTAGAATGCATTTTTCAAACCAAGTGTCTCAAGCAAGATTCACCATATCCTAGACACGCGTTTAGCCCGCGATTTATTCTTGGAGCCGGGTCGTGCGGATACGAACACTAATTCGACGCGCGTGTTTGTATACGACACTCTTTTGGTGCCACCCGCCTGCATGCGATTCGCGAGTGTTACGAACCGCGCGCGTCTCTTCCGCACGCGCTTGAATGTGCGAAGGGTCCGTAACGGTCACGCGTGTATTAAAGTCACGCGTTTAGATTCGCACGCTGCTTTACCGTATATGCCCCTCGCGTATCCGCATCGTTACGACGCTAGCGAATTGCAAACGCGTTTAGTCAAGCGGCCGCCTATACCGCTTGAAACTATTGCGCATTATTGACGGTAAAATCGCCGCGGGCGGTGCACGTGTTCAGAACTCCCACTCCGCGATATAGTCGCGCTTTTTGCTAGAGACGATTTTGTATCACCGGTGTCTACGTGATACACGAACTGTTTTACGTATGAGTGATAATGTAGAGACATGCTAATTCGATAGGTGTCCATAACGCTCGAAATATTGCGACGCCACGCGTGTCAATATACACACGCTTGGCAGTACAGCGCTGAACTATGACGTCCATTACAGTCGCACGTTTGTCAGAGACGGTTTATAGCAACAGGTGTTTGTACATATACGGATTGTTACAGACGATTGGACCGTATGCCCATCTGATCCTGACGTTTGTATGAGTGCAGACGATTGGTAGTGGTATGTGTCGGTAACTAGAGTATCTCACCTCTGCGGACATTGGATAGGCACGAAGACAAAAAGTTCTATATAATACATTACCCAAAGCCGAATGTTCTTTTTTACGACAGATACAGTTACTTTACGATTTATGGTACATTAGCATTCGTAAGGAAGTCATAACCATGCTTGATCCGAACCTCGATTAGCAATCTCAAAGGACGGGAAGGCATCTATCTTTGGCATAGTTAATCGATTCATCGACAACCGAAAGTCCCCCATCGGTGGTGATCGATGAAGTCGCCCTTCTTCTCGCTTCTTCTTCTTCTTCTTCGAAGAGGAATCAGAGAACCGCCGACGCTAGAGTATCCAAATGAGGGAAGACACTGCGGTTACGCGGATTCTTGTACTCGTTAACATCAAGAGCGTGGCACAATATGTTGTAAGTCGCGTGGATTGGAGAAGCGGACCCGCAGCCAACTTCAAGGCGTTCCGCCCTTGCCTATGGCCGCCCGGTGAACACATGGCGCTCATCTTGAAGAAAGTGGTTCAAAACCTGGGGTAACCGGCCCCCAGCCTGGTGCACTTGATATACAAGGCATCGATGGCCAACACACATCTGTAACAGCGCGATCCTGAACTCCCTTTTGCCAAACTCGTTGGGAGGAAGAATCCTCCACTCCGAGTCGAGGCCAACGAGTATACCCTCCTTGTTTGGACTTTGGACACGGTTACCTCGGTTTTGTTGATGAAGTCCTCCACGACCGTGGGCATCGCCGCGTGATTTGTCGTGTCGATGTCTAATTATCTGCCGCCGTGTGCGACCACATCTCGGTGGCAAGTCGCGTGGTCTCTGGGCATGGTGCTTTGCCGATTCTTTGTGAGATGACTCCATTTCTCTATGTTTTTTTTGCCGGGGAAGAAACAAAGGCGCTTCTTAAGTAGATGGGGTCTCGAACGGCAATTGCCCGATCCGCGAATGGTTGCGTCGGTTGAGTTCATCCGTTGGAACTTGTGAACAATTCATTAATCGTTGTGGAAGTTTAAATGACGGATTGATGCAATGGTGCATCTGTTTTTGAGTTCGGATGTGGTTTTGGTGTGGATGCGTCGTGGGTATGAGAGTTGGCCGATGCGCTGGGAGGCGTGTCGCCTAGAAGTAAGTCCTCCTCTGCGGCCTCCACCGGTGGAGTTTGGCTCTGTGCCCGACGATGATTGGAAAGCGGCCTGCGGGCGGTAGAATTTAACGTAGATCTCGGAGTTTTCTTTTTGAAGATGAACAGGAGGAGCTTTCTTCTTCTGTAATTTTTTCTTTTCTTATGGATCCCGTTTGTAAATGGGCGGTGTAATGCGTTGAGATAAATACATTTTCCTTCTCAAAAAAAAAAAAAATCACGTTGTGCAACCAGTTTTTATTAGTCGGCTACATATGCAGGCATATGTACGCATGTGTGGTTAACAAGTTGTATGCGTACAAGCTTCTAGTCATCATATATTTTCTCAAACCGAACAACCAGTCATCGAGTTTGCGTCATCACATTATTTTAATACTACCTAGCTAGTACATGATCACCAAAAGTAAGTCAAAGCTTCTAGTCATCATATATTTTCTCAAAGCCGAACAACCAGTCATTGAGTTTGCATCATCACATTGTTTTAATACTACCCTAGCTAGTACATGATCACCAAAAGTAAGTCAAGACAGCATAACATCAATCACATTATTTAGTGTGTTGTCGGCATCGTAGGCATGCCACCCTGCTTCAGGTACTCAACACCAGCCTCAACAGCCTGGCAAGCGAGCCTATGCATCATGAGCCTCTCGTCTTCGCTCTCAGCCTTCCTCTTGATGAGATCCTCAACAGCCCAAACAACTTCAAAGAGCTTCTGCATGAACATATATATGAGGGATCCGGATGAGATCATTCGACAAAAACAAGTCACAAATCAAATCACAAGCATCGTTCATATATTTGGTCATTGAGAAACTGGCCAGAGTGAAATAAAGCATGCATGCATGCAAAGTGAACTATGCCAAAACCGGTGGCCGAGAACTACCATTATATTCACAGATCTATGCCAAAACAGCTGGCCAAAATTGGTTTTCTCAATTTAAACAAAGCATGCATGTAAGTGAACTATGCCAAAACTGGCAAAAACTGCTGGCCAGAACTACCATTCTCAGAAGTATGCCAAAACAGTTGGCCTTGGCCAAGCCAAAATGGGTTTTCTCAATTCTGTCGCTACTGAAACTGAAACTAGTAGTATAACTGAAGCTACTGGTATACTAATTAAGGCCCTGTTTGGATCCAAGAGGATTCTAAAATCCTTGAGAAAAAAATCTGTGTAGCTTCCAAACATACCCTAGATTCTAGAATCTGATGGTCAGGATTGTAAAAATCTAGAATCATGTGGCATTAGTACCTGCGCCAACGACGATCTTGCTTCCATCTCCTTCGCCATCGCCTCCAGCTTCCTGGCTCCTTGCCTCGACGCCGCCGCCGAGGAATTCTCCTTCGCCCCACGCCTCCGCCTCCCGCTTCCTAGCTCTTTACCTCGACGCCGCCGAGGGACTTCTCCTTCGCCCTCGCCTCGCCCGCGCTTCCCGGCCGGGAGGCCGCCTAGACGACGCCTCTTCCGAGCGCGAGGAAGCAGGACTCAACGACGCCGCTTCCGAGGGCAAGGAAGGAGGACTGGACGACGACGTCGTTGAAGGCAGGAATCTGGGCATGTCCTCTTTCCTCCATCGCTTAAGCTCCCGACGATACTCCCTCTGCGTCACCGTCGCTAGGGTTTCCATGTTACTAGTGAGCGAGGCGATTCCAGTCTTCCTCCCCAACGAGGCGGCCCGATGCCTTGCTTCTTGTACCCGTGGGGCGGCCGGGATGCCTTGCTTCTTTTGTACCCCTTTGAGGCGACCGGGATGCCCTTGTTGAACCTTGGCAAAGTCCTCACCACCGTTTCCACCCGGGACGAGGAACCGGGCGAACCTCCCCGCATTCATCTTCGACGGCGGCGGGGGGAGGGGAGAGGGCGAGGAGGAATGGAGGTGGCGGCGCGCTTTGCGGGGAAGAGGCTAGGAGCGCGGGCGGCGGCGCACGACGCGGGGAAGGCTCCTGTGCAGAGCAGAGTGGAGAGGCGGAGTGAAGGAGCTGAAGCAGTATAGGCGACGACGACGCGATATATATATATATATATATATATATATATATATATATATATATATATATATATATATATATATATATATATATATATATATATATATATATATATATATATATATATATATATATATATATATATATATATATAGTGCTAGGAGCGCGTGCTTGCGCGCTGTGGAAACAATGCACCGATAGGTGTGTAATGGCACCGAGAGTCTCGAGATGTCATAGTTCTTGTTCTTGCATAACATGAACTTACTGGTTTGTGATAGAGCTGGGTGCCACCAAGCATTGGTATTATGCATACATAAAAAAATACAAACCGTGATCGCTAAGGTCCCGAAACGCCAGAGCGCAACTATCATACAAAAGGGCTAAGTCAGGTTTCACCTCAACACATCAGTGTTTTGGGCACACCCTGTGCGCATGATGATACAACATTTTGTTCTTGCATAACTTAAATCTAGCGAACCACAACAGTGATAAAGTCATGCGGGCATGAAATCATTGCAACTCCATTTGGTATTCTTTGGGATGGATATGACCAACTTGATACAAAATATAATACATTACAGGATACATTGATCTCGGTAAGCAAACAATATACCATTGTTCATATTCATGGGGCATCCCTCACACATGACAACTCGATGCAAAAACAGAATCTTCGGTTTTAGGGAGCGTGTTAGGTAGTAGTCGTGAAGATGAAGCAAGTGTCGCTAGGCGAGCCTGAGAATCAAGTCCTTGAAAAACAAATCTAGGGCCCAATTTTCTTACATGGCATACAAAAAAGTAGACCATGAAGCATCCCACACCCACATAACCCGATCAAGCAAGCAAGTTCACAAATGGAGACGAAACACTTCCAGGGGATTTTTAGCTCTCTCTTTACCATACCGCATTGCACCGTGAGCCATTTTTTCTCGGTACCAAGCAACGGATCTACCCGCATAGAATCAAATTAAAAGTATGTTATAAATGGTAGAGAATGTAGGCTGTCATAGCACATTACAATTCTCGAATTAGTATGTAAATAATTTTCATCTTAACATGCATGATGCATCACCGGGCCGATGTAAAACAAGAAAGGCATGTATGCAACAATAGAATTAAATATAGCTATTTGTGTCCCGGTGCGCCGTGAAACACAAGATTCTATTTTTGCAACCACGTAATGCGAACAACACAAACACAAGCAAATGGGATCGGCTCACCAAAATTATCGATTCGGTTGGAAATAAATGGGATAAAAATGGATTGACTACCTCTAGAGAAGACATGTAACTAACACATGGATACGATATATATGTGAAAAGCTAATTACGCAAATATACGCCAAGGCAACAGAGGTTCAACCATATGGCTTTTTGCCATTCTTTGTGAATCTAATGCTCACAAATTGTCAAAGGAAAGCCACACGAGTAAAAAGGATGTCTTAAAATTGAGGACCTAGTGTCTGCAGTACCAAAGACATAGTTTTCTATGCAACACTGAATATTGTCAGTTCTGACAAATTTCCATGTATGTAAATCATTATTATGTATGAAGTATAGCAAAATAAACTTATAATAGGCATTGTGCTATTAAACCCACTTCTTGCTGCTATAGTTAACCTACCTTGCTACTATTCCATCTCTATACCCTTAAATTGTTTCCTGTATTTTGTTTACATCTCTATACCCTTAAATTGTTTCCTATATTTTTATCGTTCTTGAAAAATAAATTATGTAACCATACTTACTCGGTTAGAAGGCCATCTTGTGTGTTGGCTGCTGCTGGTTACCTGGGCTGACCGGCGGAGACAAAACAAAAGACATTGGACATGAGAAGAAATTTTGCTACGTGTGTAAATAGAGGGCAGTCCTTTAATTGAATGGACTTTTTTTGTCCTGATTACCTACAGGTCAGCTATAGGTGAGTCCTTATTTGAATGGATCTCCATTGGACAAAGGTACCGACAGGTAGAGGTAGAGCATGCATAGATGTCTACAATCTGTGGTGCAAACATATTGGAACACCACGTATGGCGTAAGCAAGCATGGTACTATTTTATATACAACCGGATAACATATATGATATGATAAGAACGAAAAGCGAAAGATTACAAATTCAGGATGGATGCAAACAGGCAAGATGTCGGACAAATTTTAGATCAAGACATAGTTGTTTACATGCATGAAGAAGTGCACCATTGAGTAGATATCAACGTCTTGCATACCTTCAATATCCGTACAACATTCGGATATTGCTTTGTTTCACATCCGCACCGAAAGGCAAGCCCGGGGGTGGATTCACTTCAAGCCCGTCCGATACGCCTACGCTGGATTCGGAAGCAAGCGGTGGCCGTCGCTGCCTCTTCACCTAAGATGCCCCGTCTGATGTGGAAATTGGAAACACAAGTTCTTCTTCATCCGATCCATTTTTGTCTACGCTTTTTGTCTTGGCGCATATCGATTGTTTAGTTGTTTAAAAAATTTTAGATAACTCACCCCGTTGCCTTTGGATGAAGAAGGCCAACGTAGGGTGGAGAATGAGCTCCAAGCAAGCGAACTAGTACGAAAACCGGGAGCGCTTGAGACCGCCGTGGTTGCCAAGCTCATGAATGAACACGCCACGGTGGTTGCCAAGCTCAACCAGGATGAGCCGATGAGGCGTTTACCAAAGAAGATGTGGACATTTTCTTCGGCCAACTCCCCATCCTTTTATAATCTCTCGCGTAGGTCTTTGTGTTTGTACCTAGGTGTCCTAGGATGAATCGGGAAAAGGTATAAGACAACAAAATTATTGAGCAATGTTGTACAAGCTTATAGATAGCACGAGTCACATAGATATGTAGGACAAAACAAAACCTTTTAGAGCCATTCAAAAAACCTTCAAAAAAAGGAAGGATAATGCACTTTACAATCTAGATTTCGGTGCTTACCCAAGAAGATGTGCTTCTCTTGCAACATCTTTTTTTCGCCTCCACGCAGAACACCAAGAGATCCGAGCGGCCGAACGCCCGCGATAAATGCCTCGTTCACCGCCGCTCCCCGCCCGGTCGGGATCCCCTGGCGAGGAAGTCAAGACGATGGCGCGACCTCGCCGTAGCCGCCACCAGGAGGCCCCGCGAAGGACCCCAGATCTGCAACCACCGAACAAAAACTTCTGTATTTGTTGTTTCTAGAACCATAGGAAAAAAGCAAATCAGAAAGAAGCGGTCCTCACAGAATAATGGATGAGCTTAGTGGAGGAAAAGTTCAGGTTGTTGGAATTGATTGAGGTGCAGAAAGCTGAATATGCTGCTCATTTGCTTGAAGGACCCGCAGGAATTTGGTGGAAAAATCATCATGCCACCTACCCACCTAATACTTCTATTACCCGATATGTTCACTTAGCTTTCCGTGATGCTTATATTCATCCTAGTGTGATTGCTATGAAGTTGGGTGAATTTATCAAGCTCAATCAAGATGACAAGACCATCACTGAATACCTTGAAGATTTCAATCGTTTGTCTCGATATGCACCAGATATGGTGGATACTGAAAAGAAGAAAATAGCAAGTTTCAGAAGAGGGCTTAATCTAAAGATGCAGAAGACTATTGGGCCCCGTTTAGAAAGAGCTTCAATGAGTTCGTCAGTGACTGTTTGCTACAGGAGGAGATAAACAACGCATATGCTGCTGCCAAGAGCAAGAAGAGACCAATGGAAACTAGTTCGAGTCAGAACAAGGTTCTAGTAGTTTATCTTCCAAGCTATCCCCAACCAGATGCACCACCGCAAGAGGAGCCATAGTTCGAGAATCCTCGCTACAGAAGGCTCATGTTACACCCTCTGAGAGAAAAGACGGATGGTATTAATAGTGCTTCTACTAGCAACAAGTGCTATAATTGTGGGACGTTAGGACATTTTTCCGTGTTTTGCCCACAACCCCGGAGGAACCAACCCTACGAGTGCGTAAGATTGGACAAGTTCACTCCACCGGTATTGAAGAAAGTCCACAAGGAGAGTCTCAGAATCTGGCTGGAACTTGCTTAGTCAACAATCATGATGTTTGTTATATTGTTTGACTCTAGATCGCCTCATTCTTTTATGAGCGAAGCTTTTGCCCAAGAACATAATGAGAAGATATCTGATTTGGGTTATGGTTATTGTATTAGCTCAGCGGTGTGGATACGGGATCACCAAAGAACTCTCTTGAGTTGTTCACGGGGTTCTATCCTAGCCTCATGGCCACAAACAACTCCCGTAAGGCAATGGAAGCATAGCTACGGTGACTTCATTGTAATTAGGATAGAACACTAGTCGGGTTACCTTGTTTAGAGTTCGGTGTTCGGTTCCTCTACGAACAACCCTCTCAGATCCGACTAGGATCGTGGCGAGTTCCTTGGCTCCTTAGACTATAAAAAGGCGGCCAAGGAACACCTCATAGAGGAGAGCACGAAGGCGGAGCACGATCACGCGTCACAAAGCTTGACTACGATCAAGCCCCTCAGAAGCTCCACAGCGTTTCCTGGCTAAACCCCATCAATCAAAAAACAGGCTCACGCCGACCGACGTAAAGGTCTTTACTCGATCCTTGATCGAGGGCCCGAACCAAAGATAAAAACCCCGCTCTCAATGTCACCGCGCAACAAACCGCCGGCCTCGAGGTTCATCGAGGCCCGAACAAACCGCCTCCTGTTCACCCCGTGGCGGGCTCTCGGTCGTAAAACATCGACGGTGGCGCGCCGGTAGGGGGCTCGTCGAATTTCAGCACGAGAGTCCGGCGGACCACGACATCATGAGCCCACATGGGCTTGCGAGGTCGACGACGACGGCAAGACTCGAGGCTACGATATCGAGGAATCCAGAACCGAAGAACTAGAACTCGCCGAGAAGCTCCAACAACCGACGATTACCGAAACCGCCTCGAAGACGGAGAATAAGTTCGAGGCTTGCTCGGGAAAACCCGCGCGGAAGGACCCAAACCCGAAACCGGCTCGGGAAGGTGGACAACCCGTGGGCTCAAGCGCGGACTCCAAGAGCAACCTCGAAGCACGACTTACCCGACCCGGATAAGGGAAGCTACCCAACTCGAAACTTTTTCGATCAAAGCTACCTCTACTCGGAGAGGGAAGGCGACTCGAAATAACCCCGACACCAGTCCATTACCTTTTCAGCCCCCTACAGACTACTGCGCAACTCGGCATTCGCGTATTCAAGGAGCGCCAAGACAACTCAAGAGAAGACCGAGATTCCTTTGGAGGGCGCAAAAAGAGGGCTCATCTTGACAAGAACCCTAGAGGAATGCATCATCCACTAGCCAAGAACCCTCAACGGAGCCAATCGTCAGGCAACGGCGGTGATCAGGAAAGACCAACATCGCAAGAACTACCCTGGACGGAAGGAGTGGCAGCCCAAGGCTACATCCGCTAAGGAAATCTTTATGGTGGCTACAACCGCACCCCACTTAACCGCCCGTGATGCCCCCGACGTCCAGTCCACCGATGAAGGCCTATCCAACATCTCGGCGGACGAAAAAGAACCCTTTGAAGACAAAGGAGAACACCAACGTCAAGAAAGGCTGAAAAGGAACAAGTCAAGGGAGGACGCCGAATCAGGGCAAATGCATGCATGCAAGCCTTGAACAAATATCAAGCCGATCTGCACAAATACGAAAGGCTAAAATCCGAAAGAGAAGCTGAGGACGATCAACGAGTAACTCGAGAAAGGCTACAAGGGTTGATTGACCGCCTGAAGACCGCTATGCACCTAAATGACGAGGGAGAGTCTCATCAAGGAGGCCTTGCAAAAGGCTACCCGTGAAAGAGATCCTAGAGCATCACAGTCAAAGGCAAACAGCTCTCACGTACCAAGAAGCCGATCCAACGTCTTCGAAAGGCTGGGCAGGCCAGAGGGTTCCAATAACTCCAAGCTACCCCGGAGGGATGGTAGACAGTACCAGAGACCCCCGAGGGAGAGCCCCGCTTCAAGACCAAGCCGACAAGAAGAAGTCGCAGAGTCAACGTATCAACCTACTGGAACTCATCCAAGAGGAGGAAGAACCTCAGGAAGACTTGAAGAGAGAACGACGGGAAGCTACGACAGATTTCCTTGCTTCGTAGAAAGATTGCAAGAGGTCAAGCTACCCCCAAAGTTCAAACCTTCAAACCACTCAAAATACGATGGGAAAACAGAGCCTAGACAATGGCTCAGAGTCTACTCGCAATCCATTGAGCTGGCTGGAGGAGATGATGACGCAAAAGCCGTCTTCTTTCCCATGGCCCTAGAGAGGCTCTACTGCTCCAATGGTTCGACAAGATCGAAGAGGGCTCAACTGATCTTGGGAGGACTTGCGAAAGCGCGCCCAGAAGCAACTTCGCGGAATCATCACCCATCCTATTACTCAAGCCGAAATGAAAAGCCTCAAGCGTAAGCTAGGAGAATCCTTGAGAGATTACTACCAAAGATTTGGAGAGATGAGATCCCAAGTGCATGATATCACCGAGAGGGAAGTGATAGATGCCTTCCGGCAATGGAATTTTCTCAAGATGGCAGTTCTCGGATTTTTACAAAGACAACCCGAGGACAAACGAGCAGTTCAAGCTTACTGTTGAGAAGATGATCGGGGCCGAAGAAATAACCCGAGATCGCTTTCCGTAGAGAAAAGAACTCGAAAGGCTCGAAGAAGGAGCAGAACAACTCTCAACAAAGAAAAGAAGCGAGGACCGAGACAACACGGTCGCAATGGCGGAAAAAGTCAAAGAAACCCCTACAAACAAAGGTTCAACAACAACAACAACGGCGACAGAATGTAAGCAATATCAAGCTAGAGGACCTACCTCGCATCTACCACCCCGGAGCTCAAGACACGCCGGAAGTCGTTCCACCTTCCGGGAGAAGTACAAGGGAGGAAACAACTCGCTCAGAAGGGAAACAATCAAGAAAACAGAGAGAAGAAGCCGGTGAAGAGCCAAAGACGGGAGATTTCGAGAAAGCAATAAGATCTCTGAACGTCATATTCTCTGGAGTACCCGGATCAAAGAGCAAGAGACAAGATAAGCTAGCACTCCGATCAATCATGGCGGCCCGAGCCCGCAACTCCGCGCTATCTCAACTGGTCCCAATACCCAATTCAATTCACGGGGGGATCAATGGACAAGTGTGGCCAACGCCCGGCTGTATCCCTTGGTACTAGAACCCACGATAGCCGGAGTAACCGGTACCAAGGTGTTGATCGATGGAGGAGCAGGATCGAACATCATATTCTCGAAACACCAACAAGATGGGACTAGACCTCTCCTGATTAATTGCTCCATCCAACACTCCTTTTTATGGGATAGTTCCCGGAAGAGCAGCCATACCAATCGGACAAGTCACCTTGCCGCTACATTTGGATCTCCATCCAACTACCGGACCAGTACATCAAGTTCGGTGGCGATCTCGAGTCACCATATCACGCCATCATGGGAAGACCTGCTATCGCAAAATTCATGGCTATTCCACACTACCCGTATCTTCTGCTAAAGATGCCGGCACCATTTGGGGTTCTCTCCATCAAAGGAGACCTCAAGAAAGCTTTCGAGTGTGACGAACAAGCCGTGGAGATTGCAAACAAGACAGAGAGCTCTTGGAGAAAAAGAACTCAACCCGGATGGCGAGGGAGACAAATCGAGGAAGAACTTCGAGGTACCAACCAAGAAGCAAGCAATTCTGATTCCACCGGAAGAAGCCGACGTCAAGCACATCGACTTACGGGCGGGGTGATCCATCCAAGACGGCGATCATTAGCGCTCACCTATCTCCAAAATAGGAACTCGCGCCACCGGCTTCCTAAGGCAACACGAGATATATATTCTCACGAAACCGCGGACATGCCCTGTCCCAAGGGAGCCGGGCCGAGCACGAATCGACATCAATATGGGATCCAAACCCATCAAGCAAAGACTAAGGAGGTTCTCACCAGAAAGAAAGAAGCCATCAAGAAGGAGATTGCGAAACTACTCGCAGCCCGGTTCATCGAGAAAATCCTACATCCCGACCGGCTCGCCAACCCAGTTCTGGTTCGAAGAAGAATACCTCCTCGATTGGCGCATGTGTGTGGACTACATAGACTGAACAAGCATTGCCCAAAAGATCCCTTCGGGCTACCTAGGATCGACCAAATAGTGGACTCCACGGCCAGGGATCGGCTCTACTATCATTCTTGGATTGCTACTCGAGGATACCACCAGGATCACGAAGAAAGAAGATCGAGCAAGACCTCTTTTATCACCCCCTTCGGTGCCCTCTTGCTACAAAACAATGTCCTTCGGATTGAAGAACGAGAACAACGTATCAAAAGAGCGATACGAGACTTGTTTGAGAGAGCGGATTGGCAAAAATGCCGAAAGCATACGTAGACGACATAGTGGTGAAAAACAAGAGAACCGTAAACTCGATTCAAGATCCGGAAGAGACTTTCAAGAACCTCAACAAATGGAAATGGAAGCTCAACCCAACCAAATGCGTCTTTGGAGTACCATCGAGGCAGCTACCGGGGGTTTCTTGGTCAAAACAACAGAGGCATTGAAGCCAGCACCAAGCAAATCAAAGCAATCACCGAGATGACACAATCCCGGCGTCAAGGACGTCCCGTAAGCTCACAGGGTGCATGGCAACACTCAACAGATTCATATCCAAACTTGGAGAGAAAGGGCTACCCTTCTTCAAACTCATCAAGACCAAGGGAGAGTTCAAGTGGACCGATGATGCAGACAAAGCGTTTGAAGAACTCAAACAATACCTAACGTCAGCACCAGTCCTAACACCTCCAAAGGATCAAGAAGAACTCCTACTCTACATAGCAGCAACAAATACAGTGGTCAATTCAGCAATCATCATGGAAAGAGAAGAGCCCGGACATGCCAACAAAGTGCAGAGGCCAGTTTACTACGTGAGCGAGGTTCTATCCGAGTCTAAAGCTCGATACCCTCATGTACAAAAACTACTCTATTCCATACTGATCACATCAAGGAAACTACGACACTACTTCGACAGCCACAAGATCACGGTGGTGACAGATTCACCACTAGGCGATATCCTGAGGAACAGAGATTCAACAGGGCGCATATCAAAATGGGCGAAGAGAACTCGAAGCATTGAATCTAGAGTTCACCCCAAGAAGAGCAATCAAATCCCGTGCACTTCCGATTTCATAGCGGAATGGGACGAGCTCCAACAACCCATATCGATGACATCAAGAAGCATTGGAACATGTACTTGATGGATCGTTGAAGCTAGGGGGAGCAGGGAGCCAGGATTTTATTTATATCTCCGGAAAGGAAGACAACTCAAGTACGTGCTACAAATCATGTGGCAAGCTACAAACAACGAGGCGTAATATGAAGCACTCATCCACGGCCTCAAGATAGCAAGAACTACGGGAATCAAGAGATTACAAGTATATGGCGACTCCATTTGTTGTCATCAATCAAGTCAACAAAGAATGGGACTGCACAAAGGACAACATGGGCCTCTATTGCACGTATACGCAAGCCGGAAAAGAACTTCCAAGGCCTAGAAATCCTACACGTGCTCGGGGATGCGAACATGGCAGCAGACGTGCTAGCCAAACTCGGATCTGACAGAGCACAAGTCCCACCAGGAGTATTCGTCGAAGAGCTCTTGAAACCATCCATCAAGTAGAACCCAGAAGAAGACAGCATGGAGCAAACAGCTCTAGACGGAGTAATGATAATCTCTCCAGGTCGCAGAACAACTCCCTGGATCGAAGACATCATTAACTTCATAAAAAACAAGACACTACCCGATGACAAAGCTGAAGCAACAAGGATCTTGAGAAGAAGCAAGAACTATGTGCTCATCGGGAACAAGCTTTACAAGAGAGCAGCATCATCAGGAGTACTACTCAAATGCATAAGCTCCGAAGAAGGAAAAGACATCCTCCAAGAAATCCACTCTGGATATTGTGGAAACCACGCAGCGTCAAGAACCCTCGTGGGAAAAGCATTCAGAACAGGATACTACTGGCCAACAGCTCTCAAGGACGCAGAAGAACTCGTCAAAAGATGCAAAGGATGCCAGATGTTTGCAAGACAAGCGCATGTGCCAGCTCACAACCTAATCTGCATACCACCATCATGGCCTTTTTCGTGCTGGGGACTGGATCAAGTCGGTCCACTTAAAAGAGCCAAGGGAGGATACGAATATATCTTCATCGCCATTGACAAATTCACCAAATGGATAGAGTACAAGCCATTGGTCACCTACAGCTCCACCAAGGCGGTCGAGCTCATCCAAGAGATCATGCACAGATTCGGGATGCCCAACAGGATCATCACTGACCTCGGATCACCATTCACAGCGGCAGAATTCGAAGATTGGGCACAAGATTGTGGCATACGGATAGACTATGTCTCTGTAGCACATCCTCAGGCTAACGGACAAATCGAAAGAGCAAAAAGCGGACTCATCCTTGCCGGACTAAAGCCAAGACTATATGAAGAACTCAAAGACTACGGAGCCAAATGGATTGAAGAACTTCCAAAAGTCGCCCGGGGGCCTAAGGACTCAAATCGCCAGAGCAACAGGCTACTCACCCTTCTTCCTAACCTATGGATCGGAAGCCGTTCTACCGCCGAGATCTCATATGGAGCTCCCCAAGAATCGAGCAGTTTGAAGAAGGAGAAGGAGAAACAGACAAGAAGACAAGAAATCGACCGTGCAAAAGAGGTCAGATCAAATGCCATCCTCCAGAACGCAAGATATCTGCAAGGACTAAGAAGGCACTACGACAAGAGCACACGTCCAAGAAAACTCAACCCAGGAGATCAAGTACTCAAGAGAAATCAAAAGACGGAAGGCAAGCACAAATTGCTCGGCCATGGGAAGGACCATACATCGTCAAAAGAGTACCGGGACCAGAACCTACGAACCGATGACCTTGCAAGGAGAAGAAATCGAGAAACTCTTGGCACATAAGCCAACTCGGAAGGTTCTATCCATAATCGAGGAAACTCAAGGCAACAGAGAAAGAAGCGAACGCAAAAACAACTCTCTGATACTTCAAGCAGAAGAAGATCAAGCCGGAGAAGAACTCCGGACCATCCAACAAAGGAAAAGGTCACCAAATACACGGCTCACGGGCACTTTAGCAAAAACAAGTCGCCCGGAGCGAGCGGCTGCATGCCTCCCAAGGGAGAAGAACAAACAGCCCGAATTGGCGGTTCACGAGAAGAAGTCGACCAAAAGAAGGCACCCCGACCACCCGGAATGGAGGTCAAATTCCAAGGGTGGAACCACGCGACGCCCTAGCTGCGGAATAGCGTCCCACACCTTAAATCCTAGCGGAAGATCGTGAACTTCGACTCTTGAAAAGAGAGGACGTTGGGATCGGCCCGTCTAGGTCGCAGAGGCCATCGAGGGTCCAAAAAGTGCCACTATGTCCAATGACGGCGGACGGCCTTTCGAATCGGGCGTGAACGGTGTAGTGTTGTGAAATAGAAACCCATCGTCTCACACAAGTCTCTCGAGCGTAGTAGCCCAAACCGGGCAAGGTGGATTGTAGTGTTATGAAATAGGAACCCAACCATCTTGACCTTCAGGTCCATGCAGCGCACTTAAATGGGCCCTGACCGAGAACCTTACAAGGGACGTCATGTGATAGTCCACTTTGGACAGCATGGGAGAGCCCTAGCCCGAGGAAGCGGCAACCCTGAGTTAGAACAACTCTTTCTGGAGCACGACTCCATCAAATTACACTAGCATGTCTAAGAAAAGACAATGCTAGAGGGGCTAAAAGGAGAAACCGAATGGCCTGGAGAAACCCTCCGAACAATCGTGACAAGTCTCAATAGAAGACACAAGTCACATGCCGGAGGAAAACAACCCCGCAACCCGGGGACGCCCCCAACCACCATCAACAAGTCCACGAAGGGACGAGCTGAATCTTCGAGAAGAAAAACCCACGAAGACCAGGGAGCAAGACTGCACCAATGTCGGTTAGTCTACGTAAAAAGACGAAATGAAACTTCGGAAGAATAACCCCAAGACCAGGGAGCAAGACTCAATCACTTTTCAAATTAGTCCTACGGGAAAGACGAGCCGATACTCCGAAAGAACAACTCGGAACTCAAGAGCAAGCCTCCACTCATCATGACAAAGTCTCAAGAGGAAGACACAAGTCATTTGTCGAGAAGAAAACAACCCCGACTAACCGGAGCAAGACTCTACAACTATCTTCGACAAGTCTACAGGAAGAGACGGGCCGATACTCCGAGAGAAAACAACCCCGGAATACGGGAGGGAGGACTTGAAACTACCTTCAGACCAAGTCTACGAAAAAGACAAGCCGACTCTTCGAAGAAAAACACCGAAGCACCAAGCAAGACTCAATCTACTACGGCAAGACCTATAAACGTGCCACCGTAGCGCCAAGGAAGAAACAACCCAAAAGCGCACAAGGACAAGATCCTATACTATCTTCAGCAGATCTACGAGAAGACAAGCTGACAAGTCAGGGAAACAACCCTAGCAACCCGAAGCAAGACCTCAACCTATCCTCAGCTAGTCTACAGAAAGGCAAGCTGAACTATTAGAAGAAACAACACTGATGTCATGGAGCAGGACTCCAAACTACTTGGCACAAGTCTACAAGAAGGAGACAAGAGCCGGAAGCCTAAGGAAGAACTCTAAAGGCGCAATCTCAACAAGTCATCTGAGGGAAACAACTCGGAAGGCCACATCAAGAGCAAGCAGAAAACAAACTACAACAAGATGCACGAAGGCAGACACAAAAAAGAGTATTTAAGGCCTACAGCCAACAGGCCACCAGCAACAAACTGTTCATTACAAAGCGGACGAAGCCGCCACCCAGGCACTCAGGCCACATCAAAATCTGGCGCCTCTCCTTTAGGAAGATCAAGATCGATGGTACCGGAAGAGTGGTCACAAACGCATCCACCTCGGGGTGCTCCTCCTCCATTATCCCGAGATGATCGTCGGGAAGCAAACCCATCCACAACAAAGCGGCGATGGGTAGCTCCCGGCACAAGATGATGGGAGTAAAAGAGTGAGCTCTTCAACAGCCTCCCAGCAGCGTCTCCAACAAAGAAGCGGAAACGATCGGGAACCCTGGGAAGAAAGTCCCTCCAGACACACCATGATCTTCGGGAAGACGAATAACCTCCAACAAGGGATACACAAATCGCCCGGAGATCGGAGAACTTTGCGCGAAGAGCGAAAAGAGCATCTCTCTCCGACCGGCTCGGCCGAAACTGACTCACCGATAGTGGTCGCGACCTGAATTGGTCATCCAAGACCTGAAGTCGAGAAACATACAAGTCAAAGGAGAAGACTTGACAAATAAAGCAAAAAATGGCTCAAGAGGATAAGTAAACATACCTTCAACTTCCCGAGTAACTTTGGCATAGGACTCGGTCAACCCTCAATGGTAGCACAAGAGTCTTGGAGCTGAAAGCACGAAGATCCCGTCCCAACGCCCTCGAAGATCAGAACAACCTCGCCTCGCAAGGAGTCACATTCTTGAGCGAGGAGGAAGACGGGAGATCTCGCACAAAGGACTAAAGAAAAGTCGGGGTCAGGACATATCTCAAAAGAAAGTGAGGAAAGTCAAGAAAAGAACCCGACACGTACCTAGAACTGTTGATCAAAGGCGTAAAAAGGCGCCCGGCGTAGTCCAAACGCCACGAGAGCGCAACCCGAGAAGCCGATCAAACTCAAATCACAGAGTCTGCAAGAGACCTCGGATCATAAAGAGAGGGATCCTGTGGAGGATCAACAGCGGTTTCACGAGCGGGAGAGGCCAAGAAGAGGACGGCCGCCCCGAAGATGCTCGAAGAACTCGGAAACAACCTCGAGAACTTCACGAGGACGCCCGCAAAACAACCCCGACAATATAAAAATCCTCAAAAGTCAACAGGAGAAAGAACTCGCAACAAGAGTACTCACCGAAAAGAGAGACGAGGAGGGACGGGGCAAGCCGGAACGAAGGAGGTTTCACTTCAACGGCAACAACAACAGAACCTAGCTTAAAGCCTCGGGAGGCCTCAACCTCGCACAAACGGCAAACTGCAAACAACCCCAATAAGGCTACAAGACAAAAAGAACCCGGTATCCAAGACTCAAGAAAGGAACTCACGGATTCGGGCAAGGGACTCCACCCCTCCCTCGGCATGCTCAAAAACAAACGCGAAGCGCCCCTCAAAAATAGAGAAACAGGTCAGCTTATATGGAAAAAAAGAGGGACTCCATTGTAAGATCAACCCCCTCACCTATAAGAATATTACCCGTGGGCTCCTGCAAAGAAGCCTCGAGAAGCGGAAGATCGAGTCCTCTTGGGAGTCACGGTAGCGCCGAGGCGCGGGCTCTTCAACGAGCGCTCCCGTCGCTATGCGACCTATAAGGGCAAGTACCCGTGGATCCGGAGCAAAGGGAACATATGAAGCAACCCCAACACTCATGCCAGAACGACCAGGACTCACCCGAAACGCCAGGCGGCGTAGGCATCGCAAAGAATCGGTCACCACAACACCTCGGAGTAGTTCCGACCAAGATGCTAAAAAGGATCGGAAGAGTCGAAAAGAACCCTAGCGGTGCAAGTACATCGAGAAAGAACAAAAGAACTCACAATTTGGAGGAGGGTTGTCGCCAGAATACTCGGCAAAGAACCCGAATCGAGTCATCGAAACATCCTTCAACAGAGAGCGAAGGGATACCATCAACTCCGCCTCGGGGCAACTCAAGCATCACCACCAACACGAAGGATCCTCGGGGGCCGGAGTACTCGAAGCCAAGCCTCTCCTCGCCATCAAAGGTTGAACCCGACGGTGAAGAAAACGGCAACGATACGGGACCACCGAGGCCACCCCCGCTTCAAGATCTTGACACGGTTGACAAACTCGGCAACCTCCGACTCATTAGGAGAGTCGACCTTCGTGCTATCAGATCAACGACTCATCGAGTCATGATCCATCGAGAGCGGGAGGAGGATTGTTCACATAAAACCACCCGGCGCCAAATGAGAGAAAATGTAATCGGGGAGCTCATAATCAAAGAAAGCTCCTTTTCAGCCCCGACGGGCCCGGATCGAGACACATCCAAGAGAAGAAAGATCGCCCCATGACGAAGGCGGAAAAATAGTGGAAAAGCTTCGGAGAAGGAGGAATGCCTATGAAAGTCTCACGTGGCATGAACAAAGATCGAAAGAAGAAGAACCTCATTAGGGGCAAGATGAGAAAGAGCAATCGAGTAGGACCAAGAGAAACTCATGGAAGAAATCCGGCGGGCAAGCAAAGACCCGCCCCGAACAAAAGAAAGAAAGAGGACAACCTCGAGAGGGCCGGAGCGGGAAGCCGGATGCCCTGGCGCAGACTCCAACCGATAGACTCGAGGAGGAAGAAGCCGGCGCCGCTCCAAGTCCTCAAGATCCTCGACGACGACGGAGGATTCCGCCCGATCTTCATGGCCGCCTCCACCTCGGGAACCATCTCCGCCTTCCCCTTAAGGCTCCTGGAAGAAGAGCTTTTCACCATAATGAAGAACGGCGGGGACGGCGAAAACCAAAGGGCGCAACGGGGACAAAAAGGGCAGCAAAGGCGGCACAAGGGGGATTAGGGCAAAGAAGATTGCTAATCGCGGATGCAAATGGCGATGGAGGAAAGAAACGGCGTATCCAAGTATTTATGGAGAGGGATTTTTCCACCCGTTCTGGAGATAAAACTCTCTATAATGGGAGCCTTTACAACTTCAAAATTAATTTGAAGTGACAACGGCACTCCTTTTTATGCGAACAAAGGCAACAGCCGACACAACGGCTCTGATACCTCGCCGAGAAGAAAAGAACTCTTCAAAACGCCAACAAGCAACGCTGAAACATCCCGGGCTACGACCAAGACAAAGAGACAAGTCGATCAAAGCAAAGGAGAAGAACCCGCCAAGAGATAGAAGAACCCCGACAAACGTCACGACAAAAAACCCCAACAACAAAAAAAAGTTACTATGACTCCGTGACCGCACGGAAAAAGAGAAACGCTCAAAAACCCAGGGGAAAAAAATGAAGAACCTTTAAGAGCTCTATCTACAAAAGAACTCTTAGATGCTCTGGGGCTCTGAGGATACCCGAGGCACGATTTTTTCAAAAGAGCTCCGGCGACAAGAAGAACTCGAAGACGGAGGAGAAGAACTCAAAGACCTTCCAGCTCTTTGTACCAAAAAGCAAGAAGCTCGGGGGCTACACCAACAAAAGTGCACACCGCACGAAGACAACAAGGACCGCATCAAGGCCGCATCCGAGAAGAGCAGGAAGCTCTCATGATGACTCAAACCTGAGATGCTCGGGGGCTAGCGGGACAAGGCTCTTTTTCAAGAAAGAAGAGCTCCGACGACGAGAAGAACTCGAAGACGGACGAGAAGAACTCGAAGACGGAGGAGGAGAACTCAAAAGACCTTCCGGCTCTTTGTACCAAAAAAGCAAGATGCTCGGGGCTACACCCTACGGGTGCACTTTTTTCAAAATTTGACTCCGTAAAGATGATCTTGAAGACCATATCAAGGCCTCACCCGAGAAAAGCAAAGACAACTCTCACGGCTCGACCTTGAGATGCTCGGGGGCTTGTGGATACAGGATCACCAAAGAACTCTACTGAGTTGTTCGCAGGGTTCTATCCTAGCCTGCGGCCACAAACAACTCCCAGAAGGCAATAGAAGCATAGCTACGGTGACTTCTGTTGTAATTAGGATAGAACACTAGTCGGGTACCTTGTTTAGAGTTTGGGTGTTCGGTTCCTCTACGAACAACCCTCTCTCAGATCCGACTAGGATCGTAGCGAGTTCCTTGGCTCCTTAGACTATAAAGGCGGCCAAGGAACACCTCGTAGAGGAGAGCACACGAAGGCGAGAGCGCGATCACACGTCACAAAGCTTGACTACGATCAAGCCCCGTAAGCTCCACGGCCGTTTTCCGGCTAAAACCCCATCAATCAAAAAATAGGCTCACGCCGACCGGACGTAAAGGTCTTTACTCGATCCTTGATCGAGGGCCCGAACCATATAAAACCCCGCTCAATGTCACCGCGCAACAAACCGCCAAAGCTCTAGGTTCATCGAGGCCTCGAACAAACTGCCTCGGTTCACCCCGTGGGCGTGCTCTCGGCCGTAAAACATCGACAAGCGTGAGCCGATCAACTCACCAGAAGATAGTAAGGGATGTGCGTGATTAAAATTGGAAATTTAGAGATCGTGACCCTCTCTAATAGTATTACCCGGGTTGAGTTTGGATGTTATTCTGGGAATGAATTGGATGAAGACTTGGGGAGTAATTATAGACACCCTGAATAGGGTCATCCTTTTGAGAGATCCCCGTGACGAAAAGGAACATCAAATAATTCTTCCCAAAACACCTAATCTGAATCGTGTCTCTCGCTGCTGTACAAGTTACTAGAATCTCAGATATACCAGTGGTATGTGAGTTTCTTGATGTTTTTCCAGAAGACTTACCAGGTTTACCACCAGATAGAGATGTAGAGTTTGCCATAGAGCTTCTACCAGGAACAGCACCAATCTCTAGAAGACCATATAGGATGTCGCCCAATGAATTGGCTGAGTTGTAAGTTCAAATACAAGAGTTGCTAGATAAAGGTTTGATTAGACCAAGCTCTTCACCATGGGGATGTCCTGCTCTTTTTGTGAAGAAGAAGGACCAATCTTTGAGGATGTGTGTGGATTACCGACCACTCAATGCGGTGACGGTCAAGAACAAGTATCCTTTGCCACGCATTGACATTCTCTTTGATCAGTTGTCCAAAGCAAAAGTTTTCTCCAAGATCGATCTTCATTCAGGCTATCATCAAATCAAGATCAGACCACAAGATATTCCGAAGACTGCTTTCTCCACCAAATATGGGTTATATGAGTATCTTGTCATGTCCTTTGGCTTGACAAATGCTCCAGCTCATTTTATGTGCCTAATGAATTCGGTATTCATGCCCGAGTTAGACAAATTCGTGGTCGTGTTTATCGATGACATTTTAGTATATTCAGAAAATGAAGAAGACCATGCAGCGCATCTTCGAATTGTGTTAGCCAGGCTCAAAGAGCACAAACTGTATGCTAAATTTAGCAAATGTGAGTTTTGGTTAAAGAAGGTGCAATTTCTTGGACATGTACTATCAGAAGATGGAATTTCAGTAGATCCAAGTAAAGTTGAAGAAGTCATGGATTGGAAGGCGCCAACCTCTGTTACAGAGATTCGGAGTTTTCTTGGTTTAGCCGGGTATTATCGTCGATTCATACCTGACTTTTCGAAGATCGCCAAACCCATGACGAGATTGCTGCAGAAAGATGAGAAGTTTGTGTGGGCACAGGAGTGTGAGATAGCTTTTCATACACCTGCGAGAGTTGCTAACAACCACTCCGGTGTTTGCACAACCGGATATTGAGAAGCCGTTTGATGTGTTTTTTCGATGCATGTGGTACCGGTCTAGGATGTGTACTCATGCAAGAAGGAAGAGTGATTGCCTATGCATCACGACAATTACGCAAACACGAAGTAAATTATCCGACACATGATTTGGAGTTAGCAGCCGTAGTGCATGCTCTAAAGATTTGGCGTCATTATCTACTTGGAAATGTGTGTCATATTTACACAGATCATAAGAGCCTGAAATATATCTTCACTCTAGACCAGCTAAACATGAGACAACGAAGATGGCTAGAGTTGATCAAGGATTATAATTTGGAGGTACATAACCATCCGGGCAAGGCGAATGTCGTTGCAGACGCCTTGAGCCGAAAGGCACATTGTACTATTGAGCAACCATTGCTGGAAGAGGAGTTTAGTTTAATGCACCCCGCAGTCTTGCATAACATACAAGTGCAAAGCTCTCTGGAGGAGAGGGTAATCAAAGGGCAACAATCAGATAAAGGTATCTCCTTCATCAAGAAGAAACTCGAGAAAGAACCAAGTGAACACTTTAGAATCGATGAAAATGATGTTCTATGGTATGATAATCGTCTTGTTGTACCCAAAGATAAGGAACTTAGAGATCAAATTTTGACAGAAGCACATTCTTCTACCTTATCAAACCATCCAGGCAGCAACAAGATGTACAAAGATTTGAGATCACGCTTTTGGTGGACCAAAATGAGGAAAGAGATTGCTGCTCATGTAGCAAAGTGTGACACTTGTTGTAGAGTCCAGGCCATTCACATGAGACCGGATCGCTACAACCTTTGCCAACCTCTGGTTGGAAATGGGATAACATCACTATGGATCTCATTGTTGGACTTCCACGCACCCCCGCAAGGATTTGATTCAATTTGGGTAATTGTGGATAGACTAACCAAGGTAGCACATTTCATTCCCGTGAACGTTAGGTATGAACCACATCGATGCAGAGATCTACATTTCTCGTGTAGTTCCTCCGCATGGAGTATCCAAGAACATAGTGTCTGACCAAGGATCTAAATGGACCGATAGATTTTGGGAGTGTTGGGATCTAACTTTGGTTTCTGTTTAAACTTTCGTCCCAAACTTTGAAGATTTCAGGATACTTGCAGAACAAAGACAAAGTTCTACATCAAAGATGACTTCGCAGGACTTTGGCTTCAGCGAAAGAATAACAAGAGCAAGATAAGAAAGAATGAGTCGAGAATCCGAGCGAAGACGGCCACGGGGACGGACTTCAAGGAGTCATTGAGACGACAACAAGAAGATAATAAGAAGCGCTATGGCTAAAATTGCCTTTGAAGTCTCGCGAAGATAAAGGATGTGTCTTCGCGAAGAAAAACAATTTGTAGAAAATCAATTTAGAATTCTTAGTGTTTTTTGGACAACTACGAAGCCAGGGGGGACTATAAATACCCCCTGAACTCCTTTGTAATGGCTATGTTGAATGGCCACTTTGTAAACCATATCATCATCAATAACATGTTGTGTTGAGCATTCACCCAACATCTTGGCGCCCACCGTTTGTGTGAGCAACGATCTATCCCACGGCCATCAAGAAATCATGGGAAGACCTCCCAAGAACAAGTCGCAAGCATTGCCGAGGAAGCAACAACAACAGAGAATGAAGTACCAAGAACAAGCGGAGATAACACCTCCAAAGAAGTCATTCACCACGAAGATCAAAGCGAAGAGGCAAGAAAGTTACAAGAACTAGAAGAAGAATTGATCAAAAACAGAAAGAACTTGAGGCTTGCAAAGCCGAACCAGAGAAGACATTAAAGCAAAGAATAGAAGAAGCCGGGGCGGAGCTAAAAAGATTGAATGAAGAACTCAATGATCAAGACCGCCGGTTACCATAACAAACGAAGTCAAAACAAATCAAAGCAATGAAAAGGCAATAGTCACAATCGACCCGAGTCTCCATTATCGGTGGACTTACAAATGGCAAAATGGCCAAAAGGCTTCAAGTTCAACGTCATACCAACTTATGAAGGTTTGACGGATCCAAGGCAATTCTTGATGAGCTTTGAAGCAATTGTTGAATCGGGGAGGAGGAGATGATAAAACACTAGCAAAGGCACTTATCATGGCAATGAAAGGACCAGCTCGAAATGGTATGCTTCGCTCAAGCCAAGATCCCTCAAAAGTTGGGAACAACTCGTAACAACTTTGTTAGTTGATTTCCAAGGATTCCAACACACAGGCTTAACAAGTGATGATTTGTTCGACATCAAGCAATACACAAAAAGAGCCAATAATTCAATACTATAAGAGATTCATCCAAATGAAGAACCAAATTCGAAGTATCGACGGTCGCCATCATTGCTGCAATCGGGGGCCTTAGAGCTTGACAATTGTCTTCGCATCTCAAAAGAGAGAGACCAACAACCTGTTGCTCAACTATACGAAGAAATTCAAAAATATGCACGATCGACGATGATTTCGGGGAAAAGACCAAGAAGAGAATGCACAAAGAAATCAAGCGAAGACAAACAATCAATTCAGGCCACAAAATTTCGAAATAAGACCATACCACCATCAATATCGACCACCACTTCGCGTGAACCAAATTAACAATGAGCGTAGCGAAGACAAATTGAAGCACAAAATAACCAAATAAGCCCGACAACAACGAAACTTCAATAACAAAAAGAGGAGGTTTCAATCAAAGATTCAGGGAAAGAAGAATTCTAAAGCCTGAAGAAATGTATTGCATCATCCATGGCAAAGGGGCTGGCCACACATCGAAAATGTGCCCAATGGTGAAGAAAAGCATAGAGCAATTACAACAAGAGGGAAAATCGCTTTGGAAAATCAAAGATCAATAAACTTTTGTCTCAAGCAAGCACTTCGCATAATCAGGCATACTTTCATCAAGTTACAACCAACAAGTGCTACCAGGACCACCCCCAATATACAATTGTCAACCATTGGCAATGGCTCCGCCACAATGGGGACAAATACGGAGTTCTGACCCTAAAGCTTCGGTGGCAAATAACACACCAAATGTTCAAAACAGTGGCTCACCAACAAGTTTCAACGACAGCGGTAGGGAGAATAATGACAATCTGTGGGAGGGAACAGCATAGAGCATGCAACCAACAACGAGAGAAGAAACTATTTTCGGAGAGTCAACGCAATAACAATGGAGGGACCTTACAAGAAAACAAGATGGTCACACCAACCAATCATCTTCACAGAGCAAGACATGAAACTTAAAGACTATCCACACATGGACGCCATGGTCATAGAAGCAAATATTGATGGTTGGGATGTTACGAAAGATCCTAGTGGATGGAGGAAGCTCATGCGGACATACTCTTCGCATCAACACCGGATGCAATGCAAATCAAAAGACAAAACTTGGGAAGAGCGAATATCCAATTGACTTCGGGAAAAAGGATAAATTCAATTGGAAGAATTGTGCTGCCCGTATCCTTCAAAACATAAAAACAATGCAAGAACAGAGCAAGTAGCATTCGATGTCGTTGAAATGCATAGCCAATACAATGCAATATTCGGAAGAGGAAGCCTAAACATTTTTGAAGCTGTGATAAACTACTCCTACTTATGCATGAAGGTTCCAAAGAATCAATGGACCAATATCAATCCACGGAAATCAAACGGAAGCAAGAAACATTGAAAAGATTCAACTCCAGCTCAAAAAGAAATGTCCCGGCCATAGAAGAAATTGAAGAAGAAGAAGACATGACAGAGAACATAAAGTCACAAAAGAAAGCGAAGACATGCTCCAAGGCGAAACCAAAGAAGTTTTGTTAGATCCAATGGTAGCGAGACAAGAAAATCATCATAGGAGCCAATCTAGCAAAAGAAGAGGAAGAACAGTTGATAAGTTTTCTAAGAAGCAATCAAGATGTCTTCGCATGGTCAACAAAAAGACCAAGAAGGAGTTAGCAGAGACATTATCGAGCATCGCCTAAACATCGACCCAAGTTACAAACCAAAGAAACAAAAGTTACGAAAGATCTCCAAAGATAGAACAATAGGCTGCGGTCTGAAGTACGAGATTGCTTGACGCGAAGGTCATAAGAGAAGTCCAATTCACAACTTGGTGGCAAATATTGTGATGGTGAAGAAAAGCAATGGAAAATGGAGAATGTGCATAGACTTCACGTATCTAAACAAAGCTTGTCCAAAAGACAACTTCCGTTACCAAGAATCAACACACTTGTCGATCAAGCTGCAGAAGCGAGATGCTAAGTTTCCTTGATTGTTTCTCAAGATATCACCAAATTTACATGAAGAAAGAAGATGAAGAAAAGACAAGTTTCATCACACCATTTGGAACTTATTGCTTCCAAAGAATGGCGAAGGGCTTCGCAATGCGGGTCAAGCTTCATCGAATGACTTGGTAGAACTTAAAGATCAAATCGGAGACAATCTGGCGGCATATGTGGATGACATAATAGTAAAAAGCAAGAAACATGAAGACCACATAAAAGATTTGAAGCAAACATTCAAAAATTTGAGAAAATCAAATCTCAAACTCAATCCTGAGAAATGTACCTTCGGTGTGCAGAAGGGAAAGATCCTCGGATGTATAGTTTCAGCAAAAGGCATTGACCCAAATCCAGAGAAGATAAAGGCAATCATGCAAACAGAAGTTCCAAAGAACATCAAAGACATCCAAAAGCTAATAAAAAGATTGGCTTCATTTGAGCGATTCATATCAAAGTCGCGAAAAAAAAGCTTCCCAATTTTTCAAGCACTCAAAGGAGCGAAGACAAACTTCACATGGGGAGAAGAGCAACAAAAAGCTTTTGAAGAAATAAAGAAGTATCTCTCAAATCCTTCAACATTAACAACACCAAACATTGATCAAGAGTTACTTTTGTACATCTCAGCATCCGAAAAAGCTGTAAGTGCAGTCTTGGTACAAGAAATAGAGAAAGACCATGCGTAGAAACAAGAACCAATATACTTTGTCTCCCGAAGCCCTTTCGGCTCAAAAATGTTCTACTCGAAAATTGAAAAGATAGCATATGCAGTACTCATGGAAACAAGAAAGTTGAAACATTACTTCTTGGCACACAAAGTAAGAATCCCAACGAATCAACCACTCAAAGATGTACTCCAAAGTTGTAAATCTTACGGAAGGCTTGGCAAATGGGCAGCTGAAATTTCACAATACTTCATTGAATTTGAGAAAAGAACAGATCATGAAGATCAAAAAGATCATCAAGAATGGACTTTGTCTTGTTAAGAATGGACAATAAATTGCGATGGAGCACGGGGCTCGCGCAGGGGCTGGTGTAGCAGCAAATAATAACTTCGCCGTCCGGTATCAAAATGAAATACGTAGCAAGACTAGAATTTCGATGCACAAACAACATCGCGGAATATGAAGCGGGTATTCTTTGGGGGCTTCGCAAGGCAAGAGCAATGGGAGTACAAAAAATCCTAATCAAAATAGATTCTCAAGTTGTTGCAGGCCATGTTGAGAAAAGTTACAAGGCAAAAGATCCTGAACTAGCGAAGTATTTGCAAAGTGTCAGGGATCAAGAAAAACACTTTGAAGGATTCACAAGATGCGAAGCATTTCAAGAACAAACAACGAAGAGGCGTATGAAATTGCAAAAAGCGGCAGCTCAAAAGTAAAATTGCCACCGGATGTATTTTATCAAGTATTATTAGAATCTTCGATAAAGGCAAAGATTGAAGAACCAAAGTACATCCATATCATTGAGAGCGAAGATGGAGATTAGAAATAATAGCATTTCTAAGGGGATTCTATGAACCGAGAAAGTGAAGCCGAAGAAACAAGAATGAAGCACAAAACAAGAAATTACAAGCTCATCAATAATCAACTTTTCAAGCATGGCATTTGTGAACCATTACTCAAATGCATTTCAAGCGAAGAAGGCAAAGAATTGCTACAAAGAAATACATAGCGGAACATGTGGAAACCATGCAGGCCCAAGAGCCATAGCGGGAAAGGCATTTAGACAAGGATTCTATTGGCCAATAGCCCAAAAAAGATAGCAAGGAAATAGTGAAAACTTGTCACAATTGCCAAATTTCAGCAAAAGCAAGTCAAATGCTCCGGCTAATCAATTCAAAGACATTGAACCAACTTGGCCACTTGCAAGATGGGGGAATAGACATAGTTGGAAAAACTCCCTCCGGCCCAAGGCAACCATCAATATGCGATTATTGCGGTTGAATATTTCACAAAATGGATAGAAGCGAAGCCAATCACAAATATGTCATCCACAACAATGAAGAAGTTTCTTTGGCAAAATGTAATTTGCAGATTCGGAGTCCCAAGACACATAACTTTGGATAATGGAACTCAATTCGATAGCGAAGACTTTAGAAGCTATTGTGAAAGTATGGGAATCCAACTTTGCTTCGCATCGGTCGATATCCTCAATCCAATGAAGCCGTCGAAAGAGCAAATGGCGGCATTATATGTGTGGGAATTTCAAAAAATCTAGTGGGACTTCAAAAGGAAAATGGGTTGAAGAACTACCAAGGATTGTTTGGAGTCACAATACAACCACAACAAGATCAACGAAGTTTACACCTTTCAAGCTACTATATGGAGATGAAGCAATGACTCCGGAAGAAATACAATTCGAAGGTCCAAGAACAAATGTCGAAATAACAAGTGAAGAAGATCAAAAGACAAGCAAAGACTTGCTCGAAGAAGAAAAGAAACCAAGCTGTGATGAATCTCAGAAAATACCAAGAAGAAACAAGCAAATGGTACAACAAGAAAGTGGTGAAAAGACAACTACAACCAGGAGACTTCGTACTCAAGAGGAAAAGAAACGAAGATACGTGGGAAAGTTCCAAATGGGAAGGACCCTTCATCATAACAAAATCAAACAGGCAAGGCTCTTACCACTTGGAGAACCTCAAGGGAGAAGAATTAAGCCACACATGGAACATTAGGGATCTTCACAAGTATTATCCCTAGATTTTACTTTGTTCAAGTTTTTTGTAAATATGCAAGTTAGATTCAATTTCTTAGAAACATTTTATCATTTCAATCAAGAGCTGCACTCTTTTTTCCACTTAGGGAAGCCCTTCGCGGGGTGAGTGGTTTTTAACGAGGCGAACTCTATTGTAAATTCTCATATCAAATATAAATGAGAAAGTAGTTTTCCCAATCTGTGCATTCTTTACCATTCTTCCATTTACTACGGCGAAAAAGCAAAATGCTCTAACATCGGCTAAAAAGTTTTCACAAAATAATCGGCAAGTAGGTATAATTTGAGTACAGAACTAAAATTATTACCTCTGAAAATTCTCTAAGGAGAATGTTTGGCTTCAAATCGAAGTCTTAAACTCCCACTTCGCAAAAAGAAGGGGCGATGTTTTCAAAATTCTCTAAGGAGAATGTTTGGCTTCAAATCGAAGTCTTCGCTCCCACTTCGTAAAAAGAAGGGGCGGCGTTTTCAAAATTCTCTAAGGAGAATGTTTGGCTTCAAATCGAAGTCTTCGCTCTCACTTCGCAAAAAAAGAAGGGGCGACGTTTTTCAAAATTCTCTAAGGAGAATGTTTGGCTTCAAATCGAAGTCTTCGCTCCCACTTCGCAAAAAAAAAGGGGACGATGTTTTCAAAATTCTCTAAGGAGAATGTTTGGCTTCAAATCGAAGTCTTCGCTCCCACTTCACAAAAAAAGAAGGGGCGACGTTTTTCAAAATTCTCTAAGGAGAATGTTTGGCTTCAAATTGAAGTCTTCGCTCCCCACTTCGTAAAAAGAGAAGGGGACGACGTTTTCTAAAAACTTTCAAATCAAAAATATTATTGCTCCAAGTAAAAATCTCATACATACAAAAGAGATAGGTTTACATAAAAGATATTAATACACCTTACAAAGCATTTACTCAAGTTTACATACAGCATAAACATACAAAGTTTAAACAATTAAAACTCTTGAAGCAACACTAGTTGCTGCCGCTCAAAATATCTTCGACAACTTCATTAATTATCTTATCCGCGTATCTTGAATATGTCCCCAAAGATAAAGCTTGGGGACGCACTTGAGCACGATGACTGAAAGAAAATAAATGTTTTAAGAACCAAGAAAAGACAAGGAAAGAACAAAAATAAAAAATTTGGGCAACACAAATATTACACGTCCGATAGTACTAAAATCGACAACCCTAGGCATCCTATAAGAATCCTTCGCTTTTGACTTTCCAAGGCATACGTCCACAAACCCGCCAACATCAGCACTACCGAAGCCTCCAAAAATTCTGAAGTCTCGAAAACAAAGTTATCCTTAGCAATCATAAGAGGCATCACAGCAACGATATCTTGCGCAAGCTTCGCTTGAGAAACCTGCGCAGGATATTCCAAAGTCAAAACTTGGCACAAACATCGCAAACACAATATGACTTCACGGTAATAATAACCGCGGGAGCACAAACCGAAAGTTCAAACAAGACCAAACAAACCGTTAACTTAACAAATTTACAACACTTCTTGTCAATATGTTTTTCTTTCTCCTCTCATAACACTCAAAGTAAAAAAGTAGTCCATGAAACTAATCCCTCCCGCTCACCGACATTTTTTACGCTCCGCTCATCTTCAAGAGCCTTCTTTTCTTTCTTCCTCTTGTAGCTTCTTGAGCCTCCTCTTCCTGTAAGATATCGAGTTCAATCTATTAAAAAAAGACAAGTCAGAATGCAAAACAAACTTTCAAATTCATCCAAAACCAAACATAATAAAGATAAACAAAAATACCTTCTTCAATTTCTCTTTGACTTTCTCAAGACAAGTGATCTCGACCACACTTGCACCAATACTCATTAAAAAACTTCTTGCAAAGAATATGAGTACGGGTAGGAATCTTGTTGATTGAATCACCAGGGAATTTAAAGTTAGAATCAGCAAAGGTCTCATACAGTGGATCACCGGCTTCTTTCATAAGATGCGAAAGAGCTCGGGTTGAATACATCACACTTGTGTCGAGGCCTTGATCGAATAACAACCCCGAGATCCTCATATTGCCGGCACAACCAACTAAAAATGGATCATACTCTCCAAGTTCCCAACAAGGGTCTTCGGGAGTAGCACCCCACTTTTCATACGAAGCCTTGCACAACTCCCACATTACGGTAAATTTCCTATGCAACATCGATCCATTTCCACACTCTTCTTCTCAAGATACTCCTTTTCTTTAACAAGATTAGCAATAGTAGTCTTCGCGACCTCAAGTTGTTGATCCTTCTCCTTAATAGTATCGGAAGCACCATGATACAACCGATCAAGCCTATGCCACTCATCAACGGCATCACCCCTTTCTTTCTCTTTAGGCGCAAGTTGAGATTTCAAAGATTCAATCTCCCCAAAAGTGACTTCTCTCTAACAAAGAAAAAGCGTCGCGCTATCTTCAAAAATTTCCTAAGGCCACGCCGAACAATGGCGCCATGTAAATAAGATAAAGAAAGTTAGCCACAAGTAAGACATAAGCAAATAACTTCGCATGAAAAAAAAAAAAAGAAAAAAGAAAGATATATACCTTATACATCGATTCAAAGCCAGCATCAACCAACTCAAGAGGGTTCATCTTCGCCAACTCGCCCTCGGCATCGGAACCGAGAAAGCATCATCAATACATTTAGATAGCTGCTTCTCTGGTTTCCTTGGAAGAACGCGCTGCTTGTCTATCCTAACTCCAACAAACTTATAAGAATCCAAATTAACACCACTCTCTAAGCAAAACTTCAAGGTATTCTCAATAGATTTTGAAATAGCCGGAAGTCGACTCAGGTGCATCAACATCCACTTGCGGAGTTGGATGATCTCCAAGAACATCCTTCATGGATCCAACATCGATAGTTTTCTCTTTAGATGAAGTCGCGACATCGAGGGAAAAAATTGAGCTAACACAAATAAAAGAAGAAGAATCGAGGGAAAAAGAGGCTTTCAATCCAAAAATTGAAAAAAAAGGCGAAGGTAAGGACACTTACAAACTTTCTCACCCTCCTTCAAGGGACAAGAAATTTTCTCCCGAGCTTCAACATTCACCAATGACTCAGACAACCGACTTTGCTTTGGTCGAGCTCAGCTTCTTAGTCCTCAACATCGAAAGGTCATCAAAAGAAACACCAACGATTCGTGTTCCCTTTCTATGAAGCTTTTCCTTTACAAATTTCACAAAGATTGCGAGCTTTTTTCGCTCAAAGATTGTCCTACAAAAGAAAAACAGTTAAAACAAAAGAAATAACAAATTCTCAAGAAAAAGAAGAAGAACAAAGAAGCATAAAAATACCGGAATATCTTCGACATCCATCACAACCGATTTTTTTCAACAGAATTTGAGAAACCTTTGCGGGGCTCGAAACAGGCTCCACGTGCGACTTATTTGCGGCATCAATTTCCTCATTCCTCTCAAGCACCTCTCAGTATCGGGAAGTGAGGAAGGATTCTCTGTGTGTAATCGACAAGTGATTCATATGAATATTTCTAGCTAACTTAGCCAATTCTAGAGAATCATGGTCATCACATGAAGCAGAAGTTTTGACATTCAGCTTCGCTGGAAAATCAGGAGTTGAATCCCTAAGTCTAGGTGAAAGAGGAGATGCAAGTACCCGTGGCGAAGCTTCCATCATACTAGCATCGGCGTCGGCATCTTCGCCAAATTGCCCCGTAGCCGCCAAATTCTGCGAAGATCCAAAATTGCAAAAGTAGCCCGCAAGCGGAGTAAGCAAAGCCGGTGTCGGACCGGTAGGAGCAAAAGTTTTACACATTTCCCTCACCTCCAAATCCCGAACAAAAGTATCGGCATTTGAGCCATCAACTTCACTATCGGTCAAGTCTAAATTATCAAGCAAGGATGGCACTACCTTCTTAGCCTTCTTCTTTTGTGGCTTCAAGAAAGTGGCCTTCGCGGGCGTCTTCGGCGAAGAAGACGGCTTTGCCTTATCACTTCTTTTCCTCTTCAAGTCTTTATCGGCTTCATTCTTATCCTTTTTATCCCACTTACGAGCATAGCGGGAGGTGGACGGATCTTGTAAGTTATATTGGCCAAATCAAAGATCCAATTCAACCTAACATAATCTTCACCAATAATTTCATCCATAAGTTTCCTTTCAGTATGTAAGTATTTCCCGAGCAAGTCAACAGCGAAAACAAATTCTTCCTCGGTCTTAAACTTCGAGGGCATCACAAAGATCTCTGTCGGGAAAAAATATAGTCCATCTCCCCTAATCTTCTTATGGTGATAACGAAGAAAATCCCACCCGGCATGAAGTGGCCAAACACCAGCAGCCACATACTCCTCAACCAAATCACGAGTAGATTGTTGAGAAACAACTCTTCAAAAGCTTTCAAACATTGAGCAACTTTTTGACTTAGTGTAGCTGGGTTTGCACTCAAATTTTTCCCTATGCATCTGCAAAGCTAGAGGATAACTCTTCAAAACTCCCCTCCCCGCCAAGCCTCTCTTCCACCATTGGAACTTTGTGATAAAACCAGTAGTTGTACCAACCATCAGTCCACTTATTCTTTGATGCGGGGGAAATTTGCTTCCGGCCCCGAGCAGTTTTGAAACTACAGCATCCAAAATACAGCTTCACTGTCGCTGCTCAATCTTTTCGAGACCGGAATTGGGTATGCAATTCATGCAAAGCACAAAATGCATCAATATCTGGTTTCACTTCTTGACTCCGCACAGCCCAAATAAAAATCGATAGCTTAACTATAGCATTTGGAGTCAAGTGATGCATCTCAATATTGTATTTTTTGAACACCTCCTCAAGAAAGTCTTGCGGTGGCATGCGAAGACCAGCGGTAAACAAATCCTTAAAGACAATACATTCATCCGGCTCGGGCTTGAGTTTTTTTTCGTCGGGCTTCGCTTGTCTATATTGGCCTACCCTAAGCATGCCATCCTTGACCAATTTCTGAAAATCTTCGTTTGGTCATCTTACTACGACCAAAAATTCAGGAAATCCTATCATCGAAAGCAATTCAGACTCACGAAGCTGAAACATCCGAAAGTCCATCCTCTGAATTCTCTTGTTGCGAATTCACTTCTTCGTCGACTTCCTGTTCTTGAGAATCGGGCAAGATATCCTCAACAAGGCCCATTCTAAATCAGAAGAAGAATAACGCTTAGAATTATAAGAAGCAAGGACACAAAGAAATAAAATACACTTCGGAAGGATAATACACCTGAATAAGGAGATCTGAAAAAGCTTCGACTTCGGGGAAAATTAACTTCGTAAATAAGTTCTCACTTCGCAAGAAAAGTTGACTTCAGCGTCACCGTGAAAAAATTCAAAAAGGTGGCCCCTCTTCAAAAAGATGAAGAAAACGAGGGGTGCTCCGCTACTTATAGACCCCTTCTGGTCAAGCAAATAAACTAGCCGTTAAAAAAAATAAATTTACTTAGCGAAGATGTTCGCAAACTTAAAATCAAAATTCAAAGTCCAACTTCAAAGTCCGGGGCGGCGTTTTAGATCGAAACAAAGTTCTAAGAAAACTTATGATTCGTGGGTTTCATGCCTTTGAAGTCGGCCTTCGCCCACGAGGGGCTGCTGTTGGGATCTAACTTTGGTTTCTGTTTAAACTTTCGTCCCAAACTTTGAAGATTTTAGGATACTTGCAGAACAAAGACAAAGTTCTACATCAAAGATGACTTCGCAGGACTTTGGCTTTGCGAAAGAATAACAAGAGCAAGATAAGAAAGAATGAGTCGAGAATCCGGCGAAGACGGCCACGGGGACTTCGCTCACTACTACAGAATTGTCCATCACTTGCGGGCTCCAACCCCCTTCACTTGCCGAAAACTGAACCGCGAGAACCATAGCGGTAGTGATGTGGGGTTCAAACACTACCGGGTCAAAACATCGGCGGTGATTTGAGACAACACTGCGGGTGTCAATGACCCGACAATTACTTCAAATAACACTACCCGGTGTGCAACGGGCCGGTAGTGTTGAGGAACAAAACACTTTCGGTTGTGTATCGAAACCGGCGGTACCATAATAACGAACACATGGCCTCTGTGTCAACCGACAGAGATGTTTCACGATCACACCGCCGGTTGTACATTTCAACCGAAAGTGTTTGTTATGCCAACACCGCCGGGGTGTTTCAAACCTACGATGTTGTAGACGGTGGCACTACCGTTTTTTTGGATGTCCGACGGTGATTGCTATGCCAACGGTGCGGTTTGTAATAGCCGGCAGCGTTACAAAATAAGAATGACCAGAATTACAGCAACGTATAATGTCGGGTTTATCAACAAACCATTATCATAATCACATGTCCACATCACGGGGTCTTGGTCAAGAGCCAAGTAGTGTAGCAGTTACAATAGCTCACAAGTTTAGAGTGTCTTGGTCGGCAGCCAAGACATCGAGTAACTCACATGTTCGGATCTCTCACAACATCAACAACAAACTACGGTAGTCTCTTGATAAGTTCTCGTGTATTTTTGTTCTTATAGATCACCCTACCCTTTGCAATGGAAAATCATCCTCGCTTTTGTCAATACCTCATCTATGATGAATTTGGCCAGCTCCTCTTGCAAAGGCCGCAATCTCCGACTTGGTAGAATATTGTTGGACTTGATTTTCTTCTTGCGTCATTCAGAAAATATATATGAATCGAGTAGATCAGTTTATTGAATTATTCAAAAAACAAATGAATTGGGAGTATACACACGAGTTTCGTCTTGTTATTTTGTTTGCCCGCGGAGGAATTTAAACATAAGCCCACATTGCATAGAAACCGCGATCATTCACCCCGGTGGCTGCTCTAACCGAGGCACAATATTTTCCCCATTCTTGCAACCTTGAATGGGACAAATGAAGCCCGAGTTTTGCTTCACGGACAATTGAGCCACATTAAAAGAGTTAAAAGGGAAAAATTAGAGCACGGTGATGATATCAAGTTAAGATTAGTGGTCTAAAGACCTAACAAAAGGGCCTATATAGAGAGAGAGTGCGGCTTATACTGTGGGTTAGAAAAGTAGTAGTAGTAGAATCTAGTTAGAATTCAAGTGCACCGTCTCACAAGCATCAAATGTATCTTGTGGGTTAGAAAAGTAGTAGTAGTAGAATCTAGTTACAATACAATTGTAGCGATCTCACAAGCATCAAATATATATTGTGGGTTAGAAAATAGTGAGCAACTAACTTGCATCACACACGTGATGTCAAAATTAATAGGTTATTAGGGTCACTTACGTTCAAAGAACTTCACTAGTGGATTCGAGAAGAGAAAGTGGTTTATCCTTCGAGTCCCACACCAAGATTTCATTGCGTCTAAGATTGACAACAACGAAGACAAAATGCTGGCTGCAATCACAAATTCTAATTATCGAATCATCTTAATGAGAAAGATGCGTACATATGAATTAAAAAAAGCGGTGAACACATACTCGCCGGTTTGTGGGCTAGTAAGATTTCTGTTTTCTCAAGGAACACAAATTCATCAATAACATCCATCAAAGTTTGCTTCGATCTTTGCGGGGTCTTCTCCGTTTAGTCCATTGGACGACTTGAGAGAGTCCAGTGGGTTCAAAGAAGCCATACTTTTGAATAAGCTGATGCCTTCACAATATTGTGAGATATACACGCATAAAACCATGAGGAATGCTTTCGAACTTAACAATTTGTGGCCGGATAGTAGTTAATTGCATTGCCGTGCGAGTCGGGTACCATCGTCCACGGCGTCAAGATTTGTGTGTCGGGCGCGTTGTTGGTATAGGCTGGAACAAGGTCTCCCATCCAACAAATAGCTTACGTTCTTACGGATAATGAAAAGCAGACTTTGCGAGGGCGATAACCTGAATTCCATCCAAAATTGGATCCCTTGTTTCAGCTAGGTAATAGTCATGCAATTTACGCATGGTCAGGGTCAAGTTCATCACCGGCTCATCCTCAACCAAACTATGTCCCTTCACATCTTGCATTGCCATTGGTAGGGGTTCATCTTGGTCATAATACATGTGCGGCGGCAGCTTGAATACTAATGTGTTTCTTAGCGGCAAGCTTCTCTATCTTCTCATTGGTTTCTTTCATTTTTATCTTACGGTGTCGAGAACTTGGCGCTGATCCATTTGGTTGCCGTGTTTTTCCACAAATGAGACCATGAAGCCCACGAATGTATTGTATGCTGCCCTCTGGGGGTCGGAAATTTTCTGTTTTTTGGCCTTGTGAACAGAATCCATCGGCCTTGTGTTGGTATGACAGGGTTGGTTCACAGAGGTATCCTTTCCCTTTGCCTTTGATCTTGTGGTTGGCGCCACTTGAGGAGGAGGAACCTGCTTTGGCGGGGCTGATGAAGAGTGAGGAGGGTTATGATGTTCAGGGGGTAATGAAGAGGAAGGATGAATCGTCTTCTTGCGAGGGCGATCTTTGGCACATGTCGGCGGGGGGAACTAGGAGTTCTATCGGGATTAGTATCATGGGAGGGATTAGACTCACGGTCCTCCTCATCATCCGATGACAACTTCATTTGTCGGCAATGTAGCGCTTTTGCGCCAAAAAACTTGCCGGTGGATGTTCGACCAAGTTTGGGCATGTCTTCCACTACTGGGGTGATCAATGACTATCTTGTTATACTTCTTATCAAGTATGGCATCAATCTTGACGCCGAGCATACCCACAATGGAATTGGTTGGCCATTGATGACCCCATCTTCGATGGTCGGCCAGGCACGGCCGACGCCACCTTGTCTTTAGTCCATTGCTGACGGACGTACAACTTGACATTGACAAGGTTCTTTGATGTTGTCCACCGCATGAGGCGCATTCACATCTTTCTCAAAAGCGGGCCGATCCGCGGCTGCTGCGCCCTTGTGATGAAGGCTCAAGGCATCATTAGGGTCATGTAGTGCTGCTTGTCTTTGAGACAAAAGTTGCTCCACTCTGACATCCACCAACCTTTCCGGGCGTCTATCAAACTCTTGAGTCGGTTTCTGTACAATAACCCGAAGCGGTCGATACTCTCGAGTAGTCCGACAATGCTAGTTTCAAGGAACAACATCGGCTCCTCTAGTGCGACCAGGGTGCTCCTTGTTTAAAGTGCTTGGGTGAGCATGTCATTCTCCCTCCTAGAAGCGCGAGACCCTTTCTTCACCTCCCTCGGTTGCCGCAGAGATCTTCTTGACGAGGTTTTCATGGGTTCATTTTCAGTGCTAAAGCTCCGTCTTACAGCAGTGGCGTCGTTCCTCGCCATATAGTATAATATCGATCTTGTCTCCTAATCTTGATGTCAACCTTTAAACCTTGAGCGGCGTCTCTCCATCTCATCCGATTTCTAATTGAAAATCCGCCATCTTTTGGGCATAGCCACGAGCCCGAGACGATGAGGATTTATGTTTTTCAGCGAGTTCTTGTTCTTTGTGCTCACTTGTATGAACTCTTTGCTTAGCCTGTGTTCCTTGAATTCCTCCCAGTAGATCCTCTGTGAGCTGTACTCTCCTCCATCCCAATCTGGCTCTTTACCTTGGAGCACAAACTTTTTATACAGCTCCCCCTTGAAAGTCGCGAAGCATCTACACATGGTTTCATAAGTTTTTTTCTGTACCAATTCCGTGTCACAACCCTCTTGGAAGGAGAAATAATCTTTTAAGAAGATCCATACAATCTTCTTCATAGCCTCAGGAACCCTCCATGGATCTTTTTCGTTCCCAGTCCACCTCCTGTACTTAATTGGGATTTTGTCCCTTACAAGTACCCCCAAGACACTAGAGTATTTGGACACGGTATTTGAGGGTGCGGCTGGTTCCCGTACTCATCCACCTCGGTGATAACATAGGTTGTATTCGTCTCGGGAAGCCTTGTTTTGCCTCGCTTGGTTCTCGGCTTCTTGCTTCACCAAACCTTTAACTTTGGGGCACTACTACTCGCTCTGCTACTGCAAAAACGATACCAAGCAAGATAAGACACTCTCTATTAACTTGCGTGTGTATGGCAACCTAGCTAGTCACATGAATCCGGGCACATTACGGTCACTTGGGTCACATTGATCTGGAGTTGCGACGCCGCTGGGGCTCCAAACCGGTTCGTCATTAAAAGCGGCTTCCGCGGTTGTCGGCCGATCACGTCTCGATCTCCGTCCGGGGTTATCAGCCGGTTCTATTTGAACTTGTCGACGGACTAACTTGCGAGGACGAACCACCATGGCTGTGACGAACCATGTTCAAAGTTGGTACAAATGTTGTAGAAAAACAAAATAACAAGTTGCTGCACCATCTAATACAGATTTGAGCAAACGGGTTGGGGAAATGGCGTCGCACTCACCTTGGACGAGATGGGCGGAGATGCGGGCGTGGAGGTGGAGGGGCACACGTTCGGCCGGCGTCGTGGGCGAGGATGGCGCGAGGGCAGCCGGCGGGGGAGATGGAATCTGACGAAGAATGGAGAATGTGCTACCGAAAGGAGGAGGGTGCGATTATCATCGGCGGCATTCTATCGAACATGTAAGGGGTAGTGAGAGAGAGCACCTAGGGAGGGTGGGAGAAAGCGGCTCTCCGCTTGCGCTCCTCTAAGTCCTCGGGCGGGCGTCGTGGCGAAAGTGTGATGTGGACCGAGCGAGGCGTTGGCCGGACGGCGTCGAGGTTGGCGAGGCCAGCGTCAAAGAAGGCGAAGGAGGGCGTCGAGGTGGGAGGCGCGTCGATGGAGGCAAAAGGGCGGTGTCGAGGTGGGTGGCGGTGCTCTGTCGGCGTCGTGTGGTTCGAGGGCGGTCGAGCGTGGGAAGCGGTGGGCGCGGTGTTCAAAAGCGATTGGGGAAAATTTCAAGGCAGCGCCGGTCGCATATGTATATAAGCATAACACATCACTTGCCGGGTCGATTACACCCCAGCATGTGATATATGTTCCACATCGGTGTAATTAACCCGCGGTGATGTACATACGGTGGCGATTCATGAATTTTAAGCTTTTGTAAGAGTCAAAGGGATCATGCATGTGCCTTTGTGAAGCAAGTGTCATCCACCAACGTGTAAATGGCTTGAATTTTTTTTGCTGTCATTTAGACCCAAAATATGCCCCCACACAAGATCTTAGGTTTTTTCTAGGTGAATATTTTCATTTTAGGTTTTTTAGATTCTTTAAGCGAAACGGCGGAAAATGGGAAATTACATCATGGAAACACAATAATTTAGTATGTATATGTGCATACATTTGACTCCTAGGCCAAATGAGACCATGTGGAAAAGTTTGGCATGGTGCCTATTCTTTTGGGGGTAGCCTCGGTTAAACCTAAATTACTCGGCCTCGTCGCGCTTGAGAAAATCAATAAAAATCTGAGAAAGTACCAAACCAACTCCTAAAAATCTCTAAATTTTTGGATGACTCACCCACTGATTGTGAAAGACTTGGAAAAAGTTTGAGACCGATAGGACACACGAGCATATGAACCCACGGGTAACATAAACCTAAGTGTATAGTTATGGTGACAAGGGATCATGCATGTGCCTTTAATGAAGCAAGTGTCATCCACCAACGTGTAAATGGCTTGAATTTTTTTTTTTTGCAGTCATTTAAACCCAAAATATGCCCCACACAAGATCTTAGGTTTTTCGTGAATATTTTTATTTTTAGGTTTTTAGATTCTTGCTAAGCGGGCGGAAAATGGTAAATTACATCATGGAAACACAAGAATTTAGCATGTATATGTGCATACATTTGACTCCTAGGCCAAATGAGACCATGTGGAAAAGTTTGGCATGGTGCCTATTCTTTTGGGGGTAGCCTCAGTTAAACCTAGAATTACTCGGCCTCATCGCGCAGAAAATCAATAAAACTGCAGAAAGTACCAAACCAACTCCTAAAAATCTCCAAATTTTTGGATGACTCACCCAATGATTGTGAAAGACTTGGAAAAAGTTTGAGACCGATAGGACACACGAGAACATATGAACCACGGGTAACATAGGAAACATACAAATCTTAGGCTTTTCCTATCACTACTGGTTTATTTGTTTAACCGATAGTGAAATAACCGACAGATGAAACATATCTTGGTAGTGATAATGGCTATCACTCTCGGTTCTGAACCGGCGGTGAACCTAAATTCCTCTGTTTTGGCTACTAATCGGTTCAGCTCAAGCACCGTTACCAAATCGGAGGCACATAGTATAGATAGACTAACTCCATAGATTACATAGTTGGTGAAGAACGTTAATTTGTCCAAACATAGTGATTACATTTAGTTAACAATAGCGTAACTCCATCGATTACATATAGTGAACAATGTAATCTAACTCCATCGATTACAATAGTGATCGAGCTTGTACTAAGCGGGGTTCACCTTCACCCTCATCTACGATCGGTTGGGCTACGTTAATGGCGAATGCGGGCATTTAAGTGATAACCTCTGTAGTTTTTCGGCTTCATCCGTCACTCCATCCACTCCGACAATCTTCCTTTTCCCTTCTAGGCTGTGCGTGTAGCTTTCCATTTGTTTTGTTGTCCGCATAGAAAACTTGCGTAACATCTTTTGCAAGGATGAAGGGGTCCTCTCTATGTGCGATCTTCTTGAGATCAACTGTATTGAACCCTTACGTATCGATGTTGATGGCTAATTTCGAACCCATTGGCGAGCGTAAACAGAGCTGCCTTCAGTGACCGTAGTCTAGTTCCCATATCTCCTCTATGAAACCATAGTAGGTATCTTCCACTTTGCCGTTGTAGTCTCTGATTCAAAGCGAACACCACTTGTTTTGGTATTGGCTCTTTCCATCTTGCTTTCTTGTGTAAAATGTATCCATTGATTCGTACCCTTGGTACATAACATATGTACTCTTAGGCCCCCCACCTAGGAAATCAGGTTGATTACCCAACTCTTTCCCAAAGCAAGCTTACTGCAAACCAATCGTAAAATTCATCCATATGTTTCTTATGTAGCCCATTCTCGACATGTTGGGATTTTGCTCTTTAAGCATTGCCTTGTGCCGCTACAAGGTATGGCCTCGCGTCCTCGACTGGCGTAAAACAACGAAATGTGCCTGTCACGAAAGCAACGGGGTCTTTTACTATAGCGATTTAGGTCCGATCGTTCCTTTGCCACATATTCTTCCAGCGTGGACGAGATCTTTGAAGTCCAACCCTCTCCATGTCTAGATAATATGTGCGAGAACTTCGATGGCTTCTTCCGTTGACCATCCTTCAACCATGCTCCCTTACGGTCGAACCTGTTCTGAAATACTTCCTAAAAACTTTCATCAACCTTTCGAAAGGGAACATCTCTCTGCAGTGCATTGGGCCAAGGCCTCTAATTTGTTCAACAAGATGAACCGGCCAGATGCACCGAGATATCAAAGAAAGTCGGCGGGAATTCCACCTCAAGCAAGCTTAGTGCTTCGGATATCTGTAGCTTTGCGGTGGTCCAAAGATGGACATAGGAATGACCTTTTTTTGAGATCGCATTGAGGAACGAGCACAACTTTAGGATTCCCTCGGTGAGCCTTGGGGGGAGCCGGAGACCACGTATAGCAACGAGGGCGGGTTGAGTCATAATGACATGACAATCATGGGCCTTCATGCAGCCATAGTTGAACTTGAGTTCTTTCATGTTCACTAGCCTCTTCGAGCTACCACGGTAACTGTTGGGAGTTTTAGTTCATTGAAGAAGGAGAAACTTTTTTCTTTGCTGCCCGTTCAAGGTCCATGTCGTAGGCGGAAGGTACACTGATCATTCTCTAGCCGCCTTGGATCACGGACCCTTCATGATTCCCAAGTGCTCCATGTCTTCCCCGTGTGGCTAGTGAATCCTTTGAGGTCCCCGGTGTTCATCAAATGGTTTAGGGTGTCACAAAGACACATTTTTAGTAAGGTGCATGGGATCAAGGCGATGGCGTACCCTCAATAGTGGCCCGATAAAGGCGGTTTCCAAAAGCGGCGTTTTCTTCCGGATACTCCCTTCGTGCTTTCTCTTTGCAACCTCCCCTTCCCAAGGACAAAATTCAGTTTGTCTAGTTCTCCGAAGCATCACTTTCCCGTCTCGATAATCTGAGCCCTCCCTCTTCATATTCCCCGAGCGTTCTTTTGTTCCTTTCGTTACGAGTGTCTCTCTGGTAGGAACCTACGGTTTCTCATATAAACCATTTTATTGTTGCCCGGTAGATGTACCGCATGTGTTTCATCAAGCACTCGACACATCGAGTATAGCCTTTTGTCTTTTCTCTAGATAAGCAACCTCGGCCCCAAGAAGTCGGTGATTGTAGTGATTAGTGTTCCCTTGACCGTGACATGTTCCTTTTTGTACTCATCCCAAACATCCTTCACACCCGTACTGAACATCTCTAATAGTTCATCGATCACTGGTTCTAGAAGCGTGTCTATGTCATTCCCTGGCTGTCTTGGCCCTTGGATCAGTAGTGGCATTTGGATGAACGAACGCTTCATACAGAGGTGTGGCGGAAGATTTGCTCGTAACCTGGTCGAAAGGATTCATCCCATCGTGCTCAAACCAAACCAAAGGTGCCTTACCTCTCCACCGAGCTCCTTGTAGAACATAGTATTGACAGTCCTCGGTCCACACCCGTCGGCCGGGTGCCTCATCTTGGTGTCTTTTCGGGCGCTCTTATGCCATGCATCCCGGCGCGGCTTGGCTGACTTTGCACATGCAAACAGCCTATGCACCTAGGGAGCTATTGGGAAATACCAAACGACTTTAACAGGATCTCCTCTGCTCTTGCTACCTTCATTTGATGGCCCATGCTTGTAGTGTGGTTCTTTACACTTGGGGCAAGCATCCAACTTTCCGTATTTTGTTCCACAAAGACAATATACAATCATTGACACATGCGTGGATTTTTGTACCTCGAGGCGAGGGGGCGTATCATCTGCTTGGCCTGGTATGTCTTCTCTGCCAACTCATTGTCTTTTGGGAGCAATTTCGATTATTACACTAACAAGAAATCGAAGCCTTTGTTGCTCACCCCTTCTACGGATTTGTAGTCTAACAAAGAATATGTTGGCCTCCGGTTTGCTCACTTCACAATCCTTGTACAATGGCGTTTTTCCATCTTGCCTCATTTTCTCTAGCTTTTTGCAGCTGTTTGGCACTAAGAAATGCCGACTCGCATTACGTAGCAACAAAGAAAGGCCATCCTCTTCGTCGTTGTCATCGGCAAAGAGTACCACTAAGAAAGCCCGGTAGTGCCCTCGTCTTTGCTTTCGTCCATGGCGGCGTCGTTGTTTTCCCCTCATCATCATTGTTTTCCTCGTGCCCACGCGCAGGAATGGCCTGATCATCATTGTTTTCTGCCGGAACATTCAAACCAATCTCACCATGCTCTATCCATGTGGTATACCCTGGCATGAACCCCTGTCTATACAAGTGGTTCCGGACACACTGTGTTAGCATATTTCCGTTCATTCTTGCAATCAAGTATGGGCATAAAACATACTTCCCAACCCCAAAGCATGAGCTCGGCAACACGCGAGAAAATGCGAGACTCCATGAAAGAACCCACGGTTTGCTCGGGACCCATACATCCACTCTCGATCCATCTCTAAAAAAGGTGAAATTGAAGACTTGATCAATTCAGCTCGAAAAAATGTGGCTCGTAGGTGACACATGGACTATTTAGATCGGCAAAATTGTAAAATCTCGACTCACATACTAACAAGAAATAATTATAGCACCACGGGGAAAATAGCGTAATTAATTAGGCGACCAACCTTATAGATGATGGATTGTCCACAAATTGCTTGGAAGCCTAGCGAAAATTACGTTCAATTGGAGCTCGCGGCTCTACAATGTAGAAAGAACAAGAACAAGAATCAAGGGATGTACCCATCATAACTTGAGGTAATTAGGGAATAAAATCAAAGGAGCGGATGATTGTTACTAACCTTAAACCAAATACCGTCAAGCCATTGTTCAAATACAAGCGATTCCTTCACGGATTAGAGCGATCGCAAAGACTGAGGGGAGGGTCTAAGCGAGCGCTCTGTTCTTGGGATGGTGCAGAGTAGGAAGGAGAGAACACTCCTGTCACCCTTTTGAGGTGCCCGACTTATCGGTCTTGCGGCATTATTTTAAAAACCGAGAGTGAACCGGCACAGCACTACCGGATCGGTCACACCATAGTTTTTCGATGACAACAACCGGCCATTGCATGCGAGAGAGATCGTTGTCGGTTCTTATTTACACCCGGCGGTGATATGTGTCCATCATATCACTGCCGGGCTTAATTTTCACCGGTAGAGATATAAATCTTCACTGCTGGTATTGGTCGGTCCGTGGAGTTTACGGTTTGTCAGCGCTGAGCGGTTCATCATCTGCCGGGCGCGGTTCATCCATTCCGTGAACTAAATTTCAGCGATGATACCGGGCGTAGTGATGGCGAATCTGTAGTAGTGGCTGGCAGTCACTGAGGCGACAACAAGAAGATAAGAAGCGTTGCGAAAGCTAAAATTGCCTTTGATGTCTCGCGAAGATAAAGGATTTGTCTTCGAGAAGAAAAACAATTTGTAGAAAATCAATTTAGAATTCTTAGTGTTTTTTGGACAACTACGAAGCCGAGGGGGACTATAAATACCCCCGAACTCCTTTATAATGGCTATGTTGAATGGCCACTTTGTAAACCATATCATCATCAATAACATGTTGTGTTGAGCATTCACCCAACAGGGAGTGTTTACAAAAAACCTTAGACACAAAGCTAATTCGTAGCTCAAAGATACCACCCGCAACCAAGCGGACAAAATGAGCGGTGAATCGGATCCTAGAAGACATGTTGAGAGCTTGTGTTTTATCTCGCTAAAGGCCCATGGGATAAATGGTTACCATTTGCGAGTTCTCCTACAATAACAGCTATCAAGCAAGTATCAAGATGGCACCATTTGAAGCATTGTATGGTAGAAAGTGTAGAACATCTTTGAATTGGGTAGAAACTGGAGATAGAACCTATTATGGCATCGACTTCGTTGATGAAGCGAGAATAGAAGGTTAGGGCAGTGCAACAACACCGCCATAGCTCAAGCCCATTAGAAAAGCTATGTCGATAAGCATAGTAAACCTTTGACATTCGAGTTGGTGATTTTTGATATCTAAAGGTGTTACCATTGAAAACGATTAAGGCAACGCTTTGGAGTTAAAAGGAAGTTAGCACCTAGATTCGTAGGTCCTTATCATATTGTTGCCGAAAAGGAAAAGTGGCTTACCGATTCTGACTACCTAATGAGTTGAGATCGGTCTTTAATGTCTTCCATGTATCTCAATTGAAGAAATGTTTGAGAATGCCCGAAGAACACATTCCAAATGAAATGTTTGAAGTAGATTCCGACGACTTATTTTGAAGAGCCAGTCAAAATCTTAGACACCAAAGAGAGAGTGACACGTAACAAGGTTGTGAAGCTATACAAGGTTACGTGGAGGAATCATGGAGAGAATGACGCTACATGGGAGAAGCGAGGAGTATCTTAGTGAAGTTTATCCTATGTTTCTTAGCAAGCGGTCGAGACTACCAAATCTCGGGACAAGATTTTCTTAAGGGGGTAGATTGGTAACACCACGGTTTTAAGCATGTCATTAGCATCTGCATTTCATGAGCATAATCATCATTTAGTCACATGCATTCATGCACATGAAATGATACATGTCATTTGTATGTTAAATTGTTTTAAATTTGCTTGATTATGCTTGTCATGTCATTTTATGTATGAAATGCTTGCATAATTAGTTGATTAGTCTTTATTTATTCTTAGTGATGTTTATAGGATGTGTTAGAGCAAGGTTGATGTTGGTCATGTTTACTAATTAGATTTTATAATGATAGCTTGACTTGATTTGACCTTGTTTGACTTTGAAAGCAATTTATCTTATTTTGTTCAAAAGTCATGGCTAGAGATCTTGCATGTGTGTGCACCCTTCATGAAATGTGTAGCTAATTTCATGTAGAACAAAAAGATGTCATAGGCCGGTTGCATGATAATGAGTGGATCATGTTGAAAAATCCGAAGTTTGTTTGCATTGAGGGTGAATTAGGGTTTACTTTGACCCCGGAGTAGTTTATCTTTGACCAATCGTAGTTTCAAATCTAGGTCGATTCGGGGAAAAAGTTTGTATAGGTGAGATGTTCAGAATTTTATGAGGAACATTTTGTTCAATTAGAGTTTTTGCTAATTCTACATGGTTTTTTGAGGTTTAGGGCAAAACAGTTTGCATTAGGGGTTTTAATTCAAAAAAAGAGAAGAAAGGAACCTTGGCCGCCACCGTTAGCGCTGCGGTCAGCTCTGCGCGGCGTCTTGGGTGCCAGGTGCCGCCGCTGAAGCCTTTGCCGCCCGTGCCTTCAAGATGGGGCAACCGCACTTGCCTTGCCACACACTCCACTCCTCCCCAACCCCTTCCCTTCGCCCACGCGACGGCAAAGCGACCAGCGGCCAATGGCGCCCGCCGTGCCATCGCCCGGTGTCGTCTTGCGTTCATCACAAACCACCCCGCCAAAGCTCGCTAAAACCCACCCACGGCCACCGCCTTGGCTTGATCTACATCGTGCATCGTCAAACAAGGTAGAAAACCGGAGGGTAAGCCGGTTTCGGCGTTTTTCGTCCATGCGTCGGACCGCCATTCTTTGCCCGGTCGGCCGGAGCTTCGCCCATGCGTCGCGATTCTTGGTCGTTTTCCTTGCCGTTTTAGATGCGTCTCGGCGTGTGCATGCTCGTGTCCTAGCTAGTGCTCTAGTTGTCGTTGAAGTACTACAACCGTTCTTGGCCGGAGCGAGGTCGCCGCCATCGAGTTCACCGCCCGCCCGCCCGTCGGCGTCTGTGATCAAGCTCGTCCCATGCATGTTTTTCTTCGATTAACTTAGGTTTTTGGGTCGCCTAGGCGTCTTTGAAGCCCATGCTCATGTCCGTTTGCCTCGACCTTGCGGGAAGCAATTTGGAACGCCCGTCGCCATCGCCATGCATGCCGCCCGACCGGCCGTACCGCCCGTCGAGCACTTCCCCCCATCGTCTTTATTTTTGAATAGGTAGTGGTTCAGCGCCGCTTTGATGTCCTAAGGCTCATGCTCGCCTCGGTTTAGCCCTCCTTGGTCGGAAGCGGTGAGTTCGCCGAGTCCGCGCCCCCCGTCGCCGCTCGCCGCCTCATTTCGCCGTCATTTGTTAGGGTCGAGTTTAGGTTGGGAAACGTGCTTGGATGAGTAGATCTCGTCACAAGGAAGCCGTAGGTGCCCTCGGATGCGCCCGAGAGACCCAACCGCCCGGCCGAGGTCCGCCCTTCAGCGCCGCTTCTTCGCCCAGCTGCTCTGTTTTTACTCTCAGCCCGACATGCGGGCCCCACCCGTCAGCCAGCCTTTTCCCTTTCGTTTTTCATTTTCGAATTACATGCATGTCTTAGAAAATCCATATCTCCCTCGTTTTTAGGTCGGTTTTGAGTGAGACAAATTTTGCTGTGATCCTTGTGAGTAGATCTACAGTATAAAAATTATGAGATTAGGTTTTCTGGTAGTTTTTATATTTATCTAGATTTATTGCTTTAATTGCCATGTAAATATAGAAATGCATATCTTCCTTTTGGTGCATGATAAAATAGTGGTTCCTATATGAAATGTTCATGTTTTTGCATGTAGAGTGTAGGAAAAATATCATGCAGGATATGTTCTATTGTGGAAATGTGATTTTTGATTTATGTGCTATTTACCATGCTTGGTTAGGAAATTCATAGAAAAATAATTATTAGGGTTTTTGCCATGATAATTTTTGTGCATGCATTTGTTACTGTTATGTAGCTTTTCATGTTCATGGTTAGGCAGTTTCATACATTTCATAGTACAAAGTATTTTTATGCCTTGTTTTTATGCTCGCATGTTATTTTTGTGTAGGACAGTATATGCATGATTTTGCCATGAAATTTTTATGGTAGGCATGCCAGACTAGTAGAATGCTCCTGTAATTTTTGTAGAATTTTCTAAGGTGATTGCATATTTATCATATTTATGTTGCATAGAAAATGCTTGGAAAATGCATGGTAATGTTATGGTAATACATTTTGGTTGGTTTACTAATTGTTCCTAGCATGAATAGGACCTGTTGATGTGCTTAGTTTGATAGCCTTGTGCTTTTGGTCAATTTATTAATTCTAGCTTTTATATTTTAAAGTGTGCATGTGTAGTGGATATTTAGGGAATATAATTTTATGTGCTTTAGTTTATCTTTTGGCTTGACCAGTAGGTTTATTTGGTAGATTATAACTTGTTTTGCTTGCTGGAAGAGTTCTAGGTGAAGTGCAAGCTTGAGTGATTTATTTGATGTGTCCTAAGTTATAGTTTGTCTGAAAAACAGAGCCACTGTTTTTGCTGTTTTTTTTTGAGGCTGTAGATGTTGGAATCTGGTCGAGAGTGTATTGAATGATTTGTAGATAATTTTGTTAGCTTTCCAACGAGTATTTGTTTGCTGTATTTGGAGTTATATAACTCCCTGTGTGACTGTTTTAGTAACAGCATGTCTAGCTGCCATTTTCAGTGTATTAGTGAATTAGGGTGTTTGCTTAATGTAATTTATTAGGGTTTCTTGTGTAGTTATATTCATGATTTTACAGAAGAGATATGCACTTACTAGTATTATACATCATGATGCCTTCATCCATCATTCTATTTTAGTTATATGCAAGTTTATCTCTATGCATTCGGATATTAATTCTTGCATATGCATGCATCATATCAAGATCGGAGGAGTTAGTTCGGGAGGAGATCAAGGAGCAGGAGGCCATCCTTCATCATCTCGGAGTGCAGCCAAAAGACCCCACAGGGAGAAGGAGGACCGTGACTCAAGCTTCCGAGTGCCCCGACTTCTTCTTCCTACTATTTTTTTCGAAGGCAAGCCCGGTGCATCTTTGAACTTCCCTATGCTTTCTCGATTAACTTGTTGAGTCCTTTTAATGGTTGCTGCATTAAGTACGTGGAAGTGATTGAAACCGTTGATGCACAGATATCCTTGCTGAAGTTGTTACCGTATCCTATGTAGGAGTCTAGGTTAAATAAATGCTCGCTTAAAATGATTGCGAGAGACAAGTGATTTCCGGTCACTTGTGAGGATTGTTGTTGGGTTAATCACGTTGGTGGTTAACAAGCTGCTGCTTGAGAATTGGTTAATAAAACATGTTTAGATTGGATGGATATTGTGGTCTTCCATCTGATCGATTAAGGACTAATCCCTTTGTCGGAAGCTTCATTCGGAAGTTGAACATACCTTCATATAGTAGGCTCCGCGGGAGTCGTGAGCCACGCAAGCTTGTGAGATTGTTAGGGGCCGGTACTTGTACGCTTAACGTCCGTCCCTAGGCGTGGTAGGTTGGGTTTGATCGGGCGCAGCGTAGGTGCACGGCGTCGTCTTTGTTGCCTCGCTCACTTGGTGGCTCGAGAGGAGGGGGTTGCCGACAGGTCCGAGACATACGTCCCCCTAACGTCTTGGAAGTGATCCGAGACTCCTCGACGGGGAAGTCCCCGGGTTTATGACAGAGTATTCGCGGTGGTCAAGAATCGATTCGAATCGCCATCTCTCCGGATAGTGAGAACCCGTCATCTCCTCGTCATCGTAGTCTAATATCACAATAATGGTTATTACGATTCATGCTTCGCGATGTTAAAATGTTGATCAAGTTACTTATACTGTTATTTATAGATCGCCGAGCATACGTTTTAATCTTGACTATACAGGACTTATGGTTATGTATAAATAATTAACCTTTTAACTTGGAAGAATCTGAATAGTATGTGTAGGCGCATTATTCAACTTTATTTCTGAAAATAAATGTGAGTCGGCCAGCTCCAGATAAAGCCAAGCATACTCCTTGGAGTCTTTTCCTTATTTTCTACGGTTTAAGACAAAGTAAGTCTTGCGGAGTACAATTGAGTACTCACGGGTTATTTCCCACTATTGCGGGTGACTTCGGTGTGGGGGGATAAACCCCCACTCCATCAAGGACCGCTTTGGGCTAAGCCCTATAGGCCGGCCCAGGACGACGGACTGAAGCCCTTGGCGATAGAAGACGGCGGTCATCGGGGATCACGGCATAGACGTGGTCATCAAGATAGTTCCCTTGAATAGCCCTGTTGTAATCACTACAAACTTTCCTATTGTAACCGTCGGGGATAGATCTTATCGGGATAGGTTCGACTGTAACCCGCTCCTCGGACTATATAAGGAGAGCGAGGATCCCCGAGGACATCGGATTCTCAATCAATCAATACAATCTAAGCAGGATGTAGGTTTTACGCCATCAAGGCGGCCGAACCTCGGTAAAACCCGTGTGTTTGTCCTTCGCCGCTCGCTTAAAACGTCTTGTTAGTCGCCTAGCGCACCTCTCTTTGCTCAATCTACTAGCCGGGTACCCCCTGCTAGACTATCGCCAATAAACCGACGGCGGTTAGCACGCCCGTAGGGGGTGTGCACGAAGACGCCATGACTAGCAAGATGGTGATCTTTCCCGAATCCATGGCGGTCGACCCGATGGAGGGGATATCGGTTCGGGGCGCCGCGTGGGAACAACGGCGCCATGCTCGGCGTCAACAACCCCGCTACCGCTCGGATTCAATCTGCGCCGTGCTCGCTTCGACAACACCGCACCGGCTCCGGCCTCACGGAGGTGGGCCGCTCGACTCCCGATCAGGCTCACCCACCCGTTCGTGCCGTACACGCCGGCGCTTAGTCCACGACGTCGACAATCTACGGGGACTTTGACAAGCTCCACGTTTGGTATGGGTGAGTCTTCCCCTTCGGTTGACTCGACTACTTGGCTCTCGTGAGCGGGAACAGAACGGGAACAACCTCGACAACAACACGGGGCTACTCGGCGCGCACCTTCGAGAAACAGATCTGGTCGAGAGCCATACTCCCCTCGCCGGGGGGTCATCACCGCTACTCGAAGCCGGGTCGTCCACTCGAGGCCATCATCGGATGATGGCGGCGTCCGACGTCAGGCTCTCGGGACGGTCGGAAGGCCATCCTAGGCCCTACGATTCATCGATGCCCCGACGCATCGCGGAAGGCACTTCGTCGTCGGGCCACGCAATCAGATCTACATGGCCAAACTCTCCCGATTCTCAAGGAGGGGTAGGAGGACACCGAGCTCCATGACGGCCGCACCGCCCTCTCCATCCGAGACCACCACCGCCCTCCGTGAGTCGGTCGAGATGGAGCTTTGGTTACGACTCTCCATTTGTTCGACCCGGTACCGCCCCCGGGGATGTATGGCGGAGGGATCTCGCCCGTCGGGCGATGACTCGGTGGCCGCCGAGGGGGAGACCGAGCCGAACGTCTTGCGAGCGAGAGGCTGCAACGCCGGCCGGCACGCCGCCGGCAAGCGGAGCAAGATCGGGCGAACGCTGCGGCTCCGTCCGCCCGGGAGACCGAGCCCAACCGGGCGGCGGCAAGGGGGTCCCGAATCGCTCGGGGCTCTCCCCGAAACTTGATGGCTCAATTTGACAATGTCGGCGCGCCGCGGTTCACAAAACCCCGAGCGAGGGCGCTCGCCACGGCTGCGGCTCACCGGGCCGCGGGAAACACCACCATGGATGAGATCCGCGAGTATGTCTACACCACTCATGCCCGGCTCAATCCCGCCAGCTCGTCACGCACCCTCACGCCCGATCGCCTCGCCGGCGTCCATCGCCAGAGGAACCGCAGCGGCCAGAGGCGAAGAGGAGGCGTCCTCCATGCCCAAAGGAGGAGGGAATCGGTCTCGGCGTCGCGACACCGACGCCCTCGGGCGGCGCGGGCGCAGCGGACGGCGCAATCCAAGGTGTCGGCAATCGAGCACGGGTCGGGCGCGGGCCCTCGGCCGAGGCACGGGTGGTCAACCACCCCCGCGGCCCCGATCGGGGCGGTACCAACCCCCGACCTCGTAGCAGCCCCGACGCTGCTCGAGATGTCCACTACCGCATCACCGCCAAAACAAGCCTCGAGGATTCCGAGATTCGGTCGACGGCGTGAGGAATACAACAACATGATGTACGGCAACCCTACCGGGAACCTCACGATCACTACTATCCGCCATACCATCCGGATCTTCGGCGGGTTTGGTGGCCTTTGGGCTTTAAGGGTACCAATGCCTCTCGAAGTACTTCGGCATCAAGATCCTGCGCCTTGGGTCATGCTCTACGAGATCGCGATCCGATTGGCGGAGGAGGGGAGGATGTTATGGCTAACTACTTCCCGATTAGCCTCGACCAGTGACCAATCGGCTCTCCCCGGTCCTTCCGAGCAAAAGGGCTGCGCCGACGTGGGGCGGCGTCAAGGAGATCTTCATCAGCACCTACAAATCCACGTGCAAGCAGTCGAGCACGAAGTACGACCTGGAGAGGCTGCGACTTCGTCGTAATGAACCTCTCCGGGAATACATCCATCGTTCTCCGAGGTCCGCTTGACGATCCCGGACATCACCGACGAAGAGTGTGTCGGTGCGTTCACCAAAGGCCTCGTCTCCAACAGCAATTCAGCGGCCGAAGAGCTACGAAAGAAGCTCCACAGGACCAAGGTCACAACCATGTCCAAGCTACTGGACGTGGCGCAGAAATTCGTCGGGCAGGACGAGGCCGAGTACGTTTTCCGCAAGGATTACGGCTACTCTGCCCGTCGGGAGAGCTCTCCCTAGCATGACGCCCCTCGCGACGACCAGAGGCACGGCGAAGCGTCCGCGATAGCCGCCGCCCGGGCGACTCGAGACGTTAATTGCTTTTGGGGCGAGGATGCAAAGCAACTATCGCGGCGCCGTCGTGGCCGGAATCGCCTTGGAGGTGGTGTCAACAACGCCAAGGCCGGCGGGAAGAAGAAGCCCTCAACTGGCAAGACCCGATCAAGAAGCTCCTTCACGGCAAATGCCTCCGGCACTGACCTGAATCATACTGGCCGAATCTGGCATTTCAACGCCGAGTATGAGAGCAAGAGGAAGAAGCTCAAGCTCAACGAGGAGCCGCCGAGGAGGTGCCTAAGGTTGCACGGCATCGACGGATGACGACCAAGATGACGACGTCGACCGCAAACATCGCTATCGCGGCGGAGGGGCGGCGTCATACATATGATAATGGGCAGCCACTACGGTTGCGAGGTGGGGCGTGATCGCAAGGTTTCCTCCCGCAATGTCCTGACGGTCAAAGACTTCACCGAAGGGGTTACCGACCCGATTTGGCCCGAGTTCTCCGAACGGGTCATTACCTTCGATCGCGACGACCGGTGGTGCAATAACCCGCGTACCGGGCGCTTCCCGCTCGTCCCGGATCCGTAAATCGGGCGCCCGCGCTTTGAGAAAGTCCTCATCGACGGAGGGAGTGCCCTCAACATGCTTTGTTCGGAGCTCCATGAAGGCCCCGGACATCACGAAGGATGACCTCGGGCCGTCGACCACCCCCTTTAGGGGAATCCTGCTGGGGAGTCATCAATTCCGCCGGGCAGGTTACTCTCCGTGTGCAGTTCGGTAACGCCATGCACCACCGCATCCAGTACATGAATTTTGTCATCGCCGACTTTGATTCATCGTATCACGCCATCATCGGGCGGCCTGGGCTGACCAAGCTTATGGTGGTCCCGCACTACAGCCTACCTCATCCTCAAGATCCCCACGGAGAAGGGGGTCCTTACATGTAGAGCCAATGTACATATGGCATTTATCTACGAGAAGGAGGGCCTCGACAAGCGGGAGTTCATCCTCCGATCGATTCGACGGGGAGGAGGTCATCAAGAATGCCAAGAAGATGAACCCCTTCGACCTCGAGATGCCCGAGGAGGAGCGGGCGAAGAAGACTACCAAGCCATCGGACACTAAAGACGTCTAGCTGGTAGAAGGCGACGCGAGCAAGACGACCAAGATCGGGGTGAACCTTGACCCGAAATAGGAAGACGCGCTCGTCCGGTTCCTGAGGAAGAACATGAGCATCTTCGCATGGAAACCCGCGGACATGCCCCTGAGTACCTCGGAGCCGGATCGAGCACCGCCTACGAGTCAAGCCGACGGCCAAGCCGTGCGCCCAAAAGCTGCGTCGTTTCAATAAAGAAAAATCAGCTGCTATTAAGGCGTAAGTAACTAGGCTATTAGCTACTGGTTTTATTCGAGAAGTGTATCATCCCGACTGGATAGCCAATCTGGTCCTTGTAAAAAAGAAGAATAAAGAATGGAGGATGTGCGTTGATTGTACCGATCTCAATAGGGCTTGCCCTAAAGACCCTTTTGGTCTCCAACGTATCGGCCAGGTTGTAGATTCTACTGCAGGTTGCGAGCTCCTTAGCTTCCTGGACTGCTACTCAGGCTATCATCAGATTGCCCTCGCGGTCGAAGACCAGGAGAAGACCTCCTTTATTACTCCGTTTGGCCCTCTTTGCTACAATACTATGTCCTTCGGGTTGAAGAACGCCGGAGCTACCTACCAGAGGGCCATTCAGGGCTGCTTAGGAGATCTTATCCCCGACCTCGCTCAAAGCTTATGTCAACAATGTTGTGGTGAAGACCCGAGTGCTTTCTCCCCTCGGTGGACGACCTTACAAGGGTGTTCGCTAAACTCAACGAGTACCCGTGGAAACTTAACCCGAAAGTGTGTTTTTGGCGTCCCCTCAGGCAACTTGCTCGGCAATATCATTAGCGAGGCGTGGCATCGAGCCCAACCCGAGAAACTCAACGCGATTATGCGGATGAAACCACCGCAAAACGTCAAAGACGTCCAAAAATTAGCGGATGCATGGCAGCCTTGAGCCATTTTAAATCCGCTGCTCTCGTGAAAAAAGGATCGCCGTTTTCAAACTCCTTCGAAAGGGAGAAGCTTTGGTGGACCAACGAGGCTCAAGAGGCCTTCGACGGCTTTAAGAAGTTCCTCACCACACCACCGGTGTTGGTGGCCCCGAACGACGATGAGGAAATCCTACTCTACATCGCAGCGACCAACCGGGTGGTTAGCACCGCTCTTGTTGTCGAGCGCGCGGAAGTAGGGCATGTGTACCCCGTCCAACGGCCAGTTTATTTTGTCAGCGAGGTACTGAACAAGGCCAAGACAAGGTACCTACACATCCAGAAGTTACTCTATGGGATCCTTGTCACGTCCTGGAAGTTATGCCATTACTTCCGACCATCACACGATTACCGTGGTGTCCGATTACCCTTCCGGGCGGCGTCTTGCGAAACAAAGGATGCCAACGGCCGTATATGGAAGTGGGCAATCGAGCTCGGTTTGTTCACCATTGAATACAAAAACAGGAGTACCGTCAAGTCACAAGCGTTGGCGGATTTTATTTGTGAGTGGACGGACCTCGAGACCCCCCCTCGAAGACACCAGCCGAGAACGCTGGACTATGTACTTCGACGGTTCGCTCAACATTGATGGGTCGGGCGGGCGCGTCTACATCATATCGCCCTCCGGGGACACACTCCGAAATGTCCTTGGGATCCACTTCCCGGCCTCTAACAATGCTACGGAATCTGGCCGCCCTTCATGGCCTCCGTATCGCCCCGGCTAGGGATCCGGAGGTTACAGGTGTTTGGGGACTCGGCGTTGGTGATCAAGCAGGTCAATAAGGACTGGGATTGCAAGAGTGAGAAGATGGACGCTTATGCGGCGGCAATAAGAAAGTTGGAAGGTAAATTCTACGGGCTCAGCTTCGACCACGTGGTTCGGGATCACAACCGGGCCGATGAACTTTCCAAGCTCGGCTCCTCTCGGGCAAAGATACCGGCAGGTGTCTTCGTCGAAGATCTTTGGAAACCAACCATAAGTGATCCAGCACCAGGGCCACCACTCGAGACGGCTGACCACATAGTTGCCACGTTGTCCCGCACGGTCGATGAAGATTGGAGGGTACCGATAATGAAGTACCCGCAAGAGGCTCTTGTTCCCGAGGGACAGGGACGAACAAGAGCGCCTCATCCGGCGAAGCAAAAAATTACGTCCTCGTCGAAGGTTTCCTCATGAGAAAAAGTCTTGGAGATTGCGTCGTACAAAAAGTGCATATCTGAAGAGGATGGGATTAAGGCGCACGACGAGATCCGAGGCGGCACGTCAGCAACCATGCGCCTCCCGAACTCGGGTCGGCAAGGCTTTTCGCGACCGGCTTTTACTAGCCGACTTCTTTGCCGCCGGCGCGGAACATTTGGTGAGACATTGCACCTAACCGCCGAGTTTTTCACAAAGCGTACCCACGTCCCAGCGCATGAACTCCAAACTATACCTGCGGCGTGGCCTTTCGTCTTTGGGGACTTGGCGCTTCTGAGGCCGTTCAAAGCAGCCCCAGGAGGTTTCAAATGGATTTTCGTCATGGTCGACAAGTTCTCCAAATGGATTGAGTACCTCCCGCTGGTCGACGCAAACCAGCACAAGGCAGTTGACATGTTAGATGAGATTATTCATCGCCGGTATCCCGAATTCAATTATTACGGATCTTGGCAGCACCTTCACCGGTAGCCACTTCTAGGATTTCTGCGAAGACAAGGGCATTAGGGTCAAGTATGTGTCCGTTGCCCACCCCTCGGGCCTTGATCAAGCCGAGAGGGCCAATGGTATGATCCTCGACGCTTTGCGAAAATGCCTCTTCCGACCCGGATGGTAAATATCCCGGTCGATGGTTAAAAAGAATTGCCCGCCCGTTGTTGCAGGGACTCCGCGACTTTCGGCCCGGTCGAAGCACGTGTCTCCCCATACTTCATGATATTCGGTTACGAAGCCGTTTTACTGTTGATATCGCCTTTCGCTCTCCTCGTGTGGAGAACTACAATGAGGAAGTCTCCGTTGCGGCTCGCGAGGATGAGCTCATTACGCTCAAAGAAACCTGCCTGCAGTGTTGCTTGCGGAACGCAAAATATCTTGAGGGCGTCAGGCGGTATTACAATCGCAATGTGCACGGAAGGGCCTTTGCGGTCGGTGACCTAGTCCTTCAAGGAAGCGTAAGAGCGTACACAAGTTGGGTTCTCATTGGGAAGGCCCCTTCAAAGTTAAGGAGGTAACCCGACCAGGAGCTTATCAATTAACGACTATGGAGGATATCGACATCCCTAACTCCTGGAATATCGAGCATCTACGACGTTTCTACCCGTAACCCGGGGACTCTGTAAGCCCGCTTGTATCATCTTATACTTTTTGTTGTCGCTTGATTAATAAAGTTTTATTGAGCTAGTTGACATGGTTATATTTCTTTCGACTACTGTTACAATATATTTCCATGCTCGACCGAACTCTTAAAGCCACTTTGGATCCCCTAGAGTCGTCCCTGTACTTGGTCGTTTAGCATATGCGTGGTCGTGTACTCCCGCATAGGTGACGACGGCAGGTGGCTCCTTAGTGTAGTCGAACAACCCAATAGCTTGCCCTCGAGCATCGTGTCTCCATATTGCGGCTATACCAAATAGCTAAAGGCTAGAGACAAAGCGTCTACCATAAGTGACATTATTTTTCTACGACCTATGCATAAATATTCAATCGTCGACCATAATCGTATGCATGCTAAAACGATTATAAATAAAAAGAAAGTAGTAGCTAATTATGCCACCCACATCCGGGCGTGGCTCGGCTAAATAATAAGTGTTTTTAACTGTTTTTCACTCAAACTTCCTTGCTACGGCCAAAAGAAACAAAATATTATGCACGGGGCAAACTCACCCAGGGACTTCACCGTCGTCGACTCGGAGGAGTGGGTTCATCTCATCCACGAGCCGTGTCGCCATCTCATCGGCCTCTGGCGCAGGGTTCGAGCGATGGCCTCCGTAGTCCCGTGTGTGTAGCCTAAGTGGGCCTTGCCCCGAAGCTCCACAACGGGATAGTGAGAGCGCACCATTGCCGAACGCGTGCGTGCGATATCGCGAGTGGCCCAGGTGGGTGAACTACGAGAAGTTCTCCCGGGCTACCGGCGTGTTGTGCCATGTTACGGCGTCTGTTGGCGGCGCTTCCTCCGGATCGGCCCCGCCAACCGCGTAGCCATGGATAGCGTCGAGGACTGGCCCGACGCCTTGCAGGATGCTCTCAGTACGGCCCTTCCACAGGGCGCGCTCGACTTCTAAGTCCCGAACCTGCATCCTAGCATGAGCTCGACCAGCTACAAAGACATACATGGTAAGTTACAATCATTTTATTCATCCCAATTCATAGACAGGTACTCGATCAACGACCAGAAACATACCGTCGCGATCAGCAGTGGTGTTCCGGAGCTCCTCGCGCAGCACGTCTATCTGCTCATTGGCCAGCACAAGCTGTTGCTGCAGGGTCTCCACGGAAGCTTCATACTCTACAAGGTATCATACATACAGCATGTAATTCATTTTAATACTAACACTTCCTGTGAGATCTCTACAGCCGATTATTCGAAAATACGACGATACTTACCAAGCACTTGGTCTTTGGCTTCGCGACGCGTCCTCAGTTCCCGAGCAGCAAGCTCGGTACGCTCCTCCTCGAGCAGCTTGCGGTCGGCGGCCAGCTGCCCGCTCTCGCCTCCCAGCGCCTCGCGACCACCGTCCCCCGGCGACTCGGGCAGCCTCGCACTCTATGCGGGTACGCTCGACCTCCAGGACCTCACGCTCAGTGGCGAGAGCCGCCCTCTCTTGAGCAAAGGCATGACGCTGGGCGTCACCATTGTCGGCCAGCAGGCGGTTCCTCTCGACCGCGAGTCCACCCGCTCGTCTTGAGGCGGGGCGGCGCTCTGGGGAGAGCTCAACCCGCGCCTGTCTGGCCTCTTGAAGGGCCTCGCGACACTCTTCCCGGCTCTTCACGCGGCGGTGGGTCTCCTCGGTCCGCATATCTTTGAAGGACATGCGATTACAAACCTAAGTGCAACAATGACAAGTTTGACAATGTTTGTCGAGAACTTACGCGCAGGCGGCTGGCTCCTTCCTCCAGTTGGCGTGCTAGGCGCGTCGGCGCGTCCTCTTCCTCGACGTCGGGCCACTCCTGCTCCGCCTGTTGTGGTGGGTCCTCCGCCGCTTCATACCAGCCCTCGGCTTCATCCATCTCCTGGTCCTCGCCCTCGACTTGGATATAGTCGAGGGGGGACTCCGGCCGAGTGGGCGGTGGGACGACTTGAGGTCTTGGCGGCGCCGGCTCCTGAATGTCCTCAGCCGGCATCTGGCGCCCGGACACCTCCCGAGGCTCTTTGCGGTGCGGCAGACCCACCGTGGGCGATGGGCATCCCCGTGGTGCTCGTTGGTCATCTTGCCGCGTGGTCACGGACCCCCGCGACAAGACTTGCTTCAGTTCTCTCTCCTACAACAATCAATGTTAATGGTCGATGTAATGTAAACTTACTGGTCGGCGAAGCATAGCCCGCGGATGCGGCCTCCAGAGCTACCGCCGCTGCGGCCTCCTCCACTTCGTGGCATGGACACGCCACCATGAGGGCCGACCAGTACACACTCGGTGTTCTCTCCTCCGCCTGCTTTGCAAGCGAGCGATGACGATCATTTGACAATACTATGCTCGGGACTCGAGAACACCGCATACTTACAAACGCCGCAGAATCAACACGAACATCTTCTTCTTCATCGGAAAGTACAACGGCCCCACGTGGGCGAGCTTCAGCTTGGTGGTGACGGAATGGCCGTCTCGCCGTCACTTTCCTCCCAATGAACTTCGGCACAGATGGGTTCTCGAGTGGGCGCTTGCCGCTGGCCCGTCCCTCGGCTGATGTCTCGCCCTCTGGCCTCCTCGGAGCCGCGGGTGCAGCGGCTGTGGCATCTTGACGAGCACGGGCACGGATATTGGCGGCTTCCTCGGGAGACAGGCTGAAGTAACGACTGCGAGAGATGCCATGGATCTACACATAGCAACAACAGCATCACATCCAATACAACTCGACGAAATTGAGTTACAATCAATCAGTACAGTCCGCAATAAACACTACTTACCGGTGGTGGCGGGTTCCCAGCATGAAACGTGGGCGCGAGACGCGCATCGTGGGGTACCCCAGCGGTCAGCAAGACCTTAGACACCCGGTTCCGGATCTCACATGCCGACAGGTACTCACCGGACTCACGGGTGCCAACGTTCAGCCCGGTGTACTAGAAACCGGGGTGATCCCTACGCTTCAGCGGCTGAATCCGGCGCCACGAAGGTCTCGCGCGATGTCGATGCCGTCAACATGCGGTCCTCGATCATGCCTACCAACTCCATCACACGCCGCATGTCATTCACCGGGGCGCTTCATTCCCGCCCGCCGCCTCAGGGGACGCTGGGTCGGGTCCGCCAGGCATCATCGGCGCCTCGGGTTGTGGCGAGATAGAACCACCGGTGAACCAAATAGCGCCACATTTGATGGCAATGGCATGGTGGGGAACCGCCCGCACGGTTTCCCGGAGCTTCACGCACACACCGGCGATGCGCGATCCCGAGTCCCCCTTCAACCCGACATAGAAGAAATACCTCCAGAGATTGAGGTTAGGGAGGATGCCGAGGAAGCACTCACAGAGCGTGATGAAGATGGCGATGTCGAGGATGGCATTGGGAGGAAGATGGCACAGCGGCGGCCATAGTAGGCGGCAGCTCCAGCGAGAACGGATGCGCCCGGCAGCAAAACCGCGCCCGGAAGAAGCTCTCGAACACCACCGCCTCGTCGGTTTGAGGCATATTGGGTGCGGCTCCACCTCGGGCACCCTCCATCCGGCAACCGCCTACTCGGGCAAAGACGCCGGCATCCACCCAGCCTGGGACGGACTCCTCGGTGGACTGCGAGGCGGTCCACTCTTGGTCCATCCGGATAACCGGGTCCTCCGTCGCGAGGAGCACGGGTCCCCCGCGGCCAGCGGGCGGCGGCAGCCCCGCCGACAAGCGGCAGCACCTCCGCGTCTTCCAGCGGCACCTCCACCGCGCCCGTGGCGTCCTCAACGCGCCGCGACGGTCCATCTCGTCATGATGGATCTCTCTGCGATCGCCGGAACAAAAAGATGAATAGTGCCACAAATCGATGAAAAACTCCAATCCAAATCGAAAAATCAAAGCGCATTTGGATCAATCGGCGAGGAATTAGCAGATCTACGAGGATGCTTACCTCCAATGAATCGGCGATTGTACCGGCGATTGCCGGGAGATCCGGCGGCGCAGCTGGCTAACCCTAGCCCCTGGCTCATTGTAAAGCATTTGGTGGGAGACGAAAGATGTGGGGAGGAAGGATCGTTAAGCCCCAGCGGATGAGTCGAGGTGGAGATAGGTCTTTGGCACTATGTAAAAAAAGGCCTCTGGTCGCGCGTTGAGGGCTTTGATCAGCGCGCGCGCGTCCCGCCCATTAGGGTCTCTAAATGTCGACTTTACGAGACTGTCCCGTAGCGAAATCGCGTACAATAACGAGCTGTACGTGAGACGGGTTTCGTGCGTCTCAAACTTCCCGTGTAGTGTGACCCTTGTTACACACGCCAGCGTGGAACGCCCGTGTCCCGGGGTTTTGCTCGACCGGGTCTGAAGATCTCTGGCACATACCTTTCTAAGATGCGACCCTCTGGAAACCTCACGGACCGCGGCATCGATGTCATCGTACCGCGTCCAAAAGTAGTGACGCCGGTAGCGAAGATACGTAGAAGCTTCGATTTGACCGCATGCACCCATTTTACAAAATCTGCGTCAGACAATGACGCGCATGTCGACGTCTTGGCGTGCCATGCGCCTTGTTGGCGGTCATTATCGAGTATATTATACCGCCAACCTTTATCCAATTCATGAGAAAGGGGCAAACTTATGTTACATATACCTTTACTTCTAACCTAGTTCCACTTGTATTCGTAGAAATTATGTTTTGCAGGTATAAAAGTGGAAACAGGTACAAAGTCGCCAAATAAATTAGAAAGCGCATTGAATAAAAGACTCCAAGGAGAGAACCAAGCAAGAGGACCAAACCCCGCACACAAATTTGGCCCATGCACCATCATAGGCCCAACATTTGAAGGACCAAACGCGCAACAGGAGAAGGCCGGGGCCGGGAGGCCCAGCCCAGGGGCCGGCCGGCGCAAATTTTCGGCCAAAGCTCCCGCCCTTTCTCGGCGGTTTGGAGCGGTCTTCACGCGTGCGGTTGCATGCGGTGCAAAGTTTCGTTCCCGCCAAGAAGACCTCGAAGCAAGGAGAGCCCTCCATTCACTCCTCCTCTCCACTATATAAAGAGAGGCACTCCCCACTTGTAAACACACACACACACAACACACTACACATTGTTCACTCTCACCTTGGGCACCACTCTTTTCAGTAGTTTAGTAGTAGGATTCGAGTTAGGCGAAGCTTCAAGGAGGGCTTGTCTCCTTGGAAGGATCTTTTGGTAATATACTATGAAGTTCTTTCCTTTATTCAAGTCTTATTATTTATATCGCAATGCATATGAACTAGAGTATAGTTACCCTCATGTTATATTCATATTGTGCCAACTAGAGTATAGTTAGTATGATGTGAAATTTAACATGACTAACTTTAGGCTAATTGAATCATATATCGTTCTTGGAACGTAGTAGAACTAAGCTCGGGTGATGGTCTGGTGTACCTTCGGGTTTACCTTTACTCTTGCCATGTCGATCCGTAGGGTTCGGGGTACCTAGGGGGTTTAGGTAGTTTTCTATAAACGTAAGCGTGGTGCTTAGGTCTATAGAGAATCATCATCGGAAATGCCTAGGCATCCCACGGTAGTGAGGTAGGCGGCGCGGATGGTGACGACTCTGTTAGATCCTTAGCACTCCTCCACGTCCGGGTGTCGGGTTGGAGTCTTATCAAGTGTCACCGGGGTGGCATATACCAGCCCTTGGGCATCTCCTCATCACTTTAGCCCATCTCTGCAATGAACCATGAATGACATATGTAGACTATAGTCTGACGCATTGGCAATATTAGAATAGCCAACTCAACATAGATTTTCCCTTTCTTGTTATTTCCTATTTATTCCTTCTAGTGCTCAAGAAGTGTGTGTGTCACCACTATCTCCAATATTATTGTCACTTACCCCTGTACATGATTAGTGGCTATCCATACATACATTGTGGGCTATCATCATCATATTAAATCTAAACCTGCCTTCCCATGGGAAAATATAAATGAACGATACCTGAATACTCCCGGGTGAAATGCTACGATGATAGATCCGTGCCATGCTTGGGTTAACCCTTGCAATATTCAATTTATCTATCACCCGACGCTCTCGGCGTTATCATTAAGGATAATATTTATTCTTAGTGATTGCGTTAAGAAACGCCAACAAGCATTTAAAATTTTCGTTGCGGGAAGGCATGGTTAAAAAATAATAATAAAGATGATCATAACCACATGTATGGATGATAGCCCTAATCTTTGCAAAGGCTAACTCTTTTTTTTTTTCTTCTGTTGTGGATGAAAACGGGGATAGTGTATGACTGGTCGCAACTGCCGAATAACTTCATCGACGATCCGGAGAGGTTTTTCCGTAAGAGTCGGGCTCGAGCCACTCTTCCCTGTCATCACTCCCGGTGGAGGTTGCACCTCATCATCCAAGTACCATCTTCATCAACACTCATGGCCACCAAGACACTCCGTGACTACTCGTCCCCGTCGGGGCAATGTCCCGATTGGCCCCGTGTCAACTTGGGCGACAAGAACTTTGAGATAAGGACTGGCCTCATCACGATGGTACAAGCAAGTCCATTCTGTGGACTGCCAAGCGAGGACGCAAATGCTCATCTCGAGAACTTCTTGGAGCTGCGTGACACAATCTCGTCATCAAGGGCGTTGAGCGGATGCAATCGGGGCTCCGCTTGTTTCCCTTCTCCCTTGTGGGGAAAGCGAAGCAATGGTTCTACAAGGACAAGGAGGTTGTCGGCACTTGGAGTATATGCTCCACCGCATTCCTCGCAAGGTTCTTCCCAATGGGCAAAACCAATGCCCCTGCGGGGCAAGAATTTCAATTTTCGCCAGACGGCAATGGAACCCATACCGGAGGCATGGGAAAGGCTGCAAGAGTACATCCTCGCTGCCAGCACCATGGCATGGAGAAGTGGCTCGGTCGTTCGCCCGAACTTCTACAATGGTCTTACGACCATGTCGAAAGGGCCACATAGATCTTCTTCTTTGGAGGGGCGTTCTTATCCCTCACCGTTGAGAAAGCGTAAGCGCTCATCGAGAAGATGATCGAGAACCAAGGCTGGGGAGAAGAACGGGCCCCTCGAAAAAACACAAAAAGGTATGCACACGGTAAAGGAGACAGATACGCTTGTTTGTAAGATCGATCTCCCCGATGAAAAGATGGACGACCAAGCTCCGTCAAGCGGTGCTACACTCCCCATGGACTCACATATGACATGTGAAGTCTGTGGAGAGGTTGACATTCGGGAAGTTCTTGTCCCGAAACTCGAGAAGAAGTAGCCTCGTCAACAACGCATTTCGTCCGGTAATAACAATTGGTGGAACAATCGAATCGCCCACAAGGAGGTAACAATTACAATTCGAATTACAATTCCAATTTCAATTCCAATCAACCCTCCTTGAAAGATTTAGTTTACGGCCAAGCTAAGATTAATGAAAGTCTAAACAAGAAATTATCTTTCAATGACAAAATGCTTGAAAATGTAAACACAAAACTAGAAACCCTATCTTACTGCAAAGAAAGAATCAATTGAGCTTTAATAAAATGATAGAAACCCAAATAGCTCAATTAACTGGCTGCTGCGATTGCACTAACATGGGGAAAGGACTCGGCCGGAAGGCGAGGGCCCCATTGAATCCGTTAACATGGTAACAATAAACAACCACACCTGTAAACGGGTTATACCGGATGTCGTTGTGGACTCACCTTTTGCGAGAGAAGAAGGAGGATCCGGGGAGCCCAACAATCACCTGCTCAATAGGCCCATACACGTTAAAGCAACGCCTCTTGTGATCTAGGGGCAAGTGTCAACATCATGTCAAAGAAGGCCAATGACACACTCCTACACTTCCCATTATCCCGCACCAAGACCAAACTTCGAATGGCGAGATCAAACAGTAATAAAGCGAGAAGGGATTCTTCGACATTCCGGTAAGGGTGAAGGATAGCTACGTCCCCCACAGACTTCATCGTCGTCGACATGGGAGAAGAAGATCACGTAGCATTGTTGTTGGGGAGACCGTTCCTCAACACAACAAACGCTACTATCCATGTTGGCAAGGGAAGGGTCGACTTCCGAATTCAAGGACAGTGGTCCAATGCCTATTCAATGGATACAACCGGAAGAAATCCTAGAAAAAGAAAAAGGTTGAACCCCAAGCAAAGACAAAAGTCAAGGCAAAAGGACCCCAGGAACAGATGACAGACAAAAACCAAAGAGAAAGCTGTACCTGTTCCTGCCAAGAAGGAGGAGGAACGTACCCCCAACAACCCCTAAAAGATTCAAGAAGAAATAAAGTCGCCATCGCCTACCACGTCACCATCCAAAAATACGAAGAAGGCATGGCGTGTGAAAGCAGAGCCTAAAGGAAAGCGGCAAGCGCGATCAAGAAGGGCGTGAGAAGAAGCGCGAGGCTCTCCCAAGGAAGTTCGGGTACACACTTCGACAACACCGAAGCATACGAAGAAGACGCACCCTCGCAAGAGCAAGAGCAAGAACAAGCACCCACGGGGATGACGATCGAGGAAGCCGATGCACCGCACCTCGACCTAGAAGGAGAACGGGAGATGCAAGCCTATAACATCCTCAAGAACCGAGACTTCTCTCCCGCTCCTCGCTTCCCCGACGACGCCCTCAAAAAACTAGGTATGGACAACGAATTCCCCATCATTTGGAAAATTGTCGGATGGTCGAGATTGCTCCCCGGATGAGCCGGGCTCTCGCCTCGTCACCATCCAATTTCTAGGATCTTTGGAAGTTCATGATCGGGGTGTTAGCTTCCGACTTTTTAGTCAATTTCACTATTGCACTTGGCAAGAACTAGCTAGGCACATAGGCTTTGATGCTAAGAAATGTTGCACAAACCTAGCCGTTGCTTTTACCGATTTTAATCGTGCGCCTTTTTTCACTGAAATCTCCACCATAGTTCCTACAGATCCTAGGTTTCATCCTACTAATGCCAACATACATCACCCAACATTGAAATTTATGCAAAAATGGATTGCCAAAACTTTGTTCCCTAGGCAAGAATTTCATCTTCTTTTGGATGTTGAGATGCAATGCCTCTTTGCCATAGTTCACAAGAGAAAGATTGCTCTGTAAAAAGAAATCATAAAATGCATGCTTAGCAATTTTAAACAATCCACACTGTTTATTGTACCTCTCTTGTGACAAGGATTGCTAGTAACATTGGTGCATTGCAAGGCAAGAATGTCACATACCTAGATACTCCACCTCACGGAGATTTCATTATCACACCTTTGTTGCAAGGGCACATAATAAAATTTGATGAGAATGACCACGAGAAGATTATCTATTATTTTCCGGGATATATAAATGAGATTCCGCTCCCCTAACCCGAACTCTCATTATATAAATCCCCATCACTCACCTTCGCTCTAGTTGAGCTAGACGAAGCACGCCAGGAGTTCGGTTTCTCGCGGGTCATCACGAAGGAGAACTACGGCGAGGCTAGTGGTTCACAGATGCCACGGCCTACACCCGCATTACCGAGTGCCCACGCCCGGGTTCTTTACACCAACGCTGAACCCCGGGCTCACACCCACCTTCCAAAGATGAGGGATGTTCACACCTCATCCGCACCAAAGCGGGAGGGTCGGCATGGCATGAGACACACACGGTGTCCTCCCGACTCAAAGGGATGCCACCACCACGTCACTCTACGGTGGACCCCGCAGCGCTCAAAGAGATCAACACCCGACTTCGAAATGTGGAACTCCGCCGGGTGAGATTATGCCATCCTCACCGGTTTTGTGCGGGTTTCGATCAATTCCATCGGCGGTACACTGCAACACCAAGCGAGAGGAGGCGGAGGAGACGGCGGGAGCACGAGGCACGTTGGTGTTCTCAGCCACATGGGGTACTACCCCCTAACCCATAGGCCATCGGCTAGCTTGGGGAGGACCCCCCCACGGAGGTAAGTACCTACCTCCCCTATCATTTTATTTTATCTCTTAGTTTTTCATTTTCATTTCCTTTAAAAAAAATGAAAAGAACAAAAATATGATTCCACTCCAATTTGTAGTATAAGGATGCTTAATTTCTCTGAAGTTGAAATGATGAATAGTTGCTCTGTCTATAGTTCAATTTGCACCTAGTTCATAACATTGTATTCTCCAATGTTTAAGTTTATTGGCTTAACTTGTCTTGTCCTAAAACTTAATGATTTGTGGGTATGCAAACACATGATTCTTCTCTAAGCTATTGCCGGATATGATATGGTAAAAATAGAATCTACTATGATTTTGTTCTAAGAGAGATTCATCATTCGAGAATAATTTCCAAAATTCCTTAATGATCAAAATTCTCATGATAGCCTATGTGAGACACACGTCATACGCTTTTGATCAAGATTCACATTCACATTGCCAAAAATAGGTTATGGGCTAAGCTAGAAAAAATGGACGTGTGTCCTAAAAAAAAAAACAACGGGTACTTCGATACCCCGCCTCTAAAAAAAAGAAGAGAGAGAAGAATAATGGACAAGTGTCCGAGGGCGAGTAGAGCCCACTTCTCTAAAAAAGAAATAAGAGCTAGCCCATACCTTATCAAAAAGAAATAAAAATTTCACTTGCACATCTTGATCAAGGCTTATGACTTGTTTCTCCTTATGGTTTGCACACCCGAGATGATTTAAGGAATCATTACGAAAATCTCCACATGAATGATCGGTCAAAAGAATGAAAGACTAGTGTTTCTATGAAAACCGTTCTATCTTGCAATAACCCAAGAGTTTGAAAAAAAATGTTATAAGCCCCATATGATTTAAGTAAACAAGGATAGACAAAAGGCCAATTTATTTAAACAACGAAAGAATACTTTATTATGAGCATGGTACATTTTGAAATATATCGGCATTGTAGCAACTCCTGATCAACAACCAAACACTTAGCTATTTGCTCGGGGCGAGCAAAGGTTAAGCAGGGGACTTGTTGGCGGTCATTATCGAGTATATTATACCACCAACCTTTTATCCAATTCATGAGAAAGGGGGCAAACTTATGTTACATATACCTTTACTTCTAACCTAGTTCCACTTGTATTCGTAGAAATTATGTTTTGCGTGTATAAAAGTGGAAATGTGTACAAAGTCGCCAAATAAATTAGAAAGCGCATTGAATAAAAGACGCCAAGGAGAGAACCAAGCAAGAGGACCAAACCCACAAGAAAATTTGGCCCATGCACCATCATAGGCCCAACATTTGAAGGACCAAACGCAAGCAACAGAGAAGGCGGGGCCGGGAGGCCCGGCCCAGGCCGGCCCGGCGAAGGGGGGCCGGGCGCAAATTTTCGCCAAAGCTCCCCCCCTTTCCTTCAGGCAGTTTGGAGCGGTCTTCACGCGGGCGGTTGCATGCGGTGCAAAGTTTTGTTCCCGCCAAGAAGACCTCGAAGCAAGGAGAGCCCTCCATTCACTCCTCCTCTCCACTATATAAAGAGAGGCACTCCCCACTTGTAAACACACACACACACACAACACACTACACATTGTTCACTCTCACCTTGGGCACCACTCTTTTCAAAAAAGAGTTTAGTAGTAGGATTCGAAGTTAGGCGAAGCTTCAAGGAGGGCTTGTCTCCTTGGAAGGATCTTTTGGTAATATACTATGAAGTTCTTTCCTTTATTCAAGTCTTATTATTTATATCGCAATGCATATGAACTAGAGTATAGTTACCCTCATGTTATATTCATATTGTGCCAACTAGAGTATAGTTAGTATGATGTGAAATTTAACATGACTAACTTTAGGCTAATTGAATCATATATCGTTCTTGGAACGTAGTAGAACTAAGCTCGGGTGATGGTCCGGTGTACCTTCGGGTTTACCTTTACTCTTGCCATGTCGATCCGTAGGGTCGGGTACCTAGGGGGTTTAGGTAGTTTTCTATAAACGTAAGCGTGGTGCTTAGGTCTATAGAGAATCATCTAGGAAATGCCTAGGCATCCCACGGTAGTGAGGTAGGCGGCCGGATGGTGGCTTCACTCTATTCGTCTCCTTCGCACTCCTCCACGTCCGGTGTCGGGTTGGAGTCTTATCAAGTGTCACCGGGCATATATACCGGCCAGCAGGCATCTCCTCATCACTTTAGCCCATCTACGCAATGAACCATGAATGACATATGTAGACTATAGTCGGCGCGCATTGGCAATATTAGAATAGCCAACTCAACATAGATTTTCCCTTTCTTGTTATTTCCTATTTATTCCTTCTAGTGCTCAAGAAGTGTGTGTGTCACCACTATCTCCAATATTATTGTCACTTACCCCCCGTACATGATTAGTGGCTATCCATACATACATTGTGGGCTATCATCATCATATTAAATCTAAACCTGCCTTCCCATGGGAAAATATAAATGAACGATACCAATACTCCCGGGTGAAATGCTACGATGATAGATTCGTGCGCTTGCGAGGTTGACCCTTGCAATATTCAATTTATCTATCACCCGACGCTCTCGATGTTATCATTAAGGATAATATTTTATTCTTAGTGATTGCGTTAAGAAAACGCCAACACGCTGTGTGGCGAGCGGCGCACGGATGCCCGACCCGGTGAAAGCGTCTGCGTAAGCATTAGTAATCTGGACCGTCGGACGATAACCGGTATGTCTGGTGATTCGAGACATCGCGTAAACCGGGTGCGTGGTTTTGCTTCATTCTGAACACGTGTGTAAGATTGCACATGCGTAGTTTCCTTAACCGCTACCGAGGCGTTCGTTTTGTCACGCCCGTCTGTAGCTTTTCGCAGTTCTGAGACATGGTTTTTTACCGACTATAGCGTTCCGCATTTTGGGCGCTTGTAGCGGATGCTCGGCAAATAGCTACGGGAAATTAGGATCGCGTGTCCCTTTCGCGTGTCTCGTCGAGGTTTCTATTCCAGGCGTTTACGGTGCTCGGCGGCGGCGGGACTACTGAGCGGTGGTTCCGCAGGCGCGCCGGCGACACCCGCGTTAATTATTCGAGATATTATAGACGGATTCACGCGGACGAAACTATTCAAAACCCGCAGGCGGCTTCGTTAGCGCGATGGGTCGTTACTTATTCAGTTATTACGGATAGGTTAAGATGGGTGCATCGCGTGCCTAGACTAGAGACGCCTCTAGAAAAACGAGGCGTCAGTATTAATGATGACGTCGTGAACGCGCGCTTAGAACCGTCTGCGGACCAAAGCATTGGTATTATTAATACATTATATCATACATATAAACAGGTCCGATCACAAACAAATGGCACACGCTGCGGCATGGAAAATTCATGTGTATTTCTTAAAATTCATGTGTATTTCTGAAAATTCATGTGTATCTCGAATGTTCTTCACCACGCACATACCCGGTTGTTCAGGGCACGCCACACGCATTGTTCACAACACAAATAACACGGTTCAAATGCATGTATCCACGTCGTCATGCGGCAAAGAAAAAAACAAGGAACTCACGGTTCCGCGAAAACGAATATACGCCTTCAAGGGGCTGATGATCTCTTCCATAACAAACTTGGCGATCTCCTCTAATATCCTCCAAATTAATCGAATTTCCAAACAAATCAAATCCTAATACAAAGAAAGGTAGGCATAAGTGTTCGTTGTACACATGGTCTTTATTGCCAAACAAAGGTAGGCACATGATGGAGCTGCACTTCGAGTTACCTCGTGACGGTCGGATGAACTTGTTTCATCGCAGCCGAGAAGTGGTGGGCGTGTAGAACCCACATGTCTTTCCATCGGTTTTGCGGCTACGCAATCAAAAACATATGAAACACGATGGTTATTCACTGAATGGAAACACATACGAGTGTAGAACTCCAAGTGAAGCACTACTTCTTGTACATTCTTGTTTGGACCTCCATGCTTCTTGCACGAAACATGCTTGTTTGGAACTTGCCGTCCCCGCTATTGAGCCACACTTGATTCTCGGCGGCTTGCACTCGAGAGGCACTCTGGACATTCTTGTCATTCGAGCCACTCCCCGCATTCTCGGCCCTGCGGCCTGCGAGGCACTCTAGTCATCCTTGCCTTGAGAGCCGGTTTCCACATTGTTAGCCGATACACTCTGCAAGGCACTCGACCGTCATTGGCATGCGGCGAAGTCGCGCATTCCCATCCATTGTAGCCTGAGAGGGACTCACGATCATTCTTTGTCATTCCCATTTAAGCCTGCGTGTCACACGGTCCTTTAGATTGGCTTTCATTGAGGCGGCGAAGTAGGCCTGAGGAGGTTTTGGGGTGGTAAAAGAAGAGAGCTTTAGGAATGCTACAAAGAAGGCGGTCTACGCTCCAATTTGGATCATCTTACACATAGCCTTGTCAAGAGCCTTAATCTCGCTGTCGGAGGATCCGATAGTGTAGCCTCAAAACCGGGGAGTTACAAGATCAATAGAAACAATAGAATGTCCTTCGGTATTGGTTGACCTTTAAGATGTAGTTGATTCGGGTATACCATTCCCCTTGCTACCTCAACCGGATAACCTCGAGTCTTCACTTGCAAGGGTACATGGTGGCGGCGTGGAAAGTATCTCAAGCTGCGCGATCCGGTTCGTCATCCGAATCGGCTTCGCCGCTTAAATGCTCTTCACACCACCTACACGGCTAGGGGTGTTGGCGACGATGAACCATGTCCTCCTGATTCCAACGCCGCCACCTTAGGCGTGAGCTCATCTAGTTGAGGTCAAACTCTTCTCTATATGCTTCGGCCAATGCACACGGAGACTTCCTCTTTACGTACATGTCGGCGCAAGCCGGCAAAACTTCCAACCAGCCATACTAGACATACCACGCTGCGCCTGCATGCGCTGCAGGGTGCCTGGGACCTCTGTGAGCATATCTCTTTCCCTTACACCGGTGCTCTCGGAAGAAGCATGGGCGGTCTTCTCTAAAACCTTCTCGGATAAAGACCGAGACTCTTCACGACCAAACAATTGCGGCCTTATTACGACACGGCCCGGCCGCACTGCACGCAAAAAATGCCTAGCGCGGTTCACTTTGGAAATTCATGCCAAGGATTCTTGATGCTATTGTGGAGTAAGTAAGTGTCCTCCTTCTCCCACACTTCAAACTTTGCCTCATAACCTCCCCGTCCCCTCGAGGCGTGGTCATGCTTGTTCTTCTCCCTAAGCCGCTTGTATCTCTCACTTGTTGCCGTGCCTCTTTGTTTGCTCTTCGCTTCAGCAAAAGCTGCCCAATCGTCCTTGGTGATGTATGGGTGCTTCACCCCGGCATCCAACCCCTTCATGGCGTAATTCCGCACTAGATTGCTTTTGAAGGTCCTAAAACTTTTGCCTCTTGGCCGCCACAGCTTCTTACATGCTATGGGCCTTAAGTTGCCTACAAACTCCAATGAATTACGGACACGTCCTCAAATAAGAATTCCTTTGTTGCGGCGCTCAAGGAAGAGGCGAATCTGTGAGCAAGAGGACACTTTCTCTAGCAATCGGGACACGCAAGTCTCTTCATTCTTAGCATGGCCACCTTCTCGATGGGAAACCCGTTCGGCTTGAGCGCCGTGACAACTATCTTGCCTTCGGCCACCTTGTGTGTGCCACGACCCTCCGCTTTCGTACGAGAAAGCCGGATGGCTGCCCCTCTCGGTAAAAAATCCCGAACGCCCCCACGTGGTACCATCATCTCTCTTTGCCCCCGGTGGTACCATCATCTATCTCTTGCTCTATCTCTTCATATGTAGCTCTCCAGCCATCCTCTAGAGAATAAGTTGTTTCGTTGCTAGATGATGTTGTAAATGTGCCATCAGACACCTACATCAAACACATTTAGGTTACACGAGAGAAGTCAACAGCTAGCACTAAGCAAAAGCTAACAATAAGTAGGGTTTGTATATCACATAGCTGCAGACTTACCATTTTCGGCGTCGTCAACGGCCGGCACACACGACAAAGCTTCACTTGAACCCAGTTCTAGGGGCGAGGAAAAGGTACAGTCATTGTTCTATCTTGAGCATGTATATTCATCTCTATAAATAAAATAAGCAGCAGTAGTTGTAGTTTCCTATGACAAAACCACACAGATAACAACATTATAGTAACACTCAGGTGTCAAGTTCAGTATCTACAACTGAAAATATCCATGTGAGGATAAAATTATACAGTTCAATTCAAACATATGGCTTTTTATGAGGACTAAACAAACCAATCGAGGCAAAGAACAAATGAAATGCCGAAAACCGGAAAGGAAGCCGAAATATGTTGGTCGTAATATGAATGAGACCATCCAACACCTTTTCCTAGATTGTCCGTATTCGAAAACGGTATGGAGGATCATCTTTTATGCTACTGGCCTAAACCATCCTAGATCTATATAAGCCATATGTTTGGTACATGGCTTACTAATCGAATAAAAAGGATTAGAAACTTGATTTGGGTTGGGTTGGCGTCACAACTATATCTTTGGGCCATTTGGCGTATTTGTTGAAACGATATTATTTTTAAGAAAATGAAAGTTTTCTCGTTGTCGAAGGTTATTTTCGAGATGAGCCTATTGGCTGCGGTACTAAGCCCGATTTGCGGCATGATGAACAGGACAAGAACACAATCGGCTAATTAGCGAAAAACTAGAATTCACTATGTAAAAAAGGCCTCTGGTCGGGCGTTGAGGGCTTCTTTGATCCTGTATTTATCATTTTCATTAGGGTCTCTAAATGTCGACTTTTAGGACTGTCCGTGTAGCGTCTACAATAAAGCTTTAATACGGGACGGGATTTCGTTCTCAAACTTCCCGCGTCTGTAGTGAGCCCTTGTTACATCCGCCGTGGAGCGTCGTGTCACCGGGTTTTGCTCATCCATGGTCTCTAAAATCTCTGAACATACCTGTCTAAGATGCGGCGAGTACCTCGGAAACCTCACGGACCCACGGCATCGATATCGGCACCACGTCCAAAAAGTAGTGGCGCAATTAGCGACATACGGCGTAGAAGCTTTCGACACTGACCCATTTTACAAAAGCTGCGGCATCAATGACGCCAGCGCCGATGCGTCGCGTGTGCCAGCGCTTTGCTTTTTGGTTAGCGTCCATTTTCCCCGGTGAAACGTCGTAAAGCATTAGTATTATACTAGACCCGTACGGGCGATAACCGACCTGTAATACGGGTGAAGTTACGCATATACATCCAAACCAGTGTCTGTGGTTTTTAACTTCATTTACGAACCGTGTGTAGATTACATGTCTCGTAGTTCCTTAACCCTTTTATAGACGTTCGTTTTGTCCGCCACGCCTATAGCTTTCGCTTAGTTTACGAATTTTTTATTTTTCGCAAGCATTTTCGAGTTGTAGCGGATGCTCGGCCGTAACTACGGGAAATTACAGTACGTGTCCCTTTTCGCGCGTGTATTCGAGGTTTCTATTTCGAAAATAAGCGTTTACGGTGCTTTCGAAATCGACGCCAAGACTACGTGACGATGGTTCACGAAAATTCGGAAACACCATGCGTTAATTATTTAGATATTACCGACGGATTCACGCGGCGAAAAACTATTCCACGAAACCCACGTGACGCGGCTTCGTTAGCGGGTGGTCCGTACTTTATTCGATTATTATTACGCGAGGTTAAGATGGGTCTGCATCGTGCGAGACTAGAGACGCCTCTAGAAAACGAGGCGTCTACGTATTAATGATGATGTCGCGAGACGCTAGAACCGTCTCGGACCAAAGCATTGGTATTATTAATACGTATATAATACATATACACTCCCATCGAAAACAAATGGCGGACGCTGCAAAGATGGAAAATTCATGTGTATTTCTTAAAATTCATGTGTATCTCTCGAAAATTCATGTGTATCTCGGAATGTTCTTCACACGGACATACCCGTTGTTCAGGGCACGCCACCGCATTGTTCACAACACAAATAACACAGTTCAAATGCATGTATCCACCGATCGTCATGCGGCAAGGCAAACAGAAGGAACTCATGGTTCACTTAAACGTAATACTGATAGCCGGGGGTGATGATCTCTTCCATAACAAACTTGGCGATCTCCTCTAATATCCTCGAATTAATCAATTTCCGGAGAAATCAAAATCCTAATACAAAGAAAGGTAGGCATAAGTGTTCGTTGTACACATGGTCTTTATTGCCAAACAAAGGTAGGCACATGATGGAGCTGCACTTCGAGTTACCTCGTGACGGTTGTTGACACCTGTTATAGCATAATATTATAAGTTAAATAACATAAAATAAGGGCTCAAGTTAAAGACCAAACATAAGTTTAGGGGTCTAACTAACATAATTCTACGAGTTTTGGTGATTCGTGACTTTCGGGGACTTGATAGATAAATGCCGAGAAGAATGGAGAAAGTTCCGAATATACAAGACATATGATGACAAGACTTGACCGTGAAGTAACTCAATCCGAAAAGTGGACTAAAACATTCTAGAAGATACCGGAGGACACCGAAAAAGACGGGATCTTTGAGGTGGCATGCCACCTGGCGGCCGCCGATGCCACATAGGCCGGCCGCCGGTGGGCCACCCCCATCGACCCTCTCCTTTCTAGGTCGGTTTACTACCGACTTTGAGGTTGTATCTACACCGTTGTTGAAGGTCGGTTTGATCCAAGGGTTCACATTCATCGCCAAGTACTATATAAGAAGACCAAATGACCCGGGGCTATAATCAATTTCATTATCATATTCATTATCAACTCATACCCATCAAGTCCAACCAAGTCTAGTCCTAAGCCCTAGTTCATACTAGAAGTAGTTAGCTATCTAGCTAGTTCTAGTTGAAGATCAAGTTCATCTTGAGTTCTCGATAGTCAAGAAGTAGCAAGGATCATCTTTCTTGAGACTTCTCTCTTGTATTCGATCTGTAAAGTACTATTATATTTAGAATACAATTGTTATGGCTTTGATCTTTATAATTATTATATTCTTATTGATATGTGTTTATGCTTGCTATGATTATATGTTTAGTTTAGTAAGATTGCTTTATATTTTATACATGGAATTGTATAGCATCCATATAGATGATCACTATGTGGGTGATAAGCAATGTGTAAATGTGGTGTTTATACAACGTTTATCTCGCAATTGCACCCTATATTCGGGCCGTGTGGTAGATCGCGGGAGTGACAGTCTGTTGAGTCCTTTGGAATCCACCCTCAGAATGTAGGACTAGTCGAGTTTATTATTACGGTAATGATCAAGTTTAGGCCTTGGTTGTTATTGGTAATGCTTGCCATGTGTAGAAGTAATCCAACCTTGCCATGATAGCTAGATGTATTGCACTAATTATAGTATTCATTTGACATATATGATTAGGAGTATCTTAGGAATATTCATTCTATTCTTTCTATAACATATTAATAGCTCGTATGATACTAGTGGCATATGATGATCTTAGACTTAGGTATTATCATTTATATATTTATCTTTATCCTGTGACTTATCTGTTGAGTAATGTTAGATGCATATGGCTACTCTGCATTGTACAACCGTAAGTGGATCTCATAAATAAATCACAATATAAATCATTAGATATCCTTTTCTCTCTACTTTCCATAGACTCCCTTCCTGTGGTAAAATATAAATACGATACGGATTACTCCCGTGAAGTGCTACAATTGGTATTTCTATCTCGTGCGCTTGCGCATATCATGTTCATTCTTTTATCAAGGCCAATCAACAAATACCATGCCTCGCATTTCTTTGAGCGTTATTGCTAGGGTGACAGGACTAGTGCGTAGGTAATGCTTAGAAATGAGTGGTATACCTTGAGTACATATCCTGGTGAGATTAATTCCACTATGGATAGTGGTGCTAAGTTTACATCCCACTACTAACACCGCCTAACTCCGCTTTGTTGGATCATGAGGTTAATCCCATATCAAGCTAACATGATTAGATAGAATTCCCATATATCAACAAGCATTTAAAGGCGCCTTGCGAGGAAGGCGTAGTCTATTTAGAGAAATAATTTTATCTTGGCTTTGTTTTCAAAACTTTCCTAGTTTGGAAGAGCATAGTCAATCTTTCAAAATTTTCAAAATGTGTTTTCTAACTTCAAAAGTTTTTTCTAGTGCTTCTTTCCAGCTTTCTCTAGTTTGGAAGGGTATTAGCCAAAACTTAGGCAGTGTTATTCCCAATTAAGTTGGTATTGTTTTAAGACTTTTACTAGTTAGAAAGGGTGCTAGCCAAAAATCCTATGAACACATCACATAAGAAAACAAGAGAGATCACTTACACTACATAATGCATTGAGAACCCATTATCACATACTCAAACAGGTTCAACCCTGTTTTCTATTTGTTTTGATCTTATGCAAGGAAAAATATATGTATGAATTGGAACCTTCTAGAAAATTATATTGAAGATCCTGAAAAATTAATCGGGCAAGCGAGCAACACTCGGACAAACTCCAGCACCTACATCATCATCATCATCTTCGAGAATCCAAGGTCTACTAATTTGGAAGTTGACCAAACAAGGCGAAAGCTTAACACCTGAATTTGAAGCTATGGCAACCAAGACACTTCGTGAGTTCTCGGCTCCTACCACGAACAACATTCTCGTTGGTCGAAGGTAGAGGTTGGAGACAAAGGCTTTGAGCTTAAGCCGGGGCTCATCAACATGGTGCAAGCAAGTCAATTTGTGGAAAGGCACATGAAGACGCAAGTGCTCATCACCAACACTTCCTGGAGATTTGCAGCACATTCACTATGAAGGACGTATCCGAAGATGCAATCTTGCTCCGTCTCTTTCCATTCTCACTATTGGGAAGGGCTAAGCAATGGTTTTATGCTACGAAAGATAAGAATACAACATGGGATATATGTTCCACAGCCTTTCTTGCTAAGTTCTTTCCTGTAGGCAAGACAAATGCCTTAAGAGGGAAGATATCGAATTTTCAACAACAAAGATGATGAATCAGTCCGGAAGCATATGGGAGTGTTTCCAAGAATATATTTCAGAATGTCCACACCATGGGATGGAGAAGTGGTCTGTTGATGCAAACTTTCTATCATGGGCTTGTTCGGTGCTCGTGAAACTATGGATCTTTGCAGTGGTGGTGCTTTCTTATCACTTACAATAACTAATGCCACAGAACTTGTGGAGAAGATGGCTTCCAACCAAGGTTGGAGTGAAGAGCGTCAAACTCGCAAAAGAGGAATGCACCAGCTTAAGGAAGTAGATATGCTATCTGCTAAGATGGGCCTTATAATGAAGAAGCTAGAGGATAGAGATCCTCAACCAAAGGCAGTCATGCAAATCCAAGACTCACGCATGACATGTGAAGAATGTGGAAATACAGCCACATTGGCGGGGAATTGCCCAGAGGTTATGGAGGACATCAATTTCATCAATAACAACAATAATTTCCGTCCTCAACAGAATCAAGGTTGGAACCAATAGAGGCCCAACTATCAAGGAAACTACCAAGGTAACAATCCAGGTAACAATTTTAATACTTATCAACCTTCTTTGAGAGACCTTGTTGTTAACCAAGGTAAAACCATGGAGAATCTGTCAAGAAAGATAGCAACTAATGATAAAGCTCTAGAACTTATCAATACTCGTTTGGAAAGCTTTTCTTCACTATAAAGAATCGGCATAGCTTTAATAAAATGATAGAATCTCGATTTCTCGGTTATACGTTCCACTAACCACACAAGGTAAGATTCGGGGCAGCCGGAAGAATTAGAAACTGCAAACCTTGTCGATATTTATAATGCAGGTCGTTACTATAGAGACCTCGGGAAGTTTGGTTGGATGACTCGATGCCACCTAAAAAGGAAGATCCGGGGAGGCCGGTCATTACAATCAAGATTACGACGCACACCTTCGACAATGCTCTGTGATTTTGGCTCAAGCGTCAACATACTACCAAAGGTAATTTATGAAAAAGATTTATAGTGAACCACTTTGGAAAACGAATATGTGCTTGCGGCTTGCGATCAATCATTACATTATCCGAGGGGATCCTTGAAGACGTGTGTGTGTAGAATCGGGAGGCTCTTACGTGCCCGGCCGAGACTTAGCGATTGTAGACACCGAAGAAATGAAAGAGCAACAATCATACTCGGTCGACCATTCTTATGCTCGACCAAAAGTCGTCATCTATGCGAGCAGTCGCGAAGATTGTTTTCAACATCAAAGGGAAAAGGGAGAAATTCACTTTCAAGAACAAGGTACACACCTCTCTTACTTATTCCCCGAATTCCTATTCTTATATTTTAGAACCAAAGGTAGAAATCTACAACAAGAAACGAGAAGGAGGAATCGGAATCGAGAAAGAACAAGAACAAGGCAAACCTGACCTACAAAGGTAATGGTAGTAAATAAAACAACATCTTATAATGACCATTTACTTGAGTCTCAATGCTTAAAAAACAAGGCGATCAGGGTACTCCTACCATCGCATGCTCTATTCAATGTTTAACTTTCTATAATACATTTTTGCGATCACGGGATCCGGTATTAATCTAATGGCAAAGGTTACATATGAATTACTATTCAGAAAATTGCCGTTGCAACCAACATATGTGCATGTGCGGATGACGAGACCAATCTTACAGAGTTCCTGAAGGAATTGCCAAAGACGTACCGATCAAGATTATGGACCACTATGTTCTCACTGACTTTGTAGTCATGGACATGGGGAAAGAAGAAGATCCTCCACTAGTGCTTGGGAGACCATTCCTCAACACTACTCGTGCAATCATCTACATCCATACAGGAGAGATACATTTCCACTTCCCTAAAGAGAAGGTACATGTTTACTTTAATAGTTATAATTATCATGAATTTCCCAGGAAGAACAGGTCAGCTCATCGCCGCCATAATAGACGATGGATCAAGAATCTAGAAGAAGATAAGGTAAGTGAAGAGGCTAAAGCTCTTACACCTAATACATCCACGGAGAAAAGAAGAATCAACTACTCCAAAGAAAAGTTCATCATACGAAGATGGAGGAAGAAGAAGACATCTCCCGAACATCATCGGAAGAGACTATAGAATCATCGGTGCCACCGATTGTGACAAGCGATATACCATGGGAGTAAAGAGCGAACTTGAAGTCTGTTCGGAAGACTCTAAACACCAAATCCTCACCGAAAGGTAAGTCGGTAAGTTATCAATAAAATCCCGCATTGCATATTTTATTCCGTCCATATCAATAAAATCCCGCATTGCATATTTTATTCCGTCCATATCATGTTTATCTTTTTAATATCTTATATCTGCATTTAAAAACAACAAAAATATATTTTGTCTTTTGTCTTTTGCGAAAACCTTTAAGCCCCATGCTAATATCCCTGAGGCTTAAACACCTCTAGGCTATTTGCTGTGGTGGCATAAAAAAAAAAAATAAAAAGATGCATAAATTCTTTATCTTTTCTTGCATATAAAAATAAAATAAAAATTTGAAAAATAAAAATCCAAAAATATTTCCCGGGCAACATAAAAGAAATGTGGATAACCCCTAATGCTTAATCAAATTCCACTAGTTTTGTTGTCTATTTGAGATCAGCAGATTTCAAGAGGAGAAGAGATATGTTAGGCACCACCTTTGTTGCCAACTACCTCAACTTCTACATCATTGAAGATTACACTCCAATCTAGCTTGGGGGAGTGCAACCCCCAGGTTATCCAGGTAAGTATCTTACTATTTATATATATTATATTATTATTATTATTTAAATATTTTGTTTGCTACAAAGACTCTTAAAAACAACTAGTCTTTTGTTAGAGTGAGAATAAAAGGATCAAGAGAGAGTGTTCACTATGTTTACTTTGCTCAACTAAAAAGGAACCCCAAAATCTGCCAACATGGAGATGATGAATAGTTGCTTTGTTGTTATACTTTTCTAGTACCTAGCTTTCAAGCTTAATTTCTCTTGAGCTCTATTTGCAAAATCACTTTGATTTGATATTTACTCTAAACCTGAAACCTATGGGTTGCAAATGCTTGCTCTAAAGTCTAGGTAATTGACGGATATGATATATGATAGTCTGAGCTGCTATTTGATCTTACTCCTAGTGACACTAGATTTCTAGAGATTTATATTTTGAAAATTGAAAATGCACATGATAAGTTCTGTGTGACAAGAGTGTGAACCTCCTACCCACAGACCATATATACATGCTACTTAGATTAGGAAAACCTTTTTGATATATATATAGGGTGCTTGCTTTGCATTGAGTTTGTTCAATCTTTGTCGACCCTTAGAAACTTGTCATGCTTGATCATGTACACTCCACTTCATTCCATTCCACTATATTCCACTCCACTCGACTCCATACACTTATATGCTATTTCCATCACGGAAGTACGCATCCATCATATATACACCCACCATATATATACCAATATCCATTTCACTCTAGCCAGCAAAAATGTTCTACTCCTATCCTAGGAGAGAGCAACCAAAAATATTCACTATACCCATCTGTTGGGGGAGGCCGAAACACGAGCACCCCCCAACGCTGGCAGAGAAGCGGGCCTAAGATGGCGCGAAAGGCGGGATTTGGATCAAGGGCCGAATGTGTTTAGGTTCGGGTCTCGGCATACTGCGGGTCCAGAGATAAAAGGGCTAAAGCCCGAAAGACGGGAATTTCGTAAGTTACGGGCGAAGGCGGAAGCACATTCGACCGATCTTGCGGACGCCGGCAGCGTTCCAGGCAAGCATCGTCAGTAAGAAGCAGAGCAGGAGGCGGCGAAGCCGAGGCTTTTCGACTGGTTGGCCGAATGTTGGGCTTCCGGTCGGGGGCCGCGCGTGGGGAGGCGAGTCGGGCGGGTGCGTCGGCATTCGTCAGTATGCCGGCGGGGGCTCCGTCCATGACTATCGCTCCTCACCCCGGGGGCAGAACCGACGGGTCCCCGGACTTCGGCTCAAATGGCGAAACCGGTTTGCTTTCGGCCACATGGTGGAGCGGTGATGACGAATGTCTCTTAGTCTTGTCTTGTAGGTAACGTGGTCCGTTGTCAAGCAGCCCATGGAGGGCTGGTGGGATCGCGAGCGGGGAAAAGACCATATTGCCCCCAATCAACGGACGGAGACACCTTGGGATATAGGGTTGTAAGGGGCAAAATCGGAATTGTAAGTAGTCTACGGACTATAAATAGGCCCCCAAGGGGGATTGTAAGTGGAAGAATTAATAGAAGAGTGCCCCCGGTTCGCATACACATTCGTGTAACCACTTCGATCGTTGCGTGATTCGTCCTACCAAGGGGTAGCTTTGCCGGGGCTACCCCAACATTAGCGCCACCGTGGTTGTGCGGGTAACCCATGGCTCCGAGGCGAGGTAGACCCAAAGGCGGCGCCAGCACCGGGCCGATCTCCTCCGCCTGATCCTCCATCGGATCCTTCGGCGAGGCCGACCTCCTCCAGGTCGGGGCCGGGGGCGAAACAGAAGATGCGGGACCACAGGCCCTAGGGCAATAAGCGGTCAAGGCCCTTCCGGGCGGAGGTGCCGAACCTCGAGAAGATGAAGAAGACTTAGAAGAAGAGCAGCCACTAGAGTGCGAAACAGCGGGTAATGGCAGGAACAACGTTCCAAGTTAATCCAAGAATTGAGCCTCAGACAGGCTAAGCTCAGAGAGTTAAGGGTTCAGAGGGACGCAATGATGAAAGGAGAAGCAGCCAAGCGGAGGGAGGATTCGGCGCGGGAGCAATTGAAGCTCGCTGAAATTGAGAAAGAGAATTTGCTCCGTGAAATAGCTCGATGGAGAAAAAACACTTGCACCATCCCATGGAGGGTTAATGACCGATTTCGTCACGGATAGGGAAGTCGATCCGGTCTCACCACTCGCGCCGGAATTACAGTTGAGCCCATGGCCGATAGGGTACAAGCCCAGATTGCCATCATTCAATGGGAAATCGGACCCAAGGAAGTTCATCGCAAGCTATGAAGCCGCGGTACATTCGGCGGGGGGGGATTGGTCACCCCGCGAAATCTCTCATAATGGCGGTGAGAAGACATTGCGCATGAATGGTACATTGCCCTTCGTCCGCTTTCGATAAGAAATTGGAGCGGTGAAGGAACAGTGATCATCACCTTTGAAGGTTTCGGGCCTTGAAAAAGGGAACCGAGAGATTTCACGAAGCTCAAGCAAGAGGATGGAGAGTCATTGACACAATACCTCGAAAAGATAGTACAGCTTCATGCTCGGACAATCGAATGTATCGATGAAGTAGTCATAGTCGCTGCAATTGAAGGCATGGCCATAGGTCGTCTTAGGCGCATTTAGGCGAGGGGAGGAACCCAAAACCTTGACCGAATTATACGATCGGATCAAAAGGTTTGCGCGGTCGAAAGAAGGCCTAAAAAGAAGAAAGGCGAGAAAAGAATGAAAAAGCAACAATCACCGCATCAAAACGCCAAACAACAGTCAAAGGGGTGGCAAGACTCCCGCCCGGTCAACAATGTGCAAGATGACTTCGGCTCAAACGACCGAACCTGCTCCTGAGCCGGGATGCAGGGATGCCTCAAACCCCAAACCAAATCAATCCAACCGAGGTGGCGAGGCTCAAGGGGCGAGGCCGGGAAGAGGCCGTGATGGACCGAAATGTACCGTCTTTGCTTTGTGCGTAGGCGAAACATGGGTCATTTCAGCCGAGATTGCAAGTATGGGCAGATGGCGAAGGAGCAGAAATCAAAGGACGAAAAGCTCACAAGGTAGCCAAGCACCAAAGCATGTGTTCAATATGAGAGAAAGCGGCGGGCGTACAGCCGAATGCATATTTCGGCTATCGAGAATACTCATTTGCCACCTCCACCTCTGTTGTACGCTGAGGCCTCCATGCTCCCGGCTCACCATAACCGGTACTCACAGGAACTACCGGGTTACATCCCGCAATCCCGGCCTCCGTTAATGGCGGCGTCTTCTCGATAAATCTTGAACAACCGCTACGAGAATGCGAACATGAAGCCCGAAGGTAGTCGGGGGAACAGGTCGTGAACTCGGTGCTCTCGTCTCGGGGACACATATACGCTATCACAGGCGGATCTAATCTTGAGCATGAAAACAAAAGAGCTAGAAGGGATTACGTAAGAAGGACATCGCGGTGACTTTCGGTGAGGTGGGTCTATGCCGAACCGAAATCATCACATTCGACATAGTCAATATAGACTATCCTTACACAGCCATCTTCGGGAGGAGGGAGTCATAAGTTTGATGCGATAATCAAGCAAAGTTTCTTGTGCATGAAGATTCCCTCCCTTCGGCATTGTGACCGTATGGGGAGATCAGGAAGCGACTCGGAAGATAGATGCAAGGCCAATACCTGGATACAGCATGATCAATGAGGTAACTGAGGCCGAAAGAGAAGATGATGAGAAAGAAGAGTCGGAACCCAAAGCTGAAAAGGTCAAAGAGCTGAAAGTAGAGTTAGCCGAATCCACAAAGAGGGTCCCGATATCCAACATAGGGCCTGAAAGAGAGATTACAATCGGCTTAGAGCTCCAGTAGGACCGTAGCTCGACTGTATGCATTTCTTGACTCCAACTCGGATGTGTTCGCATGGTCGGTGAAGATCGAAAAGGAGTAAGCGAAACCTAGCTCGGCATAACTTAAGCGTGGCGGCAAAGAACAAGAAGCCTAAGAAAACAGGGTCGAGAAAAATATCCAGAGGAAAGAAGCGGCTGCGGCGAGCCGAGTCCGAAGACTTTCGGACGAGGAGTAATCGAGACCAGTTCAATATCCCGAATGGTTAGCTAACGTAGTCATGGTTCGAGAAGAAGACATCCGACCTAACATCAAAGAAATGGCGAATGCGTGAACTTCACCGATCTAAACAAGGCATGTCCGAAAGATCCGTACCCTCTCCCCGAATAGACACCTAATTGACTTAGCCTCGGTGCTGCGAAAGGATGAGTTTGCTCGACTTGTTTTCGGATACCATCGGATACACCTAAACCGGGAAGACGAGGAAGACAAGCTTCATCACTCCCGGGGGAACCTATTGTTTCAAACGAATGCACGAGGGGTTTGAGGAATCTTGGATCCACTTTCTCGAGAATGTCGGATGAGGTGTTTAGAGAGCGAGAAGAAGAAGAAGAATCTCGTAACATATGTGGACGATATAGTAGTCATCGGCAGCTCGAAAGAGTCGCACATTAGTGATCTAAAGGAAACTTTCACGAATCTAAGGCGAAGTGGGCTCAAGCTAAACCCGGAAAAAGTGCATCTTCGGTATCACCAAGGGTAAAATGCTAGGATGTCTAGTGTCGACCCGGAGGCATAGAAGCGAATCGGATAAGATCACGGCAATCATGGACATGAAGCCCCGGATAGCGAAAAAGAAGGTCCGAGAGGCTCACAGCCGGTTAGCGGCTCTCGGCGAGATTCATCTCAAGGTCGTAGAAAAAGGTTTACCCTTCTTCAAAGTGCTAAAGGACAGCTCGGATTTGAATGGGGACCTGAACAGCAAAAAGCCTTTCAAGACCTAAAAAGACTACCTTACCAATCGACGACCATGTCGAAACCATCCCCAAAGGCGGTGTTATTGTTATATTTAGCGGCATCACCGGTCGCGGTGGCGGCGTCCTCATCGAAAAGAAAGAGCAGGACAACAAGCTCAAGCGAGTTTCCTATCTGTGCGTATCCTAAGCCCTTTCTACGGCTAAACTTAACTACTCGAGCTAGAGAAAATAGCTTACACGGTCCTAATGGCAAGCCGAAAGCGAGGCACTACTTTCGAGCACACAAGATTCGGGTTGTTTCCTCTCGGCCCTTGGAGGCTCTGTTCAAGAACAATGAAGCCGTGGGTAGAGTAGGCAAATGGGCCGCCGAACTCAATGAATTCGTGTCGATTTCGAAACACGATCAGCCATAAAGTCTCAAGCAATCGCGGATTTCATAGCGAGACTAGACTCCAGCGAAATGAAGGCAATCCGGTGGTTTTTGATGAACCAACCCGACTGCGTATTGTGGCGAGCCCTGGTGTGACAAAGGGGCTGGGGTTTTATTACTCACACCTCGCCAGGTCCATCCATCAGGATATGCGGCGGATTACAGTTCACAAGCACCAACAATACGGCCGAATATGAAGCGGGTGCTTTGCTAGCACTCGAAGCTAAGAGCAATGGGCGTCAAAAGATGTGACATTCGCACCCGATTCACAAGTGGTAAGCGAGCATCGCGAAAGGAGTACACGGCTAGGGGGGGCCGGTTCTAGTTAGATATTTACAGGCGTAAGAGCAATGGAGAAGCATTTCGTAGGTTTCTCGATAAAGTACATACCACGCAGCGAAAATAGAGAAGCTGACGAGCTAGCAAAGGCAGCCGCGCTTGGCATTCCGACCCCTCCAGATGTGTTCTTCCAACAGCTTTCGGCCAAGGCAATTAGAGAAGAAGAAGAGGAACCAAGGGCCATTCATGTCATCACAAGTCATGACTGGAGGAGCCCGATATTCGCATTCCTGACAGGAACATTCGAACCAGAGTCCAAGCATGAACAGCAGCGAATGGAGTCACGAACCAAGCACTACTCCATCATAAGAGGTGAGCTGTATAAAGATGGCATCGTAGCACCAAAGCTCAAGTGCATCAGCACAGAAGAAGGACGAAAGCTCCTGGACGAAATTCATGGAGGAATGTGCGGAGCTCACAGGGGACCTCACGAAATAGCCCATAGAGCAATGAGACAAGGATTTTACTGGCCATCAGCAGCTGAAGACGCAAAGCAACTGGTGAAGACATGCGAAAGCTGTCAGATGTTCGCCAAGAAGCAAAACGCGCCATCCAACCCCACCAGGTCGATAGTGCCTACCTGGCCACTTCAACGCTGGGGGGTAGACATAGTAGGGCCGCTACCAACAGCCCCAGGCAATGTGAGATTCGTAGCCGTGGCACTTGAGTATTTCACCAAGTGGATAGAAGCAAGGCCATTAGCCAAAATCACCTCAGCAACTTTGATTAGTTTCGTATGGCAACAGATAGTCTGTCGTTTTGGGGTTCCGTCCTACATAACTGTGGACAACGGCAAGCAGTTCGACTCAACAGAGTTTCGGAACTTTTGTGAGGAGCTTTCGATCAAAGTGACCTTCGCATCAGTGTATCACCCACAGAGCAATGGGGCGATCGAAAAGGCCAATGGTCTAATCTTCACTGCCGTCTCTAAGTCTCTCGTGGGACGAAGCAAAGGAAAGTGGCCGGCCGAAATGACCGTTGCGGTGTGGGGCCATAACATCTCCAAGTCCCGAGCAAGCTGGATTCACTCTGTTTCGCCTACTCTATGGGGAAGAAGCCATAACACCCCGGAAGAGCTCGGGGCTCGGCTCATTCCGTACTCAAATAGCTGATGTAACTGAAATTCAAAGGTTTGTAGATGCTGACACATCTGAATTCCAAAAGTTGCAGGCGGCGAAGAACCTTGACAACTACCACAAGGAAACCCAAAGCTGGCGGGACAAGAAAGTACTGCGCAAGAACATCTACCCAGGTGACCTCATCTTGATTTGGCATGCGGACAAGCAGGGCAAGCTACAATCACAATGGTACGGACCTTTCGTCGTCGCAAGCATGGTCAAGCCCGGGGTGTTTCGGCTCAAGACGGAAGAAGGCGACGAAACTACTCACACATGGAATGCGGATAATCTCCGTGAGGTTCTACGCGTGATGAATGCTCCTTGAAACGGGAGTTGTAATTTTTCTTTTCTTTTATCATGGTTTGTAATAATTAAGGTACGAAACCACAATGGGTTGCGCTCTTTTTTTTTCACGGGGAAGCCCTTTCGAGGGTGTGAGGTTTTTAATGAGGCAACACAAACACTTGGTCGTGAACCCCTTATAAAGGTTCCTTTTCCCCAATCATGGTGTCGAGACAAAAAGAGCCGAAAGCAAGAGGTGACTAAGTCACACTTGACATATTCGGCAAAACTCATGCCCGAAAAGGGTACATGCTGAAGAGATCAGCAAACCAAGGCACAATAGCCGAAAGACTAAGGTCAGACAGGACCGAAAGTCAGGAGGAAGTCCGAAAGTGACAACTTCCAAATACTAAAGCCGAGGCTAACAAGCCCGGATCATCCGAAAATTGACCGAAAAGTCAAGTCAAAAGCGGAGCACAAGCGGTGAAACCCGCAAAAAGTGCAACTTGGCCATTGCCAAAGCATGCACTAAAGCAAACAGCCATTAAAAGTCCATAAAGGGGCCAAAGTAGGTGCATCCATTTAATGAAGGATGCATCACAACGCACCTCCTAAGGCCATATCCTCGGGCAATCAGGACAATAAAAGCCCAGGATATGGCAAGGACAGCCAAAACCACTATAAAACAGGACCCAAGGGTCACAGACCCCTCAAAAAACAGCCATAAGCTGTTGAGAGAAAATCTTTAGGTAGCTACCAAGAGCAATGCAAAAAGGGGTCACAGCCCAAAAAGAGCTTAGGCTCATTAGGATTGAGAGGAATCAGAAAGGATGGTCGACATTCGGCCCGGGGCGGGGAGAGGGGTTGGATCATGAGCGGATCCGCAGCTTGCCCACAAGATCTTTGTCATGAAAAAAGCTTGTCGAAAAGACAATCCTACCACGAGGGAACCTAAGGCCTAGCCCGAGAAGAGTTGTGTAGAAAGCGTTTTGACCAACTCAGGGCACATCTATGATTACTCAAGGTGGCCGACAATATCCGGGTTTCAGCGAAACACCGACTCAACCCACTGAACATCGGAAATCTGAGGCTGAATGCTCGGTGAAACCCAGAACAACATTCTCCATTGCATGAGTTCATCCCCATAGGCATGGCCGAGGGCAATATCGGAGCTGATCGAGTGTACAAGAAGGTCGGCGGAGACGAAGGTCGAAACATGAGACATTCGCCCAAGCCCTGCCAATAACAATGTCGGGCTATCGGTCCGACCCGAACACGAGGGGATCCGGTTGCCTACTCCTAAGCGAATGTACCAGCTAGCTAGGAGAAAAGAGAAAGCTGTAGTCTCAAGTTGGCCAGAATGTGCAAGATATGTAAGATCAGGTCCACTTACGCAACATAAGTCATGTAAGAAACCCAAGTTAAAAAGATAAAATCACTTTCGGTAAAACATATGACTTTTTAAAACTTCCTCGCAAAAAGGGGAGGGGTTTCTTGACAAGACAATAATTTTATGAAGAAACGAAACAATCCAAACCGAAAAGCAATCCTATATATTTAAAAAATAAACAAAGGCATCGTATGCATGACTAGTTTTAGCCAAAGATCCTTAACAGAACAAAACCTGTATCTAGGAGCCGAAAGTTCCATGGGTTCTTCCTTTACCTTTACTTTCGGTTCAAGCAAAACACCGCGAAGTCGAACAAACAGCACTCTGTTCGGCACTTTTCATGTTTTTCGTCCCTCGCCAAGAGGGGGAGGGGGTTTCTTAAAAAGAACATAGGTATTTGCGAGAAACGAAAACACATCGAAAGGGCAGGGACTTGAACAGAAACTTTCGACTTGGCACATTCAAACGTGGAATGATACAAGATCCCTAACTTTACAATATCGGTATCTAGGAGCCGGTGGGGGATCAGTTTCGTCCTCTACCTCTAGTTTCGGCTCCAACAGCACGCCACGAACCAAGTTATTTTGTCTCTCCGAAGGGACAAAAGTTCTCCAAAAATCCAGAATTGATTGACCGCTACGGGCAATCTTTCGTCGGCGCGACGAAAAGAAGTCGTTCATCCGTTCGGGGAATCTTTCCCGAAAGCTGCGCCACGAGGCACCACTCACACCGAAACCATCACGCTCAACTTTCAAAGGAGCCTCATCCATAAAATCAAAGGTCCCCTCCTCGGGAACCTGCCAAAGATTCGACATAAATTTAAAACATGTTTTACAACACAACAAAGGACCATCCAGGCTAAACCAAGTCGTTCAAGCGTTCTCTACCCTATTTGCTTCCGGTGTTGGGGGTTTCACGTGGAGGTGTCCCTACGTCGATAGAGGGGCTGGCGTTTTCGTCACGCTGAGCTCGGGCATTCGCTCCGGCGTCCACCTTGGCCCGAATCTCACGCCTCTCTTTCGGGGTTCCGTACAAAATAGATTCGCACACATTAACGGGGACTGAACAAAGGAACTAATGTGCCCTACGACACAATATTCGAGCGGATCCTCACAAATCAACTTACGCTTGCACGAGACTCGGCCACGATACGAGGCAAGAACAACTGCCGCGCCGCTGCGAGGCCCGTCATAAAATCTTCCGGCAACCTCAGGGCGAGTCGGCATTCGCCCGATGTCGGGCGGATCCTCCTTCGGAACCACAGCCCCAAGATGCTCACACTTGGAGCTCATGGAGGCGTCTGCGGCGCGAAGGGTCTCGAGAGAGGCATAGCCTCTCCCGGTATCCATCCGTGCGCCCAAGCCGTTCAGCTCTCGAACAAGCCATGGGAGGTCTCGCCATCACCAAGCCGGGGCGGTGGCGACCTCGTCACCAAAGGAAGCCGGCCGATTCTTTGTAAGGCGAAATCGGCCTTAGCTTTCGCTCGGTAGTAAGAGTTGCCGCCTGGTGGCGTTTCCTCTCCGCATCCGGGGCCTCCTCCAGCTCTTTCACCTTCTGCTCCAGCTCCGAGGACAGAATCTCGGCAGTCTCAGCTCGGGTTTCGGCATTGGCCCTCGGTGTAGTAACGGTCTTCAAATCCTTGCGGACCTTTTCAACCTTGGCCTTCTCAGCCGAGGGCCTTACCCCTACCCACAGGAATTGTTTCTCCGTCCCGGACATCAGCATCGATCGCAAAAGCGATAAAACGAAAGGTCAATAGTTACGAATGGTACAACAAGAAAGAAACGAAAGATGATGAAAAGCTCACCCCGTAGCGTAAAGTTGAGAGCCTCGAAAAGCTTACGAGGCTCTGTCTTGAGCAGCACCTTCTTCTCCGTGAGGGGCGATGAAGGAGCTGGAGCATTCGGTTCGAACTTGGCACCCTCATCCGGAGGAAAAGGGGCAAGAGCCGCGGGTCTACATTCGCCACCACCCGGGCGTCGAGAATGCCCCTAAACAACGAGCAAGTTTATAAGTTTTTTTCTCGACGTGGGCTCGGCTCCTCGGAATGAAGCCCGAATACACGATGTATCCCCGAAATCACTAGAGTTGCTCTCCAACGACAGAACTCCGTGGCCGAATAGGCATTCGTTAAAATATAATGGAAGTCTTCACGAACTCCCTAGAACCGAGACTTACCGGGGGCTCCTTTAGAAGTCGAAGCCTTAGCAAGGGCCGAATCCGGCGCTTCCTTGCTAGTCTTCGCGCTTACGGGGGCGGAGCAGCCGATGCATTCGGTCCGGTAGTGTTGGGGGGGTGGTCGCCGTGGCCTCTTGATCGCCACAAAGTTAGGCCCAACGAAGTCGTGTCGTCGGCCTCCTTGAGGGTGTCGCGGGGTCCTTGACTTGCTTGGGGGCCATCTCCTCCGAGTCGCTCGAGATTACACCCGCACGAAACACAAGCAGATCGTCAACCTACAAAGAAAAAGCACTCGGGACCAACCAGCGAAAATAAGTTAAGTAAATTGCCGAAACTCGGCTAAGCCCCTAAGGTAGCAAGCCAAGTACCCCGATGCGGAAGTAACAATGCCGAATGTGCGGGTGCGACCAAAGGTAACCTTTTCGGCTGCGTTGCCGGCACCTTAGCCAAACAACGGCCTACCTGAATATCATTGTCCTCTCTCGGTGCTCGGGGTAAACCAACTTTTTGCCTCTTGACTCGTTCGAGGCGGGACGAATCCTGGGCGACAGCCTTTCCTCGATGGTGGGGCTTCCGGGCCTCCCTTTCGGCCTTAGCATCAGCGGGGGGTGAGCCGTGGCGGGTAGACTACCTCCATGGCGTCGAAAGCTCGACACGCGCCGCCGTCCCCACAATCTCTTCCACCAACTTGAATTCACGATCGGACACAATGCCCGAATAGCATTCGCCTCTTCCATGACCCAAGTTACGAAATCCTTATCCGAGTGAAAAGCGCAATGGCCGCCTAGCCGACATGATTGGTTTTAAATCGGCGTCCAAAGGGTCGATGTTAAAACGCGCACGTAGCACTCATGGGGCGAACCTCCATAGCGACCCATTCCTCCACAAGATCTCGAGTGCTACTTTTTTCCAAGGTAGCGAAAAGGCGAGGGTAGCCGGCGTCCCCTTTGACATTCTCAAAATAGTCCGCGTGGCATTTTTCCTCGCATTGGGACCATTCGGTGACCCGAGAGAGCTGTTAAGCGAAAGCCGGTGCTCGCAGCTCGGCTTTCGGTCACCCCGCTAACTCGAGAATAAAAACCAGTATTTTGTCCATTTCGACCATTTGTTACAAAAGGTCGGACCAAAGACGAATGTTGCCTTTGGGTATAAAAGTGAAGGCACCAAATTAAACAACACAATGTTCACCAGTCCTGTCATCACGAATCTTCTTGGGTTTTTTGTGACACGCATAAAACTGCAAAAAAGTCTCCACACAAAGAGGGGCTCCCATCATCTTCATGGCCCACACAAACGCCCCGATGCGAGTAAAAGCATTCGGCGTAAGATGGTGTAATTGCAGTCCGAATCGGTCGAGAACCCCGCTGATGAAAGCATCTTCACAGGGCAGCCGAAACCCAGCCCTGAAATAATCTTTGAACACGAGAGCTTCTCCAGGCCTCGGATTCGGGTATCGTTCACCCTCGGGCGCACGGCACAAAGATCTGGTCATGCGATCCATAAAGCCCTTTCGCATGTAATCATCCAAAGTGCTCTCAGAAACGCGAGACACGCCAGCCCAATAAACTTCACACGACGTGCGAAGGCCCCGGATTCTCACCGACCCCTCGGCGATTGAATAGCTGCCATCCTCACGAACCCTCAACGGCACCAAAAGAAGCTTCGGGCTCACCTTGTGCCGAAAGATTCAGTTCAGCCTGGGGTGAAAGGTCCCCACCAAGGGGACAACCTTCTATATCAACAGTCTCATCCATGACTTGAGGGCTGGTTGGGCTAGCAGATTCGGAGCTGTCTTCGCTGACGCTAGAATAGAGATGAGGATCGATGCTCCTGAGCGGCCGCGCTTCGAGCACGTTAACTGCGGACGAATCTGAGCTCGTTGAACTGCTAGAAGACTCAGAGCTCTTCCACGAAGAGCCGGATCTCGACACACTCGGATTCGACATTCTACCAACGAAACCTAGGATACAAAAATAAAAAGAAACGATGAAACCCTAAAATAAAAAATGGGCACCCAACTCAACCAAAAGGAAAAGAAGAAAAGAAAGGAAACTTACTTAGCTGACGAATCTAGTAGCCGAATGCCCTCGCAATCCGAAGGCTGAAGGCGCCGAAAGCGGTGAAACTCAAAGTCGCTGGAGAAGCTGCAGCGCCGAGATGCAAATGAGCAGTGGGGGATCACCGCCCCGGCCGCGAGCCCCTTAAATAGGGAAGAACGGGCGTGCGGTTCGAGGCCACGTCCCATCTGATGTCTTGGGGCTCGCAACCTGAGGAGGCATCGTTTCGCCTTCCGCCTAAAAAAAAATATTCACCAAGGAAAACACGCACCGAGCATTCGGCTCCGAGGGGGTTTCTTGAGGGCCAAGAGGTTGATCCCAAGAGGAGGACGAAAGGACCTCGCCCTTGGTCTCGAGGGGCTACTGTTAGGGGGAGGCCGAAACCTGAGCACCCCCCTATGCTTGGCCCGGGAAACCAGAGCGTAAGATGGCGCGAAAAGGCCGGGATTCGGATCTAAGGGCCGAATGTGTTTAGGTTCGGGTCTCGGCATACTGCGGGTCCGGAGATAAAAGGGCTAAAGCCCGAAAGACGGGAATTTCGTAAGTTACGGGCGAAGGCGGAAGCATTCGACCGATGCGGGCCGCCAGACGTTCGTCCGACAAGCGTCGTCCGTAAGAAGCAAGAACGGGCGAGCGAAGGCCGAGGCTTTCGACCTGGTTGGCCGAATGTTAGGCTTCCGGTCCGGGGCAGCCGCATGGGGAGACGAGTCGGGCGGGTGCGCCGGCATTCGGTCAGGTATGCCAAAAGCCGGGGCCTCTGTCCATGACTATCGCTCCTCACCCCGGGGGCAAGAACCCGACGCGGGTCCCCGGGCTTCGGCTCAAATGGCCGAAACCGGTTGCTTTCGGCCGCATGGTCGGAGCAGACTGATGACGAATGTCTCTTAGTCTTGTCTTGTAGGTAATCGTGGTCCGTTGTCAAGCAGCCCATGGAGGGCAGGTGGGATCACGAGGCAGGAAAAGACCATATTGCCCCCAATCAACGGCGGGAGACGCTGGGATATAGGGTTGTAAGAGGGCAAAATCAGAATTGTAAGTAGTCTACGGACTATAAATAGGCCCCCAAGGGGGGATTGTAAGAAGAGGAAGAATTAATAGAAGAGTGCCCCAGTTCGCATACACATTCGTGTAACCACTTTAGTCTCGTTAGTGATTCGTCCTACCCGGGGTAGCTCGCCGGGGCTACCCCAACACCATCCATTCATTGCTAGCCAACATCTTACAAAAGCTCCATTATATTTAGTTACCTCTCAAAAAGTTATTGCAAAAAGAGAATTGGGTTGTAGATTAAAAAAAAAGAAGAAGAAAAGAAAAAGGGAGATGAAAAATGGACAAAAGTCCGACAGGCGAGTAGAGCCTACCTCCCTAAGAAAAGAAAGAATAAAGGAGAGTTAAAAAAAATGGACAAGTGTCCGCTGAAACAATGGGTACTTAGATGCTCGCCTTTCCATAAAAGAAAAATAAAGAAAGAAAAAGATACAACCCAGGTTCTCTGAGTTTCCAAATTCCACAAGAGAGAAGATTTCTCAAGGAGCAAAAGTAAGATTTTCACCTCATTCATTCTATACACCTTACTATATTCCTTACTATCTATATTCTATCCACCATACACATGCACCACTTGATCAGTGTGACTTGTAACTTTGGATCCATTGCTTGAATTTACAATATATGCTTAGTAAGTAAATAAATTATTTTCTCCTACCTATGAACTCCAGGATATATAAGCCTTAGATACAGGGTGAGAGAGAAGAAGGCATAGTATGCTACTGCCTTAGTCAAAAATACTACATATTATGAGAGAAAGGCAACACTATCTTATTGCCTTAGAGAGGATCCACAAATACCACAAATAAGAGATTAGAGAGAAAGTCATACTGAGGAACTTTGAGTTTTATTTAGAAAATCAGCAAAAACTCCAGAAGGACAGTTGATCAAAAGAGTTTGAGATATAATACTCGACTTGACTGTTCTATCTTTCAATTACCTAAGATTGAAGAAAAGGTATAAGCCCCAAAAGGTAAGAGGTAATATGGGTAAGTTGAAGTTTTAAAAAGTTTATCTTTTCTGGAGAGAAATTTTGTTTGAAAGCATGTGTACTTTTAAGGTGTGATAGCGTTGCAGCAACTCCTAATCCAAGTAAGTAGTTTAATATAATATCATGTGTCTTGCTAAGAGACTAGCAAGAGGTAAGCTTGGGGGAGCTTGTTGACACCTGTTATAGCATAATATTATAAGTTAAATAACATGAAATAAGGGCTCAAGTTAAAGACCAAACATAAGTCTAGGGTCTAACTAACATAATTTCATGAGTTTTGGTATTCTGTGACTTTCTAGGGACTTGATAGATAAATGCTTTGAGAAGAATGGAGAAAGTTCGAATATACAAGACATATGATGACAAGACTTGACCGTGAAGTAACTCAACCCGAAAAGTGGACTAAAACATTCTAGAAGATACCGGAGGACACCCGAAAAGACGGGATGCTTTGGTGGCATGCCACCACGGCGGCCGCCAAGTGCCACATAGGCCGGCCGCCGGGTGGCCACCCCACGTCCCTCTCCTTTCTAGGTCGGTTTACTACCGACTTTGAGGTTGTATCTACACCGTTGTTGAAGGTCGGTTTGATCCAAGGGTTCACGTTCATCGCCAAGTACTATATAAGAAGACTAGGCGACCCTGGGGGCTATAATCAATTTCATTATCATATTCATTATCAACTCATACCCATCAAGTCCAGCCAAGTCTAGACCTAAGCCCTAGTTCATACTAGAAGTAGTTAGCTATCTAGCTAGTTCTAGTTGAAGATCAAGTTCATCTTGAGTTCCCGATAGTCAAGAAGTAGCAAGGATCATCGTTCTTGAGACTTCTCTCTTGTATTCGATCTGTAAAGTACTATTATATTTAGAATACAATTGTTATGGCTTTTATCTTTATAATTATTATATTCTTATTGATATGTGTTTATGCTTGCTATGATTATATGTTTAGTTTAGTAAGATTGCTTTATATTTTATACATGGAATTGTATAGCATCCATATAGATGATTACTATGTGGGTGATAAGCAATGTGTAAACGTGGTGTTTATACAACGTTTATCCGCAATTGCACCCTATATTCCGGGCCGTGTGGTAGATCGGTGGGAGTGACAATCTGTTGAGTCCTTTGGAATCCACCCTCCGAATGTAGGACTAGTCGAGTTTATTATTACGGTAATGATCAAGTTTAGTCCTTGGTTGTTATTGGTAATGCTTGCCATGTGTAGAAGTAATCCAACCTTGCCATGATAGCTAGATGTATTGCACTAATTATAGTATTCATTTGACATATATGATTAGGAGTATCTTAGGAATATTCATTCTATTCTTTCTATAACATGTTAATAGCTCATATGATACTAGTGGCATATGATGATCTTAGACTTGGGTATTATCATTTATATATTTATCTTTATCCCGTGACTTACCCCCGTTGAGTAATGTTAGATGCATATGGCTACTACGCATTGTACAACTGTAAGTGGATCTCATAAATAAATCACAATATAAATCATTAGATATCCTTTTCTCTCTACTTTCCATAGGCTCCCTTCCCCGTGGATATCAAACCCTAGAATGGCCTAGGCCCTGGTGGAGGAAGAAGCCGTCGGAGAAGGAGGTCGCCGGGCGGAAGCGGTGTCGGCTTGAATGGCGCGGATGCGTCGGGCGGTGGCGGTGGGGCGATGAGGCGGCCGGAAACCCTAGAGTCGCCGGTGAGGAGTGTGGCTAGGAACCAAACACCCCGATCGAAATGAATTGCCCGCCTGTGACGAGGCGGGTAAAATTTTTGAGTTTTGTAAAGGCTCGGCGTAAAAAAAATCGCGAAAAAAAAAATTGGGCGGGCACAAGTAAGCTGTTCGGCTGATTTTGGCTGATTGAATAGTATTATTTCTGTGAAAGAGAAGCCACTTCAGCTGCAGCTGGCGCGTGGTGGGGCCGTCCTGTCAGGGTCATAGTGCACACCCGTGGAGGGGCCGTCCTGTTAGGATCTACTACCTCTGTTTGCTCTCCCTCTGTATCTGCTTCTGCCTCTCGCGATTCATTCCATCTCTCGCTCTCTTCCATCCCTTCTCCCAGCTGAGCTCGAGCCCGATGTCTCGGTCTCCTTTGGCGGAGTCGTGCGGAGGTGGGCCGGGGCGAGGAATAGGCTTCAATGGGATCCAGTTGGTGAGCTTAGCGGGTTCCCGCTCATCAGTTGTCCGGACTGCGGTCTTGCTTGGGTGGTGGAGGCGCGGACCAAGAAGGATGGTGATAACCGCGGCCGACTCTACTTCAAGTGTGCTAGGAAATGGGGTGAGTATTTCGTTCTGTAGTGTTGACGTGTTGTCCCGGGCCTCCCGGCCCCTAGTTTTGCACTAATTTGTGTGCCTGTTTTTCAGTACCCTAATAAGCAGCAGTGTCATTACTACCGATTTGAAAAGGAATACTTCGAGGTCTTGAAGGATCTTGGCATCATAGTTGTTCGCCCTTCGAATTGGAAAGAGGAGCTGGTGCTGGATGAAGAAGAAGCTTCAGTGGGCGGTCCAAGTGGTGACACCAAGAAGAAAAACTAGGAGCACATGTTGGAGGACTTGATGAGGAAGACGAACATGTTTATTATTCTGTCTCTTGTCTGTGTTGTCATTGGATGTGTTCTGATGTAGTATGCTGTAAACATGTGATGCCCGATGCAATGTTATTATTGTGGTAATTTGCGAATATCACAACGCGTCAGTGCAATGCTTGGTGTCAAGATTTTGCACCTGTGAAAAGTCAACTGAGTGGAGTGGATCCACCTGTGCTTAATAGGGATGTCATCCGTTGACCCGCGTTGTGTAAAGGCGTGAGTGATACTCCCTTTTCGTCCAACAAAAAAACGTAATTTTTGACCTTTTCAAAATCTAATTTGACCATTCGTCTTATTCAACATATTTGTGTAAATTCCAAAATAAATTAGCTATTATTATAATATCTTTAATGATCTAATAAGTCATAACAAAATTGATAATATTTATATACATTATTCAAATAAAACGAATGGTCAAATTAGATTTTGAAAAGGTCAAAGAATTGCGTTTTTTTTGGTTGGACGGACGACGGAGTACTCCACGTTTGCCGACTGCGTGGGTTCGCAACTACAGACACGCGACACTAAAAAGCGCGTGAGTAATAAAGCGACTGCCTGTGCTGAGTCTACTCTACGACGTCGTCCCGCCACCTCTCACAGACTAGCGCAATTGGAGTGCGAACTCACTTCCGCGCCCCGGCTACATCTATATCGCCGTCGCCATCGTCATCGCCGTCGCCGCTATAAGCTTCGCTTCACGCATCGCCTTTCACGCACCACCACCGCCGCCGGGCGCCGCGCGTCGTCCTCGCCGCGCACCATGCAGCGGCTTTAGTCGAGATGCTTGCATTGGTTGCCATCCGCGTCGCCAAGGAGGCAAAGGATCCCATGGACGACCTCACCATTCTGCGCCGCATCTGTAAGCAGATGGCAAAGGTGTCTTGGCGACGCCATGGTGGGACGGAGCATCCCACTGGTGGGTTTTCCAACAGAACAGGGAATGGCGTACCCTCGTCACCAATCTCGCCATCATCGGCAACCCGGAGGCGCGCTTCAGGGCAGGCCTGTCTGCCCTATTCGTCGATGGCCGTGGCACCGTCGCGCCCCCGCTCGACATGCTGCGCTACGCCGCCGATGCGGGGCATGAACTCGCTTCGTACGTACACGCCCTTGCTCTCTACAGGATGAACACCGGCGCCGATGACGACGACACTCGCACGAAAAGGTGTTGCGGGGGGATCGAAGGCGACATGGTGATGGCAGCAACGTGGGGCACCAGATAATCGTGCACGCCCCATGCACATGTGCAATAGCGGTGTTGAGCGACGAGCTGATGGTGGCGCCGTATCCAGCGGGTTTTCGGTTTCTCCGTCGTCTCCCTGCTCTGGCCCAACCGCCGGTGCCTCGCCAACACGGGCATCTTCGATGCAGCGTGCCGGGGCTGTGGCGACATTGCCGGATGGTCGGAGTCGGAGCGTGGAAGTCAACCGTGGGGAGTGTACTGCAGCGAGCAGTGCAGGATCAGCGACGAGTCTACTTTGTTCTTCGTTGATGGCTTGTGGGCATGAGTGTACTTCGTTCTTCCAATGTAGGGGAGTTGCTCACAGTTGCAGGTGACGCCTTGCTAGATATAACAACTTTTGGTAACTTTTGGAAGTGTGCACGAGTCGTAGGTGATGCATATATGGTGTGCATATGTTCGATCCTTACCTAGCACTAGCAGTGATGTTCAAGAAATGTAGATCTGGATGGAACGAAGACCGAGATGTTTTAATTAGTTGTAATATAATCCGTGTGTTATAATGCTCACTTCTCTGTTTCAGTGTCTACCATTAATTCTCGCCGCGCGCGGCCACGCAGCCATGGCCGCCGCGAGCACCCCGGCCGGCATGGCTATAGTTAGCCGGGCTGAACTCTCTCCCTTCTTTCTTATCTTGGCACCTCGAGGCTCGTCGGCTTGAAGGCGAGCTATTCCTGTGCCGTTGAGGTCACCTTGGAACGCTGCCGTGTCCGCCGGTTCACACGCCGGCCGGCCGCGCGTTCGAGCTAGCGTTCACCACGACGGCAACAACCCCTCTGCGCCCCGTCCCCGCCTCGACCGAGTTTTGAAAACCGTTTACGCCGCATTCCTGATGCCTCCATCCCGTCCATGTAACCTCGGCCTGTCCTCAGTCACCGGAGAGTGTCGCTCCCCGCTCCGTGCGCCCTGCCCGCCAACGTCGGCGTCGAGCTTGCGGTAGGCGGAGCCCATTCAAACCCGCTCATCCGATAGCATAGATAGGAACGCTAGGTTCTGGGGATCACGGTGTTCGTCCTCCCATCGCTAGAGACATCATCTCCTGTGTGCCGCGCCATGATGGACTTCTCCTCGAAGGGGTGATTCACTGTTGGCGTGATTTCTAAGACGAGGGAACAGTCGAACGCAAATGATAGAAAATTAAGATTAATACGCATCATATTAAAATTAAACCGATACAAGGAAACAGTATAACCCAAATTAACGAAAGATAAAGAGATTGCCATGCAACAGATTAACCAACAACTGATTCCTTAGCAAATTAACCACACGGATCATTGTATCTTACACATCCACACAAATCGACAATAGATAAATTAACATGAAAAAAAAAAAGAGAACCTAGGCCGCCTTCTTGGCCTTCTTGGCCACCCGCTTGGCCGGCTTCCCCGGCGGCCGCCTTCCCCCGCCGCCTCCCTCCGGTTTGGCGGTATCCCCTCGGCGAGGGTATCGGCCGAGATTCGATCCGGAGGGCGTAAGTTGGCCCTCTCATCGAGGGCAGATTCACCTTTGGCGAGGCCAACATCGTCGGCCGGGCCGTTCAGCTTGGTGAGGGCGGCGTGAGGCGCTCCACGCCGAACTTCATCTCCTCCCGGGTGGCGGCCATGTCGACGATCATGGGCGGCGAGTCCGGCTTTCCCCGTGAGAGGGGCACAAAAGAGAAGTTAGTGTTGGATAACGGGAGGGGGTCGGGGGCGGGGTATAAATGTGGCGTTTCCAAAACACGGTTGCTCGGAAAAACGTAACCGGCGACCGCTGCGCCCAATGGCCGTCTCCTCGGCACTCAACGGCGAGTGTATTTTCCAAAGCACAACCGACGCTTAATTAATTGTTTGTTTTTGACAAATTTTACATTGAACAAGTTAAGATTCAAATCAAATTTAAGCGCTATTTAAATTTAATCGCTCTTTGAACTGAAACGAAACATTCAAAAAAAGGGAGCAACACATAGCAATAATATATATTTTATTAAAAAAAGGAGGAAGGCCGCCCGGCCTGGTCGTCGTCCTCCTCCTCCTCCCTCGGCTGGCGTCGTCCTTCTTGGCCAAGGCCTTGAGGAGGATCCCGGCCAACTCTTCCACCTTGGGGGCGTAGTGGTTGACCTTTTCATCCAGAGGTCGATCCACCCTTGGAAGAAGACCAAGGCCGTCCGCCAGCTCCTTCAGCTTCATGAAGGCAGGTCGGAGAGCGATCGAGGGTGAAATCCTCTCAATTACCTCCCGATAGCGGTGCCGCTTAGGAGAGGGGGGGACGTAGGGTCGGTCGCCGCCGAGTCGGACCGTCGGGTCGGCCGGGGCGCCCTCCACCACCGGATCCTTGCCCTTGCCCTCCGCCGCCTCCATCTCCTCCCTAGTGCGCTTGTTGGATCCTGAGCCTGAGGCAGCCATGGCGCTGATGATTGCAAAGAGAATGTGGCTAGCTTAGAGAGGCGCAAAGGATGAACGCCATGATCGAGTGTGTGCTTAAATAGTGAGTTAGCCCGCTGCTCCACTTCCCCACAATCGAACGCGGCGTCAACGCAACCGCTTGGAATTCCCATGATCGAACGCGGTAGTTTTTTTTTGAGAATCGAACGTGGTAGTTTTAAATAGCGGGCTAAGGGTGTTTAGCGGTTTACCTCTAAAACAGCTATAGCGGAGCTAATAGCGGGCTATAGCGGAGCGGCTAAATTGTACTTACATGAACAGAAATAGCGGCACCCTGCCTCGAAAGGCTATAGCGGGCTATTTAAAACGAGGTAGTGTCTGAGGGCTCAAGAACTCTAATTTTCCTTTTTTTAATCTCTCTCGAAACTTGTAACTAGTCTTTCTCCCTCATAGTAACTCCAAAATTGATGGTTTTTTCTTTCTATTTTTTTTTAAATCATGCTCTATCGAGCGATTGTATTATTATTACTTCTATTACTATTTGTCATGTTTCATCGATAACATTTGAAATTTGAATTTCAAAATTACAACTTCAAACAACATTTTTTGGAGCATCTAATGATTTCAGCTGAAGAAGTCATCAACATATAAAAGTTGTACAACTTCTTATGATGTACACCTTTTACACTAGTCATTTCTTCACCCGACGACGTCACGGTAACATTGTTCACAAGATTTACACATCCACATAGAGTTTATATGAAACTACGAGAGACATCTCTAAGATTTGTGAACAATGTCTAACACTATATGTCGGATGGGGAAACAACCAAATTAAAATAAGAATTAGTGAACAGAGTGCTGGAAAAAAAAAGTTACAGACCCGTGCTGGGAACAAGGAGTCTGTAGTAGTGGGCGTCCGTCCTTCGTTCTCGTCGGCCCAGTCGGTGCCTCGGCTGGCTGGTGCTGATTTGTTGTGTGAGAAAATTACTGCTGGCTGGCTGGCTTTTGTGAGAGAAAAGCACTCTTGGCTGGTGGCTGAACCAGCCAGCCGAACGATCAGTGCAGGTCACTGCAGATGACACTGCGGCGGCTCTGCAAAGAAAGATGGGACGGAATGACGGTGGCGGGCGTGGGCCCCATTCTACAGCGAGGTGTGTAGGATACGCAAAGTTCGCATGCAAGGGTATGTATAGACGCCGCTTTGTGTAGATGAGTCCAGTAGGAAAAGGCGCCGCCCCAATTTTTCGGTGCAACGTCATGTCGCCATTTGTGTAGTGCACCGGCCGGCCCGATCATTAAGGGCGTGTTTGGTTGCTGTGTGGCATCCCAGCTGGCTCGCATGGCTTTCGGCTGGCCAAAGTTAGGGGGTGTTCATTGGTTGAACAAGAACCCAAAAAGTGCTACTGCCCCTATCACATCGAATATCTTATCGTATTTTTAGAGTATTAAATGTAGTTAAATAAAAAACTAATTGCACGTTTGACCGAAAAGTACGAGACGAATATTTTAAGCCTAATTAGTCCATGATTGGACACTAATTACCAAATACAAATGAAAAGTGCTACAGTAGCCCAACCCAAAACTTTTCACCAACTAAACACCCCCTTAATTTGGCCATGCCAAATGCATGCAACAGGCCCCTCTGTTTGGTTGCCTGCATGAACCCAACCAGGCTAGCTAGAGCTGTTGTTTAATCGGTACCGTGCATTTGCGTGAGATTCAAATTTGTGCATGCATGGTTGTTGTTTGGTTGCCTGCATACATGCTAGTTGCATCACATTCAAATTGTCACAAGCTACAAGCTGATCACAATAAAAGTAACTAGTTTTTTACCATAGCTTCCAAACTAAAAACCCTATGACTACAACAATAATTAGGACTACTACGAGCACTAGTAAATAGTGCCACTGATCTCCAACTGGTTGGTTTATAGGTGGATTAACAAGTGGTTGTAGAAGGGGTGGATCCACCTGTTGTCCAAGACCAGCTGCAAAAGCTTGCTCGGCCTCCACTTTTGTGTTATATTTCCTGAAGCAATTTCCCTGGAACCCATGTACTTGCTCGTGTGCTTCTTTCCAGGTTGAGTACACCCCAGGTTCCCTGCCATGATGAACCACATACCATGCCATTGCTTTTTGCAAAAAAAACAAATTGTAGGAAACATAACACAAATGGCTTATGTGCTCGAGTTCATGTAGAAACATCATTGGCTAGGTCATGTGCTCGATTATAGGAACAATGATCACAGCCCTAAGGCATGTGCTTAAAGTATAGGAAAAACATCACAGGCATATAGGGCATGTGCTCAGATTTTATGAAAAAAAACCATCACAGGCAATAAGGCATATGTAATCCCAGGCTAGGGTTTCGAAGAACAAGGAGAGAGGAAAAAAATCACCTGAGAGAGGAGAGGGCTCAGATCCACTGCTACAACACAAGAGAGAGAGAGAGAGGCCTCAGATCCACGATTCACAAAGCAAGAACAAATCGAGAGGGGAGAGAAAAACCGACCGGTGGTGAAGAACTTTGAGCGGCGGGAAAGAGCAGGAGGAGGGAGCGAGGGGGATATATAGGCAGAGATTGGCGCGAAGGGAGGAGGAAACCCTAGAGAGTTGCCATCTCCAGGCAGCCAAAATCGCCGAGCGCACGTGCACGAGGGAGCACGGAGCGAGGCCTGGCCGGGAGGAACGCCGATTCGGCCGTTCCTCTCGAGCCCGGCCGTGCTTTGTGGATTACTTTTTGCACGAAAGGGGAGCCTAGCTCGGGGGCGAGAGCAGGGTAACCAAACACCGAGACAACGCACGACGGGAGCACGGGGGGGCATATCCAGTAGGGGCACCAAACAGGCCTTAAAATCCCACGTCTCTCGGTTTAACTCACCTCCGCATATCGCCGCTCGTTGCCCCAACCGAGCGGGACGCATATGGAGACATGCTGCGCAGGCCTTTGGACTCAAGAACTCTGATTTTTCTTTTTTAATCTGTGGCCGAAACTTGTAACTAGTCTTTCTCTCTCATAGTAACTCCAAATGTGATAGTTTTTCTTTCTATTTTTTAAATAATAAATGCTGTATCAAGATATTGTATTCTTACTGCTATTACTTTTGTCATGTTTTATTGAGAACATTTGAAATTTGAATTTCAAAATTACAACTTCAGACAACATTTTTGGTTCATCCAATGATTTCAGCAGAAGAAGTCAAGCACGTAAAAGTTGTATAACTTCTAAAGATCTACACCTTTTATATTGGCCATTTCTTCATCCGACGATGTCGCGGTAACATTGTTCACAAGATTTACACATATCTCATATATAGTTGATGAAACTATGAGAGAGATTTCTAAGATTTGTGAACAATGTCACTAGCACTACTATGTCCGATGGGGAAACAACCAAAAAAATGTAGATCTTGCTAAGTTCTGAAACTCTCTAGTTGAAAACTTTTTGGTTTGACATTACCTTGTAAAGGAAATCTAGGTCTCAATTTCAAAAAAATGGAAATTGAAATTTAAATGTTTTAAGTGACCTCGGATAGACAAACCACCAACAAGGCGATTGTAACTCTCAATTATCCATGAAACTTTGTAGTTTACAACGTTTTGATTTGGCATCATCTTGTCATGGAAAAACATGTAACAGATTGAAAACATTTAGCTTAGAGACGCGCATTGGGATATATAGTTTCGTCTGAAGAAAAGGCGTCTCTGCCCATTTCCTTGGACGTGTTCCGCGCTCCGTTCATGTCTGCGTCACTTTCGACCGATTCGCCGAAGCGCCAACTTTTGTTCACCTCCCCGCCACGCCCGAGCTTCCAACAAGAACCCTAATTTTTTTTTTTAATCTATGGTCAAAACTTGTATAACTTCTTAAGATGTACATCTTTTATGTAGGTCATTTATTCATTTGATGATGTCGCGGTAACACTTGTCCACGAGATTTACACATGTGTCATAGAGTTTATGAAAGTAGAAGACAAATTTCTAAGATTCGTGAACAATGTCACTAGCACTATGTCGGATGGGGAAACAACCAAAATAAGAATTGTAGGTCTTGCTAAGTTGTGAAACTCTCTAGTTGAAAACTTTTTGGTTTCACATTATCTTGTAAAGATAAACTATATATATATAGGTCTCAATTTCAAAAAAATTGGAAATTGAAATTTAAATTTTTTAAGTGACGTCGGACGGACAAACCACCAACATAATGATTGTAGTTCTCAAATATCCATGAAACTTTATAGCTTACAACATTTTGATTTAAGATCATCTTGTCATGGGAAAACACGTAACGGTTTGAAAACATTTATCTTACTGAGGCGCCTTTGGGGATAGTTCGTGCGCCCATTTGGCTCGACACCTCCGCCGGAGTGCACCGCCGCCGCGCGGCCCGCCCATAACCCACGCCCCCGCACCGGTCTTCGCACCCGCATTATTGCTCTTGACCAACTCTTCGCCGCACAAAACATAGCTAGAGCGCCCCACCAAAAAGCTCCAGCCCGGCGCCGTGCCGCGCCGCGCCATGGAAAACCTTCCGCGTGACATGCTTGTAGAGATTGTGATTGGTGTCGCCAAGGTCTCAGCGAATCCCATGGAGGACCTCCACAATCTGCGGGCCAATTGCTCACGGATGAAAGCGGCGTGCGGCGACCCCCAGTGGGATTCGACATCCCGCTGGGCCGGTCTTGTACCGGCGAAGTGGTCATGGACCGTACTACTCGCTCAAGTATCGTGAGAATCTTATCACCAAGCTCGCGCCGTCGGAACCTAGAGAGCGTGCTTCAAAGCCGCATGTATGTCGTCTTCGTCGAAGGCCCTTTGCACCGCCACGCCGTCGCTCGAGAAGCTGCGGCGCCACGCCGCGTCGTGGCATGAAACCGCCAAGTATGTTTTTGCTCTTGTGCTCTATAGGGCCAACACCGGTGCCGCGAATGACGACTATGCGCGGTGGGTGTTGCGTGAGATCGAAGGCGACCACCGGCGATGGCTAGCCGGACGTCTGCGAATTGCGAACTGGAACTTCGCTGAACGGCCCTGGCGACATGCATGGGATTTCTTGAGGAGCGACTTGATGGCGGCACATATACCGCCAAATTGGGTAGAGAATACTGTCCTCCAAAGACCACCCGGTGCCTCGCCATGACCGGGCATCGGTGTAGAGGGCGAAACTGGTGCGCCGCCATTCACGGATGGACGATTCATTTCGGACATGGAGGATGTTACTGCGGCCGAGGGAGTGTAGGATCCGCAAGGAGTGTGAAAGTTTCTTACGTGGTGTTGTGTGGGCACTATGAGCAAGTTTTAAATTGGGATTGATCAATCTATCGATCACATGCGTGATGAAAAGTTGGATGTTTTGTTAGTCGTAACCATGCATATTTTCCAAAAGTGACGAAAGGCGGATTCTAACAAATTTTTCGTTTTGGGGCCGATTCCCAAATTCAAAAAAAATGGTGCCGATTCCTAAGACAAACTTATTTCGGGGCCAAATTCCTAATTCTCCCATAGTCCTAACTATTACTCCAAACAATGTTTGAAATTTCGAAATAGCACACAAGTTCTGATCACCCTTTTACATTAACCGTGGGACCATGGTGTGCGCATCGAACACTCTACGATTGCCACCTCGGTTCCTTATAGTGCTATGGGCGCTTTTTTCTCTCGCAGCTCTCGTCTCTTCCTTCTCCCATATTACACCTCTTCTCATACCGTACTAGTACTCTTCTCACCTCTTCTCCGTCCGGACTTTCCAAACTCATCTCAACCAAACCCGAGTACAGGCGGTCCGACACAGGGTGCGCCCTCGCCTTCGCCTTCGTCTCCATCCCGGCGGGTGGTGCTCTTTATCACATCCATGCAGCTAGATATGGTTTTCATGTGGTTTTTGAAACAGCAAATACATAAGTTTTTTCTTTTTTTGGTGGTTGCAGATCTAGATCGAGTCCCGGCCATTCAGATCTCGACTTCATGTGGTCTCTGAAGTCCCGGCTGTTCAGATCTCGACTTCATGTGGTCTCTGAAGTCCCGGCCGCTCGATCTCGTGTTTTAGCTAGTGTTGGGTTGGGAAGGAGGCCGAAAAAATGTCGCAAAAAGAAGCACATCTTCTTGGGTAAACACCTTGCTAAGATCTCTAAATGCCTTTTTTTTGAAGTTTTTTTAGTGGCTCTAAAAAGGTTTTGTTTTGTCTTGTATATTTGTGTGATTCATGCTATAGCTTGTACAACCACAAAGACCTACGCGGGAGATTATAAAAGTATGGGTGCTGGAGGTCGCCGGCGGGGCCACTCCCCTCTCCTCGCCGAGTCGAGCATTTTTCCGAGTCGCGCTTCGACTCCGGCTCAACAAGTTTGGCAAAAGAAGCTTTGGCTCCGGCTCCTCCTGCACCCCACTGTAGCTAGGAGCCACTTTTCTCTCTCCCTCCCTCTCCCTCTCACTGACATTGGGCCATGTCGCTAGGAGCCGGAGAAGCTCGATTTTGGGGCTCCCCCGGCTCCGGCTCTTGCGCGCTACAGTGCCTTCGTAGCTTAGGTCTTGCTTCCTCTTTTTGACATTGTTCGCTTGCTCTTGCTTCATCTTGTTTCAGCTTGTTGTGTCTCACAGAATACTATTAAATCAGCCAAAATCAGGCGTTAGCAAAACAACCTGCTCTCCGTAATGTTGTTATATTATCAAAAAAATTGTTAAAATTTGGAATGGTCTGGCTCTCCAAGAATCTGAATCGAACATGTATTGCTAGTTTGTGCATTGTGGCTCAACAAACGAATTCAGCTTGATTTGTTCCGTAAAGAGGCAAATTTTGGCCTTGTGTAGTTGTGTTGAAACAAATTTGGCATCGAACGCTCACCTCTCTCTCTCGATCGATCGAACAGGCATGTGAAATGACTCCATACGTGACCCCTGATGTACAGTACACCTACTGTACACAGTGTTCAGGCATGTCATCATCATGATTACGATTCTATAGATCCGTCTTTGCGAGGATGGGCCCGAACGACGAGTTTTTATATTCCCAAAAAGTTTTGACCAAACCCTTTTCCAACAATACTACGGGGGACTCGTGGGCCGCCGGCGAGGCGGGGCCGGCCGGCCGTGGCAACGTGAACGCTTCGGTTCCTTGTCGCGAAGCGTCGGATTAATTATAGGCGAGAGAGAGAGCATGGCCACCGGTGGGCCCCATAATTTAAACAACAACAACAGCGGTCATGGTTCAGGCACGTTGAGGGCCTCACAATTTAAAATACCTAAAAAATGTTTTAACTGACAAACCAAAAATCTAAATTAAATTCCGATTACACCGTAAATTTGTTTCAATTAATTCTTCAAAACAAGACATCACATGGATATATTTAGATAAAATTAACAGTGGGCCCACACGACGGTAGTTGGGATAGAGTAGGACAAACTTTTTTCAGGGCCAAATTCCTAATTCTCCCTAGTCCTATTACTCCAAATAATGTTTGAAATTTTGAAATAGCACACAAGTTACAGTCGCCCTTTTACATTAACCGTGGGACCATGGTGTCTGCATCGAACACTCTACAGTTGCCACCTCGGATTCCTTTATAGTGCTACTATGGGCAGTTTTCTCTCGCAGTCTCTCGTCTCTTCCTTCTCCCATACTACACCTACTAGTACTCTTCTCACCTCTTCTCCGTCCTGACTTTCCAAATTCATCTCAACCAAACCTGAGTAGTACAGAGCTGTCCGACACGGGGGGTGCCTCGCGTTCGCCTTCGTCTCCATCCCAGGCGGGTGGTGCTCTTTATCACATCCATGCAGCTAGATATGGTTTTTCATGTGGTTTTTTGAAGCGGCTAATACAAAAGTTTTTCCTTTTTTGGTGGTTGCGGATCTCGGGGTCCGTCGCGGAAGCACATCTTCTTTTCTTTTTTTTTTTGGTGGTTGCAGATCACTGGGGGTCCGTCGCGGAAGCACATCTTCTTGGGTAAGCACCGAAATCTAGATTGTAAAGTGCATTATCCTTCCTTTTTTGAAGGGTTTTTTTTTGAATGGCTATAAAAGGTTTTGTTTTGTCTTGCATACTGATATCGTGTGACTCATGCTATCTACTAGCTTGTACAACATTGCTCAATAATTTTGCTGTCTTATACCTTTTCCCGATTCTTCCTAGGTACAAACACAAAGACCTACGCGGGAGATTATAAAAGGATGGGGAGGAGGCGAAGAAAATGTCACAAGAAAAGCACATCTTCTTCGCTTGGAGATCCTTTTCCACCTCTCAACCTTCTTCTTGCATGCTATCGGCTGGCCTCGCCTTGCTTCACGTGGATTCCGCTTCACGTATCATGCGCATGGCTAGAGCTTAAGGGGGTGTCAGGATCACGCCCCAACTCGCCTTCGTAAGATTAGGCATGCCACAGACCCAAGGCGAGTGTTTGGTTCAGCTTTCTGCGGTGGCCGCCACACCTGCATGCATGCTTCTGTCATTTTTCTATTTTTGCTCGTCGTTTAGTGTGTGGCGAGTGTGGCAAGTGTGGCGGCCGTTTTGCCCGCCACCAGATGTGTGGCCGCCACACCGCGCGTGGCTGTGGCGCATGTGGCAGGGCGCATGCTGGCTGGGAGACCTGCGCTGGAGATTATAATCCTGCCAAGGGCCGCAAGCGTCTCGACGGTCTTTGTTGTCTTTACACGAGTCCGGGCGGGGAGGAGGCCGCCTTCTAAACAGATGCTCCCTACTCGAATCTGTATCGAACCTGTATTGCTAGTTTGTGCATTGTGGCTCAAAACAATTCAGCTTGATTTGTTCCCTAAAGAGGCAAATTTTGGCCTTGTGTTGAAACAAATTTGGCATCGAACACTCACCTCCTTCTCTCTCTCTCTCTCTCTCGATCGAACAGGCATGTGAAATGACTCCATACGTGACCCACGATGTACGGTACACCTCAGGTACCGGTGTTCGAGCATGTCATCATCATGATTACGATTCTATCGACCGTCTTTGGTGCGGATGACACTGCGCGAGGATGGGCGGAACGACGAGTTTTTATATTCCCAAAAAAGTTTTGACCCAAACCCTTTTCCAACAATACTACGGGGGCACTCAGCGCGGCCGGCAGAGGCGGTAGCCGGCCGGCCGTGCCAACGTGAACGCTTCCGGTTCCTTGTCGCGAAGCGTCGGATTAATTATAGATGAGAGAGCATGGCCACCGGCGGGCCCCACAATTTAAAATACCTAAAAAATGTTTTAACTGACAAACCAAAAATCTAAATTAAATTCCGATTACACCATTAAATTTGTTTCAATTAATTCTTCAAAACAAGATGTCACATGGATATACATATTTAGAAAATTACAAGTGGGCCCACACGATGAATGCAGAGAAACGGGAATCTTGATGACTAGGACGAGAATATTCCTTCTAAAGGAAGCAAATAGAGGAACGTGAGTCAATTTTTTTTTTTTTTTTGCAAAAATCCAAGGATGGTAGACTAGTTTAGCAAACTCTTGGAGACGCCTTGTCATTTTACTTTTAATTCTAAGAAATTGTGAAATTTAATCCTGCCGCTAGAAATATGACCACGAGAATTAAACTTGCTTTTTACGAAAATATGACCCATGTTGTGCAATTTGCTATGAAATCTAGACTTTTTGAATTTTCCGTTTCAATAATTACGAGGGGCCATTTTTCATTGTTTAGGGCATCGGGGGCCGCCTACCAATCGCCGCCGACTTGTCGTGCGGCTTGCCACGCGGCCACCCTATGGATGTGGGGCTGGGCAAATGAGGTCTTTGGGAGGAGCGATGGAGAGCGCATGGCGTGTAGACTTGGGGCAGCGGACGGCGGTTCGGCGGCGACGGCGCTATCGCGGCACTTCAGCGGGACTCAAGGCGAAGGTCGTGCTCGGTCGACTCTCCATGAGCCAGCGACGGGCTCAAGAGGAATTGAGGAAAGGGTAATGATGTCCTTTCCCATGCTCAAACAGTTAAAGAAATTTTCTAAATTTATAGAAAATACAAAAATCCCAAAAAAATCCAGATTTCATAAGAACTTCGCGCGACATGGGTCATATTTCATAAGGCATGCGAATTCGGGTCATATTTCTAGCGGCACACGATAATGGGTTAAATTTCATAATTTCTCGTTAATTGTATAAATGAAGCTGCTAGGAAGCAATGGTTTTAGCGACTCCACGTCGTAGTCATATCTTGTTGGCTACTCTACTAAGCGACTCCTTTTCGTAGTCATATCTTGTTGGCTACTCTACTACAAGCGACTCCTGTCGTATTTTTTTTAGGGCGAAAATCTAGATGAAAAACTTCGATACTAACACTCCTGCCCACACCTAGGGTGGCCTTGTCATCTGTCTTACCAACCTCATGATCTTTGTGGATGCGGACCATGTGGGCGACCTTGGAGGCGAGATCCAAAGACGGATCTAGCGCAAACGCTAGGAACAGGTCTGTTGTGTCGTCTTACAAATCTACTCTGTATGTGACTCAATCTAACTTGTACAAAAATTGTGTTGTCTTAAATATCTTTTTTCGGGTTGATCCTGTACAACCACAAAGAACTAGTGGGTAGGAAATTATAAAAGGATTAAAGAGAAGATCATATCCATCTATCTATGGTGCTCGAGCAATTTGAAGATAATACTAGATCTTTGTGGTACGGTCCAAGTGAATAGTAGTAGGAGTAGGTGTGCAGATCGATGGTGCCTTTGTGCAAATGGAGGGTGTTTAGTTCCCATGCAACCCAAAAAGTGCTACAGTACCTGGCACATCAAATCTTTTAACGCATGCATGGAGTATTTAAATATAGAGAAACAAAAAAAAACTAATTACACAGTTTAGCTGAAAAGAGCGAGATGAATCTTAAGCCTAATTACTCTATGGTAAGACAATAAATACCAAATACAAATGAAAAGTGCTACAGTCAGAATATTTCACCAACTAATTATTTCGAAACAAATTTGGCAGCCCTATATCAAATGGAGATGCGGGGAGCTTGGTCCAACTCTCTCTCTGTCTCTATCTATCCTCCTCATCTCTCTTCCTTCTCCCAATGCGCATCGAATAGGCTGTCAAATGACTTCATATGTGACCCTACAGGCGGTCATGGAAAAAAAAAGTCGCGCGGTGCGGATGACACCGAGCGACCTGCACCAAGGATGGACCTGGCGAACGGCGATAGGCGGCGTGGGCCCTATTGTACTCGGAGGATTCGCATGCACGGTATACGCAGTACTACTCCCCTGGGCCCCCGGGCCCCTGTCCTCCTCGCTCGACTCTTCATAAAAAGAAAAAAAAAAAAAAATGATTTCTATTTTTAATGCGGGAGTGCCGCCAAAAGCCTAACATCGAGGACCGGCGTAGCTTCGGTTGGTTAGCTTCGCCGGGTGAGCGAGCAACCGGGCGCTAGTTCGATTCCGGGGATAGTGTGTGTACTAGTTGTAGTTAGGTGCGGTTGTACACGGGTAGTGTGTGTGGGTGTGCGTGTAGTGTGTGTGTGAGTGTGTATGAACAAATACTACAACCTGCACCAGTAGTAAGAGCAACTCAAAAAAAAAAGCCTAAAACAGTCTTTTCTCCCTCCTATTAATCCAAACTCTATTTCAAATTCGAAATAGTACACAAGTTCTGATCACCCTTAGCAAGATTTAAGAAGCAAAAATGTGTCGCCCTACATTATTAACCGGGTGCCCGTGGGGCCCATGGTGTCAACATCAAACACTCTACAAGTACTACTACTACATATTGAATATGTTCGGCTGATTTTGGCTGATTGAATAGTATTATAAGCTGAAATAAGATAAGCCAGCTTTTTTTTTTTTTTTTGCATAAAATCCAAGGATGGCAAACTAGTTTAGCAAACTCTTGTAGATGCTATGTCATTTTACTGTTAAATGTATACATGAAGCTGCTAGGAAGCAATAGTTTAGCTCCCTGTAGTACTCATATATCTTGTTGGCTATTCTATTCTTTAGGGTGAAAAACTCAATGAAAGTGAAGAAAAGACATTTTCCTGACAACTTGTGGAGGTAACATATGTTACTGTTAATTATATACATGAAGAAGCAATGGTTTATTAGCTCCCCTGTAGTACTCATATCTTGTTGGCTATTCTATTTTTCAAGGTGTAAAAGCTGGATCCTAAGACTCTCCACAACGTTACGGGTGCTCAAAAAAATCTAACCACAACTGGCGGTAGAGCTGGTGTGCCTCCTTCCGCCAGTCGGTCCAAGTGAATAGTAGTAGTAGCTGTAGTTGGTACTCATTGTCCCTGCTAACATCGACGAGAGGGGCTCGTGGCCGTAGGACTATAATAATTAATAATCTTCCATATAGGTCTCGAGCTGTGGTCATGGACATGGCTAGCGCTTAAGACTGCTTGTTGGACATTATAATCCTAGGGGCCGCAAGCGTCTCAACGGTGTTGTTGTCATCCCTATTCGAGTCTGGACCCGAGGGACGTCCATATTTGTCTTCGTAGCTTAGGTCTGTCCTCCTTTCTTTGGCAAATTTCCTGATTTGAATACATATTTGAAGTCCAACCCACACTCGCTACAAGTGTCCCCTGCTGGAAATGAAATGAAACAAAACTACTCTTGCTTTCTCCACCCTCCTCCCACCCTCTACTCAAAATTGAAATTGAGGAGCGTGGCTCCAAAAGCCTAAAACATTCTATCTCCCTCCTCCAAACTCATTTAAATTCGAAATACTAGGTGTATGTGTATTACACAAGTTATAGTCGCTCTTAGCAAAGTTGCGTCTCGAAAACCGGGTGCAGTGGGGCCATGGTGTCCGCATCGAACACTCTACTAAAAGTTCTTGTCTTTCTCTCTCCAGGTCTCTCGTCACTCTCGTCGCTTCCTTCTCCTCCCATACTAGTACTAGTAGTACCACCACTCTTCTCGCCTGTTCTGGTGACTTCCAAACTCTTCTCACCAAATCTTACCAAATAAAGAGTAGAGAGCGGTCCGACATAGGGATCTGCCTCGTCCTCGGCGCCTCGCGTCTCCATCCTTGGCAGGTGCACCTCTTTATCACACCCATGGATCTAGATATGATTTTTCATGTGGTTTTCGAAACAGCAAATACAGAAGTTTTTTTTGGGTGGTTGCAGATCTGGGATCCGTCGGGGGCCTCGTGTCCCTGGTAGCGGCTACGGTGAGGTCGCGTCATCGTCTTGACTTCCTGACCGGGGATCCCGGCCGGCGTGGGAGCGCGGCGGAGAACGAGGCGTTTATCGCGGCGTTCGACAGGATTGCCGACGCCGTCGTCTGCGAAGTCCCGGCCGCTCAGATCTCTGGTGTTTTACTTGTGGGTTGGGGGCGGCGGCCGAAGAAAAAGTCGCAAGAGAAGCACATCTTGTTGGGTAAACACCTAAATCTAAATTGTAAAGTGCATTACCCTTTTTTGAAGTTTTTTTTTGAATGGCTCTAAAAAGGTTTTGTTTTGTCTTGCATATCTGTGTGATTCATTTTATCTGTCTTAAATACCTTTTTCCAATTGATTCAGGTATAAACACAAAGATCTATGCGGGAGATTATAAAAGTGTGGGAGGAGGCCTAAGAAAACGCGGAAAAAAACACATTTCTTCTTAGGTAAACCCCAAATCTAATCCCAAAGTGCATTTCATTTTTCACTAACCAACCAATCCCAGATCGATAAACTTCCCACTTTAGCAAACTTGCGTCAGGAACCCTGAGAGTGAAACTAAATTATATTTCCACCCTTCGTTTACCTCTTCTCGTCTGTTCTTTTTTTTTTAAAGGTGTTCCCATGTATGATAGATGGGCCGTCCACTAGGCTATAACTTTGCTAAGAGCGACTGTAACTTGTGTAGTACGATTACCACGTGCTACTAGTATTTCCAACCTTCCCGTTTACCTCTTCTCGTGCAAAGCGTTCCCATGTGCGATAGATGGGCCGTCCACTAGGCACTAACTACCTCTTAATTGGAGCCAAGTTTTTTTTTCTTTATTTGCAAAATCCAAGGATGGCAAACTAGTTTAGCAAACTCTAGGAGATGACTCCGCCCACAAAATTAGAGGCGCAACCAAACACACACGGGAGATGCTTTGTCATTTTATTGTTAATTGTAGTACATGAAGCTGCTACGAAGCAATGGTTTAGCAGACTCTCTATCATACTTATATCTTGTTGACTATATTTTTTCGGGCGAAAAAACTGGATGAAAAGTCGGAGGAAGGTGAAGAAAATAATTCTTCCATGTTCGGTGATAATATTAACACTCCCCTGCTCACACCTAAGTACTACTTTGCCCCATAATGGGGGGGGGAGAGGCCTTGTCAAGGAGATGTCACCCTCATCGTCTTTGTTGATGCGGACCATGAGGGCGACCTTGGAGGCACTATCTAGCATCGGATCTGCGAACGCCGGGAAAGGTATCTTCTTGTGTTACAAATTTATGTGACTCCTGCCATCTAACTTGTATAAAAATTGTGTTGTCTTAAATACCTTTTTTTTTAGGGTTGATCCCGTACAACCACAAAGAAGATTTTAAAAGGATCAAAGAGAAGATCATATACACATCTATCTACCCTCCCGGAGCAATTTGAAGATAATAGATCTTGTGTTGTGGGCACAAGTTGTGGTGCGGTCCAAGTGAATATACTGCGGCGGTAGCTCTCTATCGTCCCTTTTAACATCTAAGAGAGGGGGGCTCGTGGCCGTAGGACTATAATCTCACGTGTAGGTCTCGAGCCCCGGTCATGGCCATGGCTAGCGCTTAAGATCTCTGGCGGAGATTATAATCTGTTGAGGGCCACAAAGCGTCTCGATGGTGTTGTCGTATTTATTCGAGTCGGACCCGGGGGATGTCCATATTTGTCTTCGTAGCTTAGGTCTTTTAGGCAAAATATGTAGTGCAAACCACCATCTTCGTGTAAACTTTGTGTAAACCACGGCAAAAAAAAATTATGTAAATTCATCAAAAAAATCACACATGTAGATGATATGATGATACACCCTTGTAAAATATCATGTCCAAACTTCGACTCCGTTTGTGACCGAGAGTTATAAAAATAACAAATTTCTAACAAATTGGTGAACAACTTTCTCGCTTGAAATTTGTTATTTTTATATCCCACAAACGAAGTCGAGTTTGGACAAGATATTTTACAAGGTTGTGTATCATCATATCATCTATATGTGTGAATTTTTTTGGTGAATTTAGATGACTTTTTTGCCATGGTTTACACGGGTTTACACGAAGACGGTGGTTTGCACTACATATTTTCCTAGGTCTTTCTTTTCGACAATGTTCTTGCTTCATCTTGTTTCATCTTATATTGTCTCATAGGGTACTATTAAATCAGCCAAATCAGCCTTTAGCGAGAACAACCCGTTTCTACGTGAATGTTATTATTATCAAAATTTTGTTCAAATTTGGAATGCTCTAGCTCTCCAAGAATCTTCAAATAAATAACTTAAGATCGAGAGAGTATTTATCTATACAAAGTTTGGCAAATTTCCTAATTTGAATACATTTTGAAGTCCAACCCACGCTCACTACAAAAACTCATTCGGTGCGGTGTCCCCCCTTGGAAGTGAAACGAAACAAAACAACTCTCGCTTTCTCCACTCTCCTCCCGCCCTCCGCTCAAAATTGAAATTCGGGCGAGCACGGCGCTCAATGTCCTCGGCTCCTCGCTCGACCCGTCACAAAAAAAAAAAAACCCCGATTTCTATTTTTAATGCAGGGAGTGCCGTAGTGCCGCCAAAAGCCTAGTCTTTCTCCCTCCTAACTCCAAACTTTGTTTCAAATTCCAAATACTAGTAGTACACAAGTTACTGATCGCCCCTACTAGCAAACTTGCGTCTCCGAAAATCAGGTGCCGTGGGGCCATGGTGTCCGCACCCGAACAATCTACAGGTACAACCACAAAGAACTACGTCCATATTTGTCTTCGTAGCTTATGTGACTCCTGCTATCTAACTTGTACAAAAATTGTGTTGTCTTAAATACCTTTTTTGGGTTGATCCCAGGTACAACCACAAAGAACTACGTCCATATTTGTCTTCGTAGCTTAGGTCTTTCTTTCTTCGACAATGTTTGCTTGTTCTTGCTTCATCTTGTTTCATCTTATTTTGTCTCACAGGATACTAATTAATCACCAAGAAGCGTAACAACCCGTTTCTCTGTAATGTTATTATTATCAAAATTCCTTGCATTGTAGTATGATTGTATCTCTTGCCTCTAAAATAGCTTTTCAACTTGGCTTAAACCTATGTTTCACAATTTGGCTGGTAGGGTCTTTTATTGTTTTCTGAACCCTGGAAGAACATACTTTGCCTGGCAGGTTATTATTTATAGAAATGCAGTTTCTAGTGGAAGTGACTGAAGAGATCTCAGCTGTGCATTTCAGCTACCGAGGATGACCCCATTACTAAGAATGTTTACAGCTCGATTCACCCGTACCGTGCATAGCAACCAAAAGAACAGCCATCACAGGCACTTTCTAACAGCCTACAGTTCACCAAACTCTGAACCATACAAAAAAACATCCATTTTGATCTCCCAACTCGCCCAATTTCTTTCTCACCTCAGCTGTGCCTGGGTACTACAAACTAAGCATCTCCCTCGTTGATAAGGGCGTCGATGTCGACCTCGTGGACCACCGCGTCCGCCCGTGGGCGCGTGGCCGTCGAGGAGATCTGCGTGGTTCGCCAGTGCTTCCCCTTCGGGAACCCCTCCACCCCGCCGAGGTCCGCTTTTGCACCATCGACTCCACCATCGCCCGGTGCCATCACGGCGCCCGCGGCGAATGCGGCGTACCACCGCGGCACGCAGCGTGCGGTTTACGCTCCGCCTCCAACTCCCGGAGTGCGTCTGGCGCCAGCAAAGCAAACAACGAGGATTAGGAAAACCGGCATAAGCACAAGGGCAATCAAGCGACTCACCGGCGAGATGGAAGTCGGCGTTCTCCGGCCGGATGCGAAGGAGCGCCATATCTGCTCCCGCAGCAGCGGCCAGGTCATCGATGGAATTCGGTGTTGTCGAAGGCGCTCGATCGGTGTGGGAAGGAGGAGACGGAGCCGAGCACGTGGAGGCTGGGGAGCCACAACCTAAGGGTGGGTCCGCGGCGGCGGCGGTGAGCCAAGGTGCGGTGACGGACGCCCGGACCCCCCAACTGGCTCCACCAGTAGAACCACCCTCCATCGGAGTGGTACAAGATGAGGGGTGCGGAAGAGGAACGACTACGTAAGAGTGGAGTGAACCCGTGCGCGGGGGAGGGGGCAAGCCCGAACTCTTCCCCTCCATTTTCGGAAAAAAAAACTAAAAGGTGTGGCGGACGCCGGAAAACCCTTCCCCCTCTTCGCGGTTGGCGGTCGATTTTGCCACCGCACCCCATCCGTGGCGCCTCCTAGAATATGTATTTATTCTTCTAAAAAAATAATATATATATATATATTTTATTGGTTCTAAGAAAAGAATATATATTTATTCATGCTTGTAATATTGTTCAAACATGTCGTTGTCACGATTTGTTCATGTAAAATATTGTTCCATGGGAGATGGGGACTCGAATCTAACCTGACGCAAAGGGGTTGAGATTTATTTGAGGTGTCCAACAAAAAACGCAATTCTTTGACTTTTTAAAATCTAATTTGACCAAATTGCACGCTTTTTTCAATTTTTTTTTGACGACAGGCGTCGCCTATCCCAATTTTTTTTTGGACCGAGAGAATCGGGGTTCAATAACTCTTGACATTTTTTTATACTTCGGACCGTGTTGGATACATGCGATTTAAAAATGCCCGCGTCGTAGCCTATACGTCTTTGCTTCAACTCCTTCCCTCCACTCTGCTTTTTTTTTTTCGCGTGCTCCACTCTGCTTCAACTCCTTCACTTCCCCGCCAGGCGTGCCGCCGCCTGCGCTCCTAGCCTCTTCCCCGCCCACCACGCGTGCCGCCGCCTCCATTCCTCCTCGCCCTCTCCCCTCCCGCCGCCGTTGAAGATGAAGTGGCATAGGAGAGGGACCCAAAGACGGGGAGGTTCGGCCCCCTGTTCCTTGTCCCCGGGCGATGTCGACGGAGGTGAAGACGGAGGTGACGACACCGCCAAGGTTCAACAAGGGCGTCCCGGCCGCCTCCACGGGGTACAACAAGCTGGGCATCTGTGCCGCCTCGTCCTTGTCTCTGTGGAAGACTAGAAGCTCCGTGGTCACTAGGAGGCATCAAACCCTAGCGACGCTGATGATGGAGAGGCGGAAGCGGCATGCAGAGATGGCGTTGGAGGAGTTGCGTCTGGCAACACTGGAGTTGGAGTCGCCACCCCCGCCGGGGCACGACATGCGCCGATGCGGCGGCGACGCCGCTACCGCTGTCGAGGCCTTGTGCCGCCTCCGGCAGGCGGCGTCCGAGGCGGCTAGCGGCCCGCGCCAGAAGGCGGGCGGAGGCGGGGGGCGGGGGAGAAGTCCTCGGCAGGCGGCGTCAAGGCAGCGGCCGGGAAGCCGGCGGCGAAGGCGACGCCCGAAGGAGAAGGAAGCAAGCTCGTCGTTGGCGCGGGTAATAATGCCTTGTTTAAAACTTTTTTTTCCACTCGGGGATGACCTCATTTAGCCTATTAGAAGTTTTTACTGAGAGAGAGAAACAAGCATTCATTAGAAGTTTTACGAGAAGAGAAGATAGAAAAAGCGTGGGACATAGACTCTACTAAAGCTTAAAACTGAACACAACGTAACCTCTCTTGAACCATATATCACGGGCAATCGGACAACGATAGCAGTTCAAACGGTAACGACAAAGAACAAAAAAAGTAGACTAAGCCCTCTCGAGCACCCGAAACTTAGCAACAACTCCCATTTTCTATTCATCTAGCCTATCTTCCATCCCTTCCATCATCTTTACGGGGTATATATATATACTCCATCTCAAAATAGATGTAATTCTCGCTTCCCGAGAAATCAACATTTTCAAAATGCCGGCAATTATATATTAAAATATATAAATATTTATGCTAAGTAATAAATATCATTGGAAAGATCTTTAAGTCTAGTTTTTTAACAAATTTATTTGGAGATTTAAATGTTGCACGTATTTTCTACAAACCTAGCTAGTCAAAGTTGAGAAAGTTTGACCTAAGCACGCATCCCATAGTGACATCTATTTTGAGATGGAGGGAGTACTTGTTTAAAACTCAAAATTGTGGAAACCAATAGCTGTTTTTGGCATATATATAGTTACGTGAATGGTGCGTGAAATCTTGTAGTTCTCTAGCCACCCGGTTACGGAATAGTTCACTTTTCTTCATCTGTTTTGCGGTTTATGAACGTGATTTGAGGATTGTGATTTGTTTTTTTGTTGACACGATCTCATCCGGACCCCTCATATAATTGTTTCTTGCATATATATATGTAGTGCCCGGAGGTGGTGGTTGTGAAACCCATCATGCGGAAGCTCGGGAAGTTTCGGGGCTATTGAGGATCTCAACAAACGGAAGGCTGAGAAGGAGAGGCTCATGATGCAAAGGCTCGACCAAGTCTTCCGGGCTGTTGAGTCTCGGCTTTGTTGAGTACGTGAAGAATTAGAAGGCCGAGAAGGTACATGCTTTCGGGACGAGGGTGCGTGGTGCCATTCGTTCGATGCCAACACCACACTAATTAATGTGATCGATCTTATGCTGTCTTGACTTACTTTTGTTGATGATGTACTATCTAGCTAAGTTAGTATTAAAACTATGTGTGATGATCGATGCAAACTCGATGATTTGCTTGCTCAATTTGATAAAATATATGATGCTAGTAGCTTGTTCGTATAAATTGTTGACCACACATACATATGCCTGCATATATAGCTAGCTATATAATTTTAGAGCATAGGCCATGTTCAGTTTTACAGCACTGAGACCACGTTCAGTTTTATAGCATTGAGAGATGGTATGCCATCTCAAATCAACCTCAAAGGCCAATATGTCACCACATAAAGCCGAAAAATAAAAAGCTAGAGGTACTTTTATAACAAAAGAACAACAACCAGTTCAAACACTCAAACCACACCATAAACCCGCATGTCACATGAGCTTTAACAACAGCAATAGCTATGCATACTCATTTGCGTACTGGCTTTTTTCGGCGCCTTTTTGCCACGGGGCCCTCCTTCGCTTTATGTCCATCTCTGAGGTATGGAGTCAGCTCGGTCACCAGAATCCTAGGGATGATTTTTGCATCAAAAGAAGGGATTTCACCGAACTCATAGATACCTTCCTCTTCCACTGGATTTTCAAGTCCGATAACCCGCTTTTTCCCAGGGAGAGCCACTTGTAGGTTCTTGCTTCTAGTGTCACGCACATAGAAGACTTGGCTAACCTGATTTGCGAGTACAAATGGCTCTTGCGTGTGCCCGGCCTGTCCAAAGTCAACGCAAGTGTAGCCGTATCTATCTTTCTTGAGACACCTTTGACTATCGGGAACCCATCTACATCGAAAAACGGCGTACTTCATGTCTCCTAGATATGAGAGTTCCCATATCTCTTCAATCTTGCCGTAGTATGGTTTCCGCACGTCCTTAGAATCGCTTGCAACAATACGAACACGAGTTTCGGTACACACTTTTCTTGTCTTGATCAGCGGTGTAAAAAGGTGTAGCCATTTATGTCATAGCCCCGATAAGTTGTGACCGTGAAGAAAGGCCCCTTTTGCTACCGCCGAGCTTTTTCGTTGTCGCAAGAGTCGCCCGAATCGGCAAGTCGGTCTCTAATCCGGATGTTGAACCGTCTAATATGAGCCCTCGTTAACCGAGACTCGGTCCAATCCGGATTTTCTTCCCCGCAACAACCGATAATGCTCGCGATGTAAGGATCTATCTCTCGCTTTGGGTGTAGCATCACAAGAGAGAGTGGGCTTTGTCAAAGTCATCTTTCTTCGGAGTAATTTGCTTCTCCCCAAGAAACCCCGTCCCCGCTAGCCTTCCGTCATGGTGAGACTTGGAGATGCCGATTGGATTATTTGGGGTCGAGATAACGGAGACACCAATCGACCACCTCCTTAGTAGAATAGCACTGTGCCATGCTTTCCTCAGGGTGAACCCGACTCTTTGAAAACCTGTTCAGAGTACTCATAAATCTCTCATACGGATACATGTGGTGGAGGTACATCAGTCCAAGATACCTGATCTCCTTAACCAGATGGACCATGAGATGGACAGATATGTCGAAGAAAGTCGGCGGGAAGTAAGCCTCAAGGAGACACATCGTGTCACACATGTTCTTTTCAAGATCGCTCGGTTTTTCGTTAAGTCGATCACCTTCGAGAGATTGCATTAAAGAAGGCGCAGAGGCTGATGATAGCCTTTCGGACCTTTTCCGGCAATATGTTTCGGATCCCGACTGCAAGCATCGTCGTGAGCATGACATCGCAATCGTGAGCCTTCATCGGAAGCATTTTGTTCTCTTTAGCGAGGCACAAGTTTCGAACCTGGGCTGCATATCTAGAGGGAAGTTTGACACTACGAAAGAAGTCGCACAACACCGCTTCTCTCGACGGTCGGTTTACGGCGCAACAAAGGTGGACGGGCACCGGTTTCGCCGTTAGGAAGGAGCTCGGACCTTATGTCCATCTCCTCTAGGTCAGCTCTTGCTTTATCATGGTCCTTCGATTTCCATTTGTCATTCATGAGTGTCCCAAGCAAACTTCCAAAGACTTTCTTTTTCACGCATGATATCTATCTTTGGGCGAACCGCTATGTCTTTCCAAAGAAGGTAGCTCCCATAGGATTGACATTTTCTTCCACCTCTTCTTATCGGGGTGCTTTTTGCGGTTTACGGCTCTTCGAGCTGCTTTCTCTTTTCTCTTTCTCTTTGTTTCCTTTGGTTCGTCGGGCGGGCGGTCGTATCCTTTACCACCCCTTTCGTAGACCCGTTCCCCCACCGAAATGCCTTGGTGCAGCCAAGCTTTCTCCTTCGTCCCATCAAACCGACGTTTCATCTCACGGTAAGGATGCTTTGTAGGAAGGAAACGTCGATGCTTTACATAAACCCTCTTCTTTGAGTTATTGACCAAATGCAGTCTCGGTGTCGTCTAAGCAATGAAAGCGATCTTTCTCTCCTTTGCTCTCGCCCAAACACGCTACGGTGTCCCGGAATATCGTTGATTGTGGTGAAGAGCGAGGCACGTAAATTGAAGCGCTCTTTCTTGTAAGCATCGCACACACCGACACCACCCTCTTTCCGAGCTCCTTGAGATCGTCAACAAGCGGCCTCGGTACACATTGACGTCAATACCGGCCGATGAGGACCGTAGATCAAGATCGACATCATCTTGTACCTCCTCGTGTTACACAGCCACGGTGGAAGATTGTAGATAGTTAATAGCACCGCCGAGACACTATGTGTGCTACTCATGTTACCAAAGGGGTTCATGCCATCTCGCTTTCGGTGCAAACCGAATATTCCTTGGGTCATCGTAAAAAAGTTTTATGTTTGTGATCAATGTCCCGCCATCAATACCATCTGGCCGGGTGCCTTATATAATCATCACGCTTAGGCCATCCGAAAAGCCATGTCATCGATCGTGGCGTCCTGAGAGGTTGCAAAAAACGTTTTAGGCGAGGAATTATTGGAAAGTACCATGCAATCTTCCGAGGAACTTTACGGCGCACCTCCCCCCCTTCTTCACCATCATCGGTTGTTCGTTTGTAATGAGAGGTTTTACAATTGGGGCATGCAAAGAAGATTTGCATAGTCACCCCCTAACAGGATGCGATCATACATGCAAGCATGAATTTTCTCGAACTTCAATCCCAAAGTGGACAAACGATCTTTTGGCCTCATATGTCATCTTTGGCAACACATTACGTGGGGGGAAGCATATCCCCAATCACCCCTAGCAATTGTCTAAAGCTCTTGTCGGTCAATGGTTCTCTCGCCTTGAGTTGGAGAAGCTTTAGTGTACCGTATAGCTTGGAAAAACTTTTTTCGCTAGTCGAACGCAGTGGTGTCCTCATATCTTTCAAGAGTTGTTCCAAACTTCTTCAACTCTTCAGCGGTGTATTCATCGTAGCCCATGCCATCACGCCAGCAACTTGTCCATATCCTCAACAAGAGGGACGGGGCTCGCAGCAAGCTCGCTACTTCATCATCGATGTAATTATTTCCTCATCCTCAAATGTCGCTTCTTCCTCGCCACCGGCACCACTTTCGTGAACCAAGCTTGTTCTCCGTCGTTGACACCTTCTCCATGCTTGTTCCAACTTGTGTACCCAGCCATGAAACCTCGAAGGATTATGTGGGCATGGACTGAAAACGAACTCGAGTGTTGCATCCGGTTCTTGTAGTCCACACATGGGCACCACAAACCCGGCATCCGGGTCTCGCGCGATATCGGCCTCCGCAGCAGCTAGGAAAGATTGCAACCCATCTATGTACTCACGACCGTCGCGTCTCACCCAAAGACATCCGGCTTCGATCCCCCATCGCCTACAAAAATTAAGCATGGTGGAAATGGAAGAAATCCTCGGCCAATTTAAGTCAAGATATTGTTGCCAACAACTAGATGCTTTAATTCTATCTCAACCATTATGCATTAATCGATGCGAAGCACTATTGTATTTTTAATTAGAAGCGTGCTCAGAGCTAGGTTTGCTCACCTACGATTCGTAGATCGGCCTGACCACCGCATCGGCGACCCCCGCAGAGTCGGGCGGCATGGCACGGCCACCGGCGAAATCCTGCAGGTCTGGCGGAGCACGCCTCGACACGAAGATGGCGGCCGCGGAGCACGCCAGACGCCCTTCTTAAGTCGCTTCGCCTAAAACGCACAAGCACCAATATAATGCCGAGAGGAACGCGGTGACAAAGGAGGAGAGCTCTAAGCACGCCCGCGAGTACTTACGGCCGAAATGGTGGAGCACACACCAACGCAGCCGCCGTCCTGTGCGTCGCGCTCCTCCACTGCCCCCCCCCCCTTGCGGTGTGCCACCACCGCCGAGAGAGAGACGGTTGCTCAAAGTGTGTGGCAGCAACACCTTATATATATCCGTAGTAACCCGAGCGAAAAAACCCGAACGCATCGCGTACTAAAGAGTCGTCGCTAACAGATTACCCTAACCGGTGCGCTTTTACAAACGCATATCTCGCTTTACTAGGTAGGAGTACTATAGTTGCTGATTACATGGTACCACATACGCCGCCTATAACCCAACGAACGCGGGCGCGCGCGTGCAGATAGCCAGCCACTTACACACGCATGCCGACATCCATCGTCTCTAGTCGACGCGTGCCTGTAACTATGTAGCGGGAAACGCCCAACTCGTTGTACCACAAGAGAAACGGCCTAACATCCAAGTCCAAATTCAGGCCCAAAGGAAGGTGGTGACAAAGGAGGAGAGCTCTAAGCACGCCCGCGAGTACCTACGGCTCGATATGGCGGTGGCGGAGCACAAACCAACGCAGCCGTTGTCCTGCGGCGCCGCGCTCCTCCGCCGCCACCACCGTGAGAGAGAGAGACGGTGTTGAAGTGTGTGGCAACGCAGCGAAAACGGCCCGGCTCGTTGTACCACATGAGAACAGGCCTAACATTCACCCCAAAGGAAGGCCGTCGGCGAGGCCCGTTCAAAAATCGGATGCGAGGCCCAGCCAAATTCGGTTGGCCAGGCGCGTGTCAACATCCATCGTCTCTAGCGGGATCGGGCGTAGAAGACTTCGAGACAAATACGAGGAGCGTGCACCGCCCGGCGTCACGCTCACCGACATGTGTGCCGCAATGCTTTCAAACACCACGGACACACTGTGGACTACGGTAGCAATGCACAAGCGTAACATCGAGATGATTACGAACGCACGCCAAGACCTATGAAGCATGTTCACCGATTTGTGTCCGCAATACCGACAAAGCGACCTGGTACCGTGGCGACAACACACGCTCAGTAAATGACCGCGCGCATCGGTAGCGGTTGCGATATGTCTGACACACTGCTAGCACATCTCGTCACGAAAATAAACGTCGGTAGTGGATCGACATGTACGAACATCCGCTAACACAACTCGCCCCCGAAAATAAACGGACGTCCGGTAGTAGCTGCGACATGTGCGTAGACACCGCTAACACAACTCGCCTGAAAATAAACGCCACGGCCGGTAGTGGTTGCGACATGTACGGACACCTCCTAACACAACTCGGCCCGAAAAATAAACGCGCGACTTTAATTTAAGTGATATTCTGACCCTTTGTATGTTCCAAGCGTCGTTATCTTATGCACGCGACACGTGCAGGTGTCAAGCAACACGGACGGTTCTTGACCACGCTGAGTCTGGTGAATCAACGCACGCCTCAGCCAATACTCGCAACGGTACAGACGGGCGGCGCTGAAAAAAGGTGTCTCGTAAGCAAAAAACGCTGCGGATTAGGGGTTGCATCCACGACGGTCTCGAAGAGGCGCCCTTAATGAAATGCGTGTCCGAGATACGTTGAATTCCGCATTACTCGGTTTCAAAAGCGTCTGGCCGTAGCCCTTGCCTATGCCCGTCCAACGAAAAACGCGTGCGGATTAAGAAAACAGACGCGTCACATGAACACGTGTCCGTAATGACCTTCTATTACGCACGCGGCGTATTGGTCTTGTGGGACCATCCGACATCTATTACGGCGCCGCCCAGCCCGCGCGTCGTAATGTCACAACACAGACGCCGTTATTAGTGACGTCTCTGGGCACCGGGCGGTTATTAGCCTTTTTACATAATGAGTGGTTACTTTGGAGTTTCCCAATAGAGGGTGGAAGCACATTTATCATTTGCTTTAGTTCTCTTTATCCGTTTTAGAGACTTGTTTTGCTCTACCTTTTTATTCACTACTTGTAATAATTGGTTGTGTACATCCTCGGATGTAGAGGCCGGATGTTTTTCTCATCCATTATCTAAAAAAAAGCTTCGTCGCCTCGAACAGTTTGAAAAATTTCAGTCACCTGGAAATTCACAAGGCCCTAATATTATACGTTCAATTCGTAAATAGGAAGTCTATGAGGACAACACAATCCACGAGGCCTGAGATCACAAAAAATTGCACTCCGTTTCCAAATTGTAAGTCGCTTTTTTTTTTTGGTTCGTCCATTTTGCTATGTATCCAGCCATATTATTGTATCTAGATACATAGCTAAATGGATGTACCAAAAAAGTCAAAGCGACTTTGCAAGCTAAAACGGAGGAAGTAGTTCGAGAATAGAGGAATATAAACAAACGTAGTTTAGCAACAGTTCGTTTAGTGGGAAAAATTTTTATAAGACAAGATAGTATTAGTACTCAAATGAGAGCGTCGGTGTTCTCATGCTTGTGTATTCATCTATGAAGAAAATAAGCGGCGAATTAACACATTTCCTCACTACCTGGTGAATGAAAAATTCAGGCGACACCGGATGATGCGTTGATGCCTGGAAATCACTGAAGTAGCTACGTCGCCTGAACAGATTTAAAAATTTCAGTCACCTGGAAATTAAGGCCCTAATATTATACGTTCAATTACGTAATAGATAGTCCGTGAGGACTACACAATCCATAGAGGCACGGATCACAAAAAATTGCACTCCTCCGTTTCCAAATTGTAAGTCGCTTTGACTTTTTTGGTTCGGCCCATTTTGCTATGTATCCGGGCATATTATTGTATCTAGATACATAGCTAAATGGATGTACCAAAAAGTCAAAAGCGACTTACAAACTCAAACAGAGGAAGTAGTTCAGGAATAGAGGAATATAAACAAATCGTAGTTTAGCAACGGTTCGTTTAGTGGGAAAATTTTTGTAACACAAGATAGTAGTAGTACTCGGCAGAGCGGTCGGTGTTCTCATGCTTGTGTATTCATCTATGAAGAAAATAAGCGGCGCCAGAATTAACACCTTTCCTCACTACGGCGAATGAAAAATTCGAGCGACACCGGATGATGAGTTGATGCCCGGAAATCACGGAAGGAGCTACGTCGCTGAACAGATTTGAAAATTTCAGTCACCAAAATTAGCAAGGCCCCTCATATTATACTGATTCAATTACGTAATAGGTAGTTTGTGAGGACTACACAATCCACGAGAGGCACGGATCACAAAAATTGCACTCCCTCCGTTCCAAATTGTAAGTCGCTTTGACTTTTTTGGTTCGTCCATTTTGCTATGTATCCAGCATATTATTGTATCTAGATACATAGCTAAATGGATGTACCAAAAAGTCAAAGCGACTTACAAACTAAAACGGAGGAAGTAGTTCAGAATAGAGGAATATAAACAAACTGTAGTTTAGCAAATGTTCGTTTCATGGGAAAATTTTTGTAACACAAGATAGTAGTAATAATCGACGGAGCGTCGGTGTTCTCATGCTTGTGTATTCATCTATGAAGAAAATAAGCGGCCGAAATTAACACCTTTCCTCACTACCCGGCGAATGAAAAATTCAGCGACAGGATGATGAGTTGATGCCTGGAAATCAATCAAGGAGCTACGCCGCTGAACAGATTTGAAAATTTCAGTCACACGAAATTAGCAAGGTCCTAATATTATACGATTTAATTACGTCATAGGTAGTGCGTGAGGACTACACAATCCATAGAGGCACTGTATCACAAAAAATTGCACTCCCTACGTTCCAAATTGTAAAGTCGCTTTGACTTTTTTTGGTTCGTCCATTTTGCTATGTATCCGTGGCATATTATTGTATCTAGGTGCATAGCTAAATGGATGTACCAAAAAGTCAAAGCGACTTACAAGCTGAAACGGAGGAAGTAGCTCAGAATAGAGGAATATAAACAAACGTAGTTTAGAAACAGTTCGTTTAGTGGGAAAATTTTTGTAAGACAAGATAGTAGTAGTACTCGACAGAAAGGCCGGTGTTCTCATGCTTGTGTATTCATCTATGAAGAAAATAAGCAAAGAGAATTATCGGCTTCCCTCACTAGGAAAAACTGAAAGCAAGCCGAAATGTGTTGGTTGTAATATGAATGAGACCATCCAACACCTTTTCCAAGATTGTCCGTATTCGAAAAAAAACGGTATGGAGGATCATCTTTTATGCTACTGGCCTAAACCAGCCTAGATCTACATAAGCCATATGTTTGGTACATGGCTTACTAATCGAGAATAAAAAGGATTAGAAACTTGATTTGGGTTGGCGTCACGGCTATATGTTTGGGCCATTTAGCTATTTGTCGAAAACGATATTATCTTTAATAAAATGATAGTTTTTTCGTTGTCGAAGGTTATTTTCGGATGAGCCTATTGGCTACGATGCGAGCCCATTGCGGCGTGATGAACAAGACAAGAACACACTCTCGCTAATTAGCGTAAAACTAGAAGTGATTATTTTGGAGTTTCCCTATAGAGGGTGGAAGCACATTTATCATTTGCTTTAGTTCTCTTTATCTGTTTTAGAGACTTGTTTTGCTCTACCTTTTTATCCACTACTTGTAATAATTGGCTGTGTACATCCTCGCATGTAGAGGCGGGATGTTTTTCTCATCCATTAGCTAAAAACAAAAAAAGCTTCGTCGCCTGAACAGATTTTGAAAATTTCAGTCACCTGGAAATTAGCAAGGCCCTAATATTATACAGTTCAATTCTGTAATAGGCAGTCTGTCAGGACTACACAATCCACAGAGGCACAGATCACAAAAAAATTGCACTCCCTCCGTTCCAAATTGTAAGTCGTTTTGACTTTTTTGGTTCGTCCATTTTGCTATGTATCCAGGCATATTATTGTATCTAGATACATAGCTAAATGGATGTACCAAAAAAGTCAAAAGCTTAATTACAAGCTAAAACGGAGGAAGTAGTTCAGAATAGAGGAATATAAACAAACGTAGTTTAGCAAATGGTTCGTTTAGTGGGAAAAATTTTTGTAAGACAAGATAGTAGTAGTACTCGACAGCGCAGTCGGTGTTTTCAAGCTTGTGTATTCATCTATGAAGAAAATAAGTGTCACACCCATTTTTAAGAACAAAAGTGGATGTATAAAATATCTTATGTGCACCCGAAATGTCACACACATAAGCCGACAAATGCATTAAAGTACCATTGCTGTGCTTATTACATAGAGATAAAACATTCTTTACAAGTCTCAAAAACAATAAAAGCAACTAAGGCACTCTCGTAGAAGCTCCACCACACAGGGACTGGTTGGATCTGGTTGACATCAAGTCTAGTACTCATCACGGTAGTCCTCATTGTAGTTCTCATTCCAGCCTTGATCTATTGATGTAATTATAGCAAGGGTAAGTACAAACGTGCTTAGCAAGAATAGTAAGGCAATATCCATCTAGAAACCCATGATCATTATAACATAAATAATGAATAGCATAAAAACGATAAGTATGAACAAGTTAACAAATAGAAGTCATTATCGTTGATGCAAAGAGTTCCAAGGCCGCCCGTGTCCTTGGGCAAGGCTGATATACCAGTTTTACTCTCTGCGCAGGTGTACACTTTCACTATGAGTCGTGATTCCCGAAAACATGGGTTAATTAGGTCCATGCACCAGAAAACCACTATGAAGCCCTCAAAGGTTCTTCTAACAAGCTAGGGCGCTAATTAGCCGGACATAGGACCCACCCTTCCTATGTGGCACATAACTCTCAGCCTATACTCACATATTACGGGATAGGGGCATACTATATCCAATTCTGCACTTGCCAACTTGTTAGAGGAATGATCTCTAAGGAACTAAAGTCAGAGCCATATAACCCCCATAGTTGTATCAGAAATCCCGGAGCCTCTAATACGGACAAATCATCACATTGCCAAATATTCATTTTTAACATTCATTGCATAAACATTAAGTAAACTATAAGATCATGTCTTTAAAGATAGAATATCCCAAAACTATACTTGCCTTGGTCAAAGGAGTCCTACTGCTGGTCCTGCTCTTCAAAGTACTCTTGTTCACCCACGAACGCTCACCGTCTACACCGATCATCACGTAGCAAAATACAAGTACATCCATGCAATCACACACAAAGCAAACAAGGGATTTCATGAGAACAGTACACCAACAGCAAGGAAATAACTTAAAAAGTTTGTAAAACAAAAGTACGGATCACTACGATCACATAGACGCGAATTTCACTTTGAAATCGGATCTAAAACGGGCGGTTATGCAATTTACAAGATTTACAAGAGATAAATAATAAACTAAATATGATCACTAAATCTTAAAGTTACAAACCTACTTGTACAGTGGCATAAACACCTAGATTATGAATTTACGAATCCAACGCAATTTGAACGGTTCAAATCGGATTTAAATTTTCAAAGTTATAAGCATTTGAATGCAATGGCAAAAATGTAAATAGATCGAAACCCGATTTCTAAATTAAAACAAATGAATTTCCTTTTATAAATCGGATCGGGGGACCTGGATGAAATTAACCATAGATTCCAGGGGACTCTTTAGCAAAATCGCCGGACGAAGGGGTATCGGGCGTTCTGGTTCGTTGGATCACGGTTCGACGGCCGGGATCGGATCGTCAAGGGAAACGAGGCTTCGCCGTGGAAGATGAACACCACGGCGGTGCCATGGCCGGCGGCGGTCGAAAGCTTCGCGGCGAGAACTCAATCCGGCGCTATAGTGCACGGTTTTCGCATGGGACTTGGACCAAAGAAAGCGGAGGAGAAGGGGATCTCACCTAGCACAAACGGAGAGACCCGGGACTGCTCGAGGACGGCGTGACAGGCGAGGATGGCGGACGGGCGGCAACCTGCCAAGGCACGGCGACGCTGCGGTGTGGCGACAAAGTCGAAGAAACAAAGAGGGTACAAGGCACCGGCGAGATCGCGAGGGACGGTACGGAGCTCGGCACGGTTCTTACGGCAGGAAGAATGGCGGGAACGACGAAGTCGATGGCGAGCTCGACGACAAGTCCGCCAAGGGTTCCCGGCGAAGCTGTTGTTCTCGGCGAGAACGGAGGCGAGTGCGAGGCGAAAGGAAGGCACGCGCGCGATAGCCGGCTTAAGAAGGCGTTAGGCGCATAGCATCAAGGAACGGGCGGCAGAAGTATGGAAACGGCGCGGCAATCAAGGAACCCACGCCCGTGCGTATCGCCGCGAAGATGAGACGACGGCCAACGGAAATTGGCCACCGCCCAAAGCAAATTGCCACACGGGCACAAGGGAAGGAGGGAAGGAAAATACTGCTGCGTTAGCTCGGAGTGGGCCAAACACAGGAGATAGGCCACACGAGCCAAGAAGCAAAACAGGCCGGTGAACAGCTACCAGGCCAAAAATAGAATAACCACAGGGGAGATGAACGAGCGGCCAAAAAAAAAAATAGACAAGAGATGACCACTCGGTCCAAATTCAAGTTAAATGGCTAACAAGCCAAGATAGCATGCCACTCGGCCAAAGAATACACCACGGCAACAGGCCAAAGTGCATCAACAGAAGAGAAAAGAAGTAAATAAAAATACCCTTTTCTTTTAAACAAAGAATTTCAGAAAAGCTTTTGCAAAAGAACTTGAATATAATTTAAGTTTCAAAGAAAAAACAAAAACATCACATAAAAATATATGCTCCAAATGAATGCAACAACATGTGTCTAGCCTTATGATTTATTTTAATTTCATAAAACTTCATTATTCCTATGTTCAATGCATCACAAAAGGCATAAATAAATCAAATTGGCTATTTTAAACACATGCAAAATTTCAGGTGTTACAATAAGCAGCAGAATTAACACCTTTCCTCACTACCTGGCGAATGAAAAATTCGCGACACCGATGATGCGTTGATGCCCGAAATCATCAAGTAGCTACGTCACTGAACAGATTTGAAAATTTTAGTCACCGGAAATTCACAAGGCCTTAATATTATACAGTTCAATTCTCGTAATAGGAAGTCTATGAGGACTACGTAATCCACGAGAGGCACGATCACAAAAGTTGCACTCCCTCGGTTTCCAAATTGTAAGTCGGTTTTGACTTTTTGGTTCGTCCATTTTGCTATGTATCCAGGCATATTATTGTATCTAGATACATAGCTAAATGGATGTACCAAAAAGTCAAAGCGACTTACAAACTAAAACGGAAGAAGTAGTTCAGAATAGAGGAATATAAACAAACTGTAGTTTAGGCGTTTAGCAACATTCATTTAGTAGGAAAAATTTTTGTAACACAAGATAGTAGTAGTACTTTACGAGAGCGGTCGGTGTTCTCAAGCTTGTGTATTCATCTATGAAGAAAATAAGCGGCGAATTAACACCTTTCCTCACTACGGCGAATGAAAAATTCAGCGACACGGATGATGCGTTGATGCCCGGAAAATAGAAATCACTGAAGACGTCGCCTTGAACAGATTTAAAATTTCAGTCACCTGGAAATTAGCAAGGCCCTAATATTATACGGTTTTAATTATGTAATGGGCGATCTGTCAGGACTACACAATCCACGTAGGCACAAATCACAAAAAATTGCACTCCCTCCGTTTCCAAATTGTAAGTCGCTTTGACTTTTTTAGTTCGTCCATTTTGCTATGTATCCGGGCATATTATTGTATCTAGCTACATAGCTACATGGATGTACCAAAAAAAGTCAAAGTGACTTACAAGCCAAAACGGAGGAAGTAGTTCAGAATAGAGGAATATAAACAAACTGTAGTTTAGCAACAGTTCGTTTAGTGGGAAAAATTTTGTAAGACAAGATAGTAGTAGTACTCGATAGAGCGGTCGGTGTTCACATGCTTGTGTATTCATCTATGAAGAAAATAAGCGGCCAAATTATCGACTTTCCTCACTACCGGCGAATGAAAAATTCGCGACACCGGATGATGCCTTGATGCCTGGAAATCACTGAAGTAGCTACGTCGCCTGAACAGATTTGAAACTTTCAGTCACCTGGAAATTAGCAAGGCCCTAATATTATACTGATTTAATTCTGTAATAGGCGATCTGTCAGACTACACAATCCACGAGGCACGAGATCACAAAAAATTGCACTCCCTCCGTTTCCAAATTGTAAATCGCTTTGACTTTTTTGGTTCATCTATTTTGCTATGTATCCGGGAATATTATTCTATCTAGATACATAGCTAAATGGATGTACCAAAAAAGTCAAAGCGACTTTACAAGTGAAAACAGAGGAAGTAGTTCGAGGAATAGAGGAATATAAACAAACTGTAGTTTAGCAACGCGGTTCGTTTAGTGGGAAAAATTTTTTGTAAGACAAGATAGTAGTAGTACTCGACAGAAAGCAGTCGGTGTTCACATGCTTGTGTATTCATCTATGAAGAAAATAAGCGGCAGAATTATCGACTTTCCTCACTACCCGGCGAATGAAAAATTCGCGACACCGGATGATGCGTTGATGCCCGGAAATCACTGAAGTAGCTACGTCGCCTGAACAGATTCGAAACTTTCAGTCACCCGAAATTAGCAAGGCCCAAATATTATACGTTCAACTATGTAATAGGTAGTGCAGTCAGGACTACACAATCCATAGAGGCATAGATCACAAAAAATTGCACTCCCTCCGTTTCCAAATTGTAAGTCGCTTTGACTTTTTTGGTTCGTCCATTTTGCTATGTATCCGGGAATATTATTGTATCTAGATACATAGCTAAATGTATGTACCAAAAAGTCAAAAGCGTCTTACAAGCTGAAAACGGAGGAAATAGTTCAGAATAGAGGAATATAAACAAAAGCGTAGTTTAGCAGTTATTCGTTTAGTGGGAAAATTTTTTGTAAGACAAGATAGTAGTAGTACTCGACAGAAGCGTCGGTGTTCTCATGCTTGTGTATTCATCTATGAAGAAAATAAGCGTGCGAACTATCAGCTTTCCTCACTAGGAAAAACTGGAAAGCAAGCCGAAATGTGTTGGTTGTAATATGAATGAGACCATCCAACACCTTTTCAAGATTGTTCGTATTCGAAAATGGTATGGAGGATCATCTTTTATGCTACTGGCCCAAACCAGCCTAGATCTACATAAGCCATATGTTTGGTACATGGCTTACTAATCAGAATAAAAGGATTAGAAACTTGATTTGGGTTGGCGTCACAGCTATATGCTGGGCCATTTGGCGCTGTCGAAACGATATTATCTTTAACAAAATGATAGTTTTCTCGTTGTCGAAGGTTATTTTCAGATGAGCCTTTTTGGCTGCGATGCGAGCCCGATTTTTTGGCGTGATGAACAAGACAAGAACACACTCTCGCTAATTAGCAGAAAACTAGAAGTGATTACTTTGGAGTTTCCCTATAGAGGGTGGAAGCACATTTATCATTTGCTTTAGTTCTCTTTATCTGTTTTAGAGACTTGTTTTGCTCTACTTTTTTATCCACTACTTGTAATAATTTCGCGTGTACATTCTCGCATGTAGAGGCGGGATGTTTTTCTCATCCATTAGCTAAAAACAAAAAAAGCTTCGTCGCCTGAACAGATTTGAAAATTTGAGTCACCTGGAAATTAGCAAGGCCCTAATATTATACAGTTCAATTCTGTAATAAGCGATGCAATCGGGACTACACAATCCACGAGAGGCGCAGATCATAAAAAATTACACTCCCTCGTTCCAAATTGTAAGTCGTTTTGACTTTTTGGTTCGTCCATTTTGATATGTATCCAGGCATATTATTGTATCTAGATACATAGCTAAATGGATGTACCGAAAAAGTCAAAGTGACTTTCAAAAGCTAAAACGGAGGAAGTAGTTCGAGAATAGAGGAATATAAACAAAGCGTAGTTTAGCAACGGTTCGTTTAGTGGGAAAAGTTTTGTAAGACAAGATAGTAGTAGTACTCGACAAGCGTCGGTGTTCTCAAGCTTGTGTATTCATCTATGAAGAAAATAAGCGGCGAAATTAACACATTTCCTCACTACGGCGAATGAAAATTCGCGACACGGATGATGCGTTGATGCACGGAAATCAATGAAGTAGCTACGTCGCTGAGCAGTTCGAAACTTTTCAGTCACCTGGAAATTAGCAAGGCCCAAATATTATACAGTTCAACTATGTAATAGGTAGTCTGTCGAGGACTACACAATCCTGAAGGCATAGATCACAAAAAATTGCACTCCCTCCGTTTCCAAATTGTAAGTCGCTTTGACTTTTTTTGGTTGCCCATTTTGCTATGTATCCGGGAATATTATTGTATCTAGATACATAGCTAAATGGATGAACCAAAAAAGTCAAAGCATCTTTTAAAGCTGAAAACGGAGGAAATAGTTCAGAATAGAGGAATATAAACAAAGCGTAGTTTAGCAACAGTTCGTTTAGTGGAAAAATTTTTGTAAGACAAGATAGTAGTAGTACTCGACAGAAAGCGATCGGTGTTCTCATGCTTGTGTATTCATCTATGAAGAAAATAAGCAGCAGAACTATCAGCTTTTCCTCACTAGGAAAAACTGGAAAGCAAGCCGAAATATGTTGGTTGTAATATGAATGAGACCATCCAACACCTTTTCAAGATTGTTCGTATTCGAAAATGGTATGGAGGATCATCTTTTATGCTCTTGGCCCAAACCAGCCTAGATCTACATAAGCCATATGTTTGGTACATGGCTTACTAATCAGAATAAAAAAGGATTAGAAACTTGATTTGGGTAGGCGTCACAGACTATATCTTTGGCCATTTGGCGCTTTCGAAACGATATTATCTTTAACAAAATGATAGTTTTCTCGTTGTCGAAGGTTATTTTCGGATGAGCCTATTGGCTGCGGTATGCTGAGCCCAGGTTGCGGCGTGATGAACAAGACAAGAACACACTCTCGCTAATTAGCGAGAAAACTAGAAGTGATTACTTTGGAGTTTCCTATAGAGGGTGGAAGCACATTTATCATTTGCTTTAGTTCTCTTTATACTTTTTAGAGACTTGTTTTGCTCTACCTTTTTATCCACTACTTGTAATAATTGACTGTGTACATTCTCGCATGTAGAGGCGGGATGTTTTCTCATCCATTAGCTAAAAACAAAAAAGCTTCGTCGCTGAACAGATTTGAAAATTTGAGTCACACGGAAATTAGCAAGGCCTAATATTATCTGAGTTTAATTCTGTAATAAGCGATCTGTCGGGACTACACAATCCACAGAGGCACAATCACAAAAAATTATACTCCCTCCGTTCCAAATTGTAAGTCGTTTTGACTTTTTGGTTCGTCCATTTTGCTATGTATCCGGGCATATTATTGTATCTAGATACATAGCTAAATGGATATACTTAAAAAAGTCAAAGTATTTAACAAAACGGAGGAAGTAGTTCGAGGAATAGAGGAATATAAACAAACTGTAGTTTAGCAACAGTTCGTTTAGTGAAAAAAATTTTGTAAGACAAGATAGTAGTAGTACTCGGCCAAGCGATCGGTGTTCTCAAGCTTGTGTATTCATCTATGAAGAAAATAAGCGGCGAAATTAACACCTTTCCTCACTACCTGGCGAATGAAAAATTCGCGACACCGGATGATGCGTTGATGCACTGGAAATCACTGGAAGTAGCTACGTCGCTGAGCAGATTTGAAACTTTCAGTCACACGGAAATTAGCAAGGCCCAAATATTATACAGTTCAACTATGTAATAGGTAGTCTATCGGGACTACACAATCCTGAAGGCATAGATCACAAAAAATTGCACTCCCTCCGTTTCCAAATTGTAAGTCGCTTTGACTTTTTGGTTCGTCCATTTTGCTATGTATCCAGGGAATATTATTGTATCTAGATACATAGCTAAATGGATGTACCAAAAAAATCAAAAAACATCTTAAACTGAAATGGAGGAAGTAGTCGAGGAATAGAGGAATATAAACAAACGTAGTTTTAGCAACGGTTCGTTTAGTGGGAAAATTTTTTGTAAGACAAGATAGTAGTAGTACTCGACAGGCAGTCAGTGTTCTCATGCTTGTGTATTCATCTATGAAGAAAATAAGCAGCAGAACTATCAGCTTTCCTCACTAGGAAAAACTGGAAAGCAAGCCAGAAATGTGTTGGTTGTAATATGAATGAGACCATCCAACACCTTTTCCAAGATTGTCCGTATTTGAAAACGGTATGGAGGATCATCTTTTATGCTACTGGCCTAAACCAACCAAGATCTACATAAGCCATATGTTTGGTACATGGTTTACTAATCAGAATAAAAGGATTAGAAACTTGATTTGGGTTGGCGTCACAGCTATATGCTGGGCCATTTGGCGCTGTCGAAACGATATTATCTTTAATAAAATGATAGTTTTCGTTGTCGAAGGTTATTTTCAGATGAGCCTATTGGCTGCGTATGCGGTGCCCGGTTGCGGCGTGATGAACAAGACAAGAACACACTCTCGCTAATTAGCAGAAAACTAGAAGTGATTACTTTGGAGTTTCCCTATAGAGGGTGGAAGCACATTTATCATTTGCTTTAGTTCTCTTTATCTGTTTTAGAGACTTGTTTTGCTCTACCTTTTTATCCACTTCTTGTAATAATTGGCTGTGTACATCCTCGCATGTAGAGGCGGGATGTTTTTCTCATCCATTAGCTAAAAACAAAAAAAGCTTCGTCGCCTGAATAGATTTGAAAATTTCAGTCACATGGAAATTAGCAAGGCCCTAATATTATACAGTTCAATTCTGTAATAGGCAGTCTGTCAGGACTACACAATCCACAGAGGCACAGATCACAAAAAAATAGCACTCCCTCCATTCCAAATTGTAAGTCGTTTTGACTTTTTTTGGTTCGTCCATTTTGCTATGTATCCAGGCATATTATTGTATCTAGATACATAGCTAAATGGATGTACCAAAAAAAAAAAGCGACTTACAAACTAAAACGGAGGAAGTAGTTTAGGAATAGAGGAATATAAACAAACTGTGGTTTAGCAAATGATTCGTTTAGTCGAAAAAAAAGTTTTGTAAGACAAGATAGTAGTAGTACTCGACAGGCGGTCGGTGTTCTCAAGCTTGTGTATTCATCTATGAAGAAAATAAGCGGCGGGGAATTAACACCTTTCCTCACTACCTGCGAATGAAAAATTCGCGACACCGGATGATGCGTTGATGCCCGGAAATCACTGAAGTAGCTACATCGTCCGAACAGTTTGAAACTTTCATCACCTGAAAATTAGCAAGGCCCCTAATATTATACGGTTCAATTATATAATAGGCGATGCAATCGGGACTACACAATCCATAGAGGCACAGATCACAAAAAAATTGCACTCCGTCCGTTTCCAAATTATAAATCGCTTTTGACTTTTTTTAGTTCGTCCATTTTGCTATGTATCCAGGCATATTATTGTATCTAGATACATAGCTAAATGGATGTACCAAAAAGTCAAAAGCGACTTACAAAATGGAGGAAGTAGTTCAGAATAGAGGAATATAAACAAACGTAGTTTAGCAACCGTTCGTTTAGAGGGAAAATTTTTGTAAGACAAGATAGTAGTAGTACTCGACGGAAGCGGTCGGTGTTCTCATGCTTGTGTATTCATCTATGAAGAAAATAAGCGGCAGAATTATCACCTTTCCTCATTTAAGTGGCGGCTGAAAAATTCAGGCGACACCCGGATGGCTTTACGTTGATGCCAGTGTTGGATGGAAATCACTGAAGTATCCATGTGAGGCTTATATTATACAGTTCAATTCTGCAATAGGCGGTCTATTAGGACTACGGTAACCCGCGAGTCACAGAACACAAAATAAATTAAATGTAGTTCGGGAATAGAGTAGTATAGACAAACTAGCAGTTTTTGTAACATTTCATTTAATAGGAGCGATCATTGTTCTTGAGCATGTATATTCATCTATAAAGAAAATAAGCGATGATTGCGGTCTCTAAAACAAAAACACAAAGGTAACAACATTAATGTAGTAGCCAGTGTCAAGTTCGGTATGTACAACTCAATACATCCATCTCGGGGATCTGATTATACTGATTCAATTACGTAATAGACAGTCTATGAGGAGTAGACGAGAGCTTTGTTAAACTTGTTCTTGCAATTTTGCTTCATCTTGTTTCAGCTTATTCTCTCACGGGATACTATTAAACAAGCGAAACGAGCTCTCAGGGCACACGAATCACCAAAAAAAAAGATAGTTCAAGAATAGTGGAGTATAAAGAAACTATAGTTTCATGGCGGTTCATTTAATATGCACATTTTTTATGTATGACAAGATACCAGTAGTACTCTGAGGGCGCCGTGTTTACTTGAGCACGCATATTCATCTATAAAGAAAATAAGCAAGAGTGGATAACAACAACATTGTAGTTATATATAGTAGCGGTCAGGGGCCTGGTAGCGGTGAGGTGTCAAGTTCGGTATGTATAACTCAATTATATCCATATTATGAGGATAAAATTATAGTTCAATTAATGCGTAATAGGCGGTATGTGAGGACTAGTCGACCTGTTTGCTTGTGCTTGCTTCATCTTGTTTCAAATTATTCTCTCTCACGTATAGAATACTATATATTAAACACAAGCGACAGGCTTGAGGCACACGAATCACGAAAAAACAAAAAAGGTAGTTCGGGAATAGTGGAATCTAATAAACTATAGTTCGGTAATAGTAGGCACGGACAAGATTGATGGGCTAGATATGAAACCCTAGAATGGCCGGCCCGGCCGGGTGGAGGAAGAAGAGCGTCGGAGAAGGAGGACGCTGGAAGGAAGCGGGCGTCGCCCGGATGCGGTGGCGACCGGGGGCGTGAAGGCGGGGAAACTCTAGAGTCACGTGAGGAGTGTGGCTAGGAACCAAACATCCCCGATCGAAATGAATCGCCTTTGCCAGTAACGAGGCGGGCAATTTTTTTGAGTTTTGTAAAGGCTCGGCGCGTAAAAAATCGTAGCGAAAAATTGGGCGGGCACAAGTAAGGCTGTTCGGCTGATTTTGGCTGATTGAATAGTATTATTTACGTGAAAGAGAAGCCACTTCGCAGTTGCTGGCGCATGGTGGGGCCGTCCTGTTAGGGGTCATAGTGCACACCGTGGGAGGGGCCGTCCTGTCAGGATCTACTACCTGCGTTTGCTCTCCCTCTGTATCTGCTTCTGCCTCTCGTGATTCATTCCATCTCTCGCTCTCTTCCATCCCTTCTCCCAGCTGAGCTCGAGCCCGATGTCTCGGTCTCCTTTAGGCGGAGTCGTCTGGGAGGTGGACCGGGCGAGGAATAGGCTTCAATGGGATCAGGTTGGTGAGCTCAGCGGGTTCCCGCTCATCAGTTGTCCGGACTGCGGTCTTGCTCGGGTGGTGGAGGTGCAGACCAAGAAGGATGGTGATAACCGCGGCCGACTCTACTTCAAGTGTTCTAGGAAATGGGGTGAGTATTTCGTTTTCAGCCAGTGTTGACGTGTTGTCCCGGGCCTCCCTGCCCCTAGTTTTGCACTAATTTGTGTGCCTGTTTTTCAGTACCCTAATAAGCAGCAGTGTCATTACTACCGATTTGAAAAGGAATACTTCGAGGTCTTGAAGGATCTTGGCATCATAGCTGTTCGCCCTTCGAATTGGAAAGAGGAGCTGGTGCTGGATGAAGAAGAAGCTTCAGTGGGCGGTCCAAGTGGTGACACCAAGAAGAAAACTTGGAAGCGAATCTTTGGAGGACTTGATGAGGAAAGGCGAACATGTTTATTATTCTGTCTCTTTGCGTATGTTGTCATTGGATGTGTTTTGATGTATCTTGTAAACATGTAATGCCCGATGCAATGTTATTATTGTGGTAATTTGCGAATATCACAACGCGTCAGTGCAATGCTTGGTGTCAAGATTCTGCACCTGTGAAAAGTCAACTGAGTGGAGTGGATCCACCTGTGCTTAATAGGGATGTCATCCGTTGACCCGCGTTGTGTAAAGGCGTGAGTGATACTCCCTCCGTTCATCAAAAAAACGTAATTTTTTTGACCTTTTCAAAATCTAATTTGACTATTCATCTTGCTTAACATATTTTGTGTAAATTCCAAAAATAAATTAGCTATTGTTATAATATCTTTAATGATCTAATAAGTCATGACAAAATTGATAATATTTTGTATACATTATTCAAATAAAACGAATGGTCAAACTAGATTTTGAAAGGTCAAAAATTGGTTTTTTTGGTTAGACGGAGGAGTACTCCACGTTACTGCCGGCTAGCGTGGGTTCGCGACTACACTCTACGACATAAGCGAGTACTAAAAAGCGTGTGAGTAATAAAGCGTACTGTCTTGAGTCTACTCTGACGTGCGTCCGCCACCTCTACGCAGCTGCGCAATTGGAGGCGCGAACTCACTTCCGCGCCCGGCTCACGGCTATCTAGTCAGTCGCGCGTCGCCATCGCCGCCGTCGCCGCTATAGCTTAGCTTCACCGTTGCCTTCCCGTACCATTACGCTCGGGCGTGCGTAGACTCGCCAGCGCACCATGCGGCGGCTTCCATCGGAGATGCTTGCGTGGTTGCCATCCCGCACGCCGCCAGGAGGCGCAGGATCCCATGGACGACCTCACCATTCTACGCCGCGCTTGATAGCGATGGCGGAGAGGTGTGCGGCGGCGCCATGGTGGGGCCGGAGCATCCCGCGGAAGCGGGTTTTCCAACGAGAACGAGGGAATGGCGTGCCCTGCGTCACCAATCTACCAGCCTAAAATTCCGGCAGGCGCATAGCGAGCGAGAACATTTGCTCGCCTGGGTCGTCGATGGCCGGGCACCGCCGTCGTAGCCCGCTTCGACATCTTTAGCGCTACACCGCCCGTCGCGGGGCATCAACTGCGCCGTATGTACACGCTGCCTTCTCTCTGAGGATGAACCGCGGCGCCAATGGCGGACGACACACACGAAAGGTGTTGCGGTGGATCGGCGAGCGACGCGTGTGGCGGCGCAGGTGGGAGCACCGATCGCGTGCACACCTCCATGCACGAGGCAATATGCGGTGTTGAGCGGCGAGGCGATGGTGGCCGTATCCGACATGGTGGTTTTGCTTCGTCCTCTCCTCGCTCTCGCCCAGCAGCCGTGCGCCTACGGGCATCACGTCATCTTTGATGCAGCGTCGTAGTGGCGACATTGCCGAATCGTGCGAGTCGGGCGTGCAGTCAACGTGGGGGAGTGTCTTCGCGGTGAGCACGGGATCAGCGGCAGTCTACTTTGTTCTTCGTTGATGGCTTGTGGGCATGAGTGCCGTTCTTCCAATGCGGGGAGTTGGCTCACGATTCGCGGTGGCGCCCTAGCTAGATATAAACAACTTTTGGTAGCTTTTGGAAGTGTGCACGTCGTAGGTGATGCATATATGGTGTGCATATGTTGTTCGATCCTTACCTAGCATTGATGTTCAAGAAACGTAGATGCAGATGGAGCGAGACCGAGATGTTTTAATTAGTTGTAATATAATCCGTGTGTTATAATGCTCACTTCTGTTTGCTGTCTACCATTAATTCTAAGCGCTGGCGGCCACGCAGCCATGGCGGTCCTTGAGCACCCCGGCCGGGCATGGCTATACTTTTAGCCACCTCTCGGGCTGAACTCTCCCTTCTTTCTTACCTGCCACCTCGGGCTCGGCATTGAAAAGCGCTATTCACGTACTTGCGTTGAGGTCACCTTGGGCCGGCTTTGGTCCGGCCGGTTCACACGCCGGCCGGCGCTGCTGCTCGAGCTTAGCGCTCACCACGCACGCAACAACCCCTTCACACTGGCCCCGCCTCGAACACCGCGGTTTTGAAAACCGTTACGCCGCGACTCCCCCGATGCCTCATCCCGGCCCATGTAACCTCGACCCGTCTCGGCCGCCGGGAGAGTGTCGCTCCCGCCGGCCACATACTCTCGCCAACGCCGGCGTCGAGCTGTAAAGAAGCCAGCCTATTCAAAACCCGCTCATCCGATAGCATATAGATAGGACGCTTAGGTTCTGGGAGATCACGCGGTGTTCGTCCTCTCCCAGCCGCTAGAGACATCATCTCCGTGTGCCACGCCATGATGGACTTCTCCTCGGCAGGGGATTCACCGCTGGCGCCGGACAAGACAGAGGAACAAAATAGGAAAACCAAATGATGGAAAAAGATTGACACGTATCATTAATTAAAACCAAAGGGAACAGCAGAGCATAACCAAATTAACGAAAGATAAAGAGATTGCCATGCAACAGTTAACCAACAACTGGTTCCTTAGCAAATTAACCACATAGATCATTGTATGATACACATCCACACAAATCGGACGAGATAAATTAACATAAAAAGAAGAGAACCTAGGGCCGCCTTCTTGGCCTTCTTAGCCGCGCCAGCAGGCTTCATGGCGCCGCCTTCACGCCCCTCCCCTCCGTTTGGCGGTATCCCTTGGCGATGGTATCGGCCCGAAGGATTCGATCTCGGAGGGCGTAGAAGTTGGCCCCTCTCCTCGGGGCGGATTCACCTTTGGCGGGCCAACATCGCGTACCGGGCAGCTCGGCATTTGTATGAGGGCAGCGCGAGGCGCTCCACGAGCAAACTCATCTCCTCCCGGGTGGCGGCCATGTTGACGCATGCGGCAGTGGCGAAGTCCTGTGAGAGGGACGCGAAAGAAGTTAGTGTTGGATACTTGGGGGCGGGGCGAGTATAAATGTGGCGCTTTCCAAAACACGCTTGCTCGAAAAAATGTAACCAACGACCGGCTACGCCCAATGGCCGTCTCCTCGGCACTCAACGGTGGCTGTATTTTCCAAAAGCCAACCAAGCGCTAATTAATTATTTGTTTTGACAAATTTTACATTGAACAAGTTAAGATTCAAATCAAATTTAATATAATATATATTTTGTTAATATATACAAACAAAAAATATATTATATATTAAAAAAAAAAAAAAAAGAGGAAGGCCGCCCGGCCTAGTCCTGCGTCGTCGTCCTCCCTCCATCGTCCTCATGGCGTCGTCCTTCTTGGCCAAGGCCTTGAGGATGATCCCTACCAACTCTTCCACCTTGGGGGTGTAGTGGTTGATCTTTTCATCCGTAGGTGGATCCACCCCTTGGAAGAAGATCATGGCCGCCCGCCGGCTCATTCGGCTTCATGAAGGCGGTGCCGGAGGCGCATCGGTGGGTGAAATCCCTCTCCGATTATCTCCTGAAGGTGGCGCCGATTAGCAAGCTCATCGGCCCCAGCTTAGAGAGGGCGGACGTGTGGAGTCGCGGCTCGTCGTCGAGAGTCGGACCGGGTCGTGGCGCCTCCACCACGGATCCTTGCCGCGCCCCAGCGCCTCCATCTCCTCACTGAGTGCGCTTGTTGGATCTGAGCACAGACCAACCATGTGATGATTACTGCAAAGAATGTTAGTGGATTAAGAGAAATGGAAAGGATGAAGCATGCATGATCGAGTGTGTGTGCTTAAATATAGTTAGTTAGCGGTTTTGCTCCACTTCCCCACGGTGATCGAGCGGCGTCAACACAACGCGGGAATTCCCCACGATCAAGCGCGGTAGTTTTTTAAAATGGCGGGCTAAGGAAGCGGTTTACCTCTAAAACTTACTATAAGCGGAGCTAATAAGCGGAATATAAGCGGGCGGCTTAAATTATATACTATGAGCTGAGAAATAAGCGGCACCACGCCTCGAAAAGGCTATAGCGGGCTATTTTAAACAGGTAGTGTCTGGGGGGCTCAAGAACTCTAATTTTCCTTTTTAATCGGTGAGGGGAACTTGTAAGTAGTCTTTCTCCCTCATAGTAACTCCAAATTAAAATGTAGATCTTGCAGTTACGGGCGTAACTCTAGTTGAAAACTTTTGGTTTGACATTACCTTGCCAAGGGAAAATCTAGGTCTCAATTTCAAAAAAAATGTGACCTCGGATAGACAAAACCACCACCCAAGACGATTGTAGTTCTCAATTATCCATGAAACTGCAAGATATAAACGTTTTGATTTGGCATCATCTTGTCATGGGAAACATATGTAATAAAAACATTTAGCTTTACCGCATTTGGGATAGTTCGTGACGATTGTTTCCTTGACGGCCCGGCCTTCTCGAATTATCGCCAGAAATACCATTCACCTCCCCGCCACGCCGAGCTTCCAAAAAGAACCCTACTTTTCTTTTAATCGGTGGTCAAAACCTTGTGACTAGTCTTTCTCCCTCATAGTAACTCTAGATGTGATGGTTTTTCTTTCTAAATTTTGTAAAAATCATGCTCCGTCGATTGTTTCTTACTTCTATTATCCTTGTCATGTTTCATCGACAACATTTGAAATTTGAATTTCAAAATTACAACTTCAAACAACATTTTTTGAGCATCTAATGATTTCAGCGAAGAAGTGAACATAAAAGGTATATATAACTTCTTAAGATGTACATTATTTTATATAGTAGGTCATTTCTTCATCGATGACGTCGCAAAGTAACATTGTTCACAAGATTTACACATGTGTCATAGAGTTTATGAAACTAGAAGAGAGGGATTTCTAACTTAGTGAACACTTTTACTATAACACTATATGTCGGATAGGGGAAACAACCAAGAAGTGTAGAATTGTAGGTCTTTGCTAAGTTTATATGAAACTCTCTAGTTGAAAACCATTTATTTTGGGTATCTTTTTGCAAAAAGATAAACTATGCTCAATTTTCAAAATGTTGAATTGAAGATTTAAATGTTTTCAAGTGAGCGTCGGATAGACATACCACCAACACTATAACGATTGTAGTTCTCAAATATCCATGAGACTTTTTGCTCAGATTTGTTACAATATTTTGATTTAGGGTCATCTTGTCATGGACATGTAATGGTTTGAAAAGCATTTATCTTCTGGGCAGCGCATTGGGATGGATTCGATCAGTCTATCCATTTGGCTTCGATTTTCACACTCCGCCCGGAGTGCCGTACGCCCACCTTGCCAGGACGCACGCAGTATGCTTTGCTCACACCAAGTCTTACATGGCACAAAACATACTATAGCGTGCACTCCAGAGCTAGTTTCCACCAAAAGCGCTCCGCCATGCGGCGCCGTAGACTTCCGCTTTGACATGCTTGCGGTAGCGATTAAATTATGCGAGGTCTGACGGCTCCACATGGAAGAAACCAATGAGCCGGCGAGGGCGAGGCTGGCCGCGGCAAAGCGTGATCGGCCGTGAGGAGCGCTACGCTCGAGTGAGCCAGTCACTTGCCCGGCGCTCGGCGTCTACTGCCACCACAGGTGAGATCGATCACGTTCTTATTGCGGTTATGTTCACATCATGTGGAGTAGCGTGATCACAATGCGCCTAGGAGACACGACGAACATCTCGGGAGGGAGTATCATCAATGGGCTGCAAAGTCATCAATCCGACTCATCCGTCTCGCGCGACTCAGACTCAGAGCGCCTCATTGGATCGCCGCGATGGCCGTTTGCTTAGAAAACTCTCATGGCGTGCTATGGGTGTGCGAATGTTGCTTTTCGAGGCGGGTCGGATCGAGGTGGCGATATGGGTGCTCGGCTCTCGAGGTGCAGAGCGCTTCATGGTTGCGAGGTAAGGAGGTTTTGACGCGGGAAATGCTGTCTTGCGCGATCAAACCGCGCGGCTTTTACGGCGTCCTCACGGTTTTCGCCCAGATACTGCGCGCGTGGCGTGGAGAACTTCTTTGGCTGGCAGCCCGGCAATCTCTGTTGGCCAGCGCCCACGCGCGAGAGCGAAAACCATGGAGGCTTCGTCTGCAGGGACATGCGTCTTCTGCGGAAGCAAGGAATCAGCGCACCGCGGCGTGCGGCATGAAGATGCGTATCCGTCGGCACGCGGTACTGCACAGTGCGATCCGGCCCGCGACCTCTCACCTCGGTGAGACATGGTTTCACGGATCGCCGGTTGTCCCGGAGCACTGGGCGCTCTTAGTAGGATGCGCGGGTCGCGCGACGCTTGGCGGTTGGTCTGACGGGACCCCTCCGCTGTATCTGAGCCTCGCGGTTCTGGGAACTACTGGTGCGTAGCGTGGGAGGTAGAGACTAAATGGGCGAAAACCTTGTTTTATATATATGTCGATGGTGTTTCGCGATTATCCTATGTGCTCTGGATGTAATTCTTGTTATGTTCATGTTTGCGATTCTACGCGCTATAGATGTCTTGGCGTTGCTTATTTGGGCAGCCTTCTGCGTGTCGTACGGCTCGGGCACGCCTTATGCGTTATGTTGTCCGCGGACGGCAGCTCCTCGGAACATGTCCTTTGGGGCCGAGGGTCGGTGGAAAGTCTTTATGTGGCGCGTTCGCTAGAAGGCAGGCTAGAGACCTCATTCTTGTGTGAGGCGACGCGCTTGCCTCGGAGGTCCCAGTGGCATGCCCACAAGTAGAAGGGCCAGCGGTCATCCAGCGATGAGGCCGCGAGGCTGCTCCCGCCAGCCCAGGCTTGAGCAGCCGGACGTCTTCGACGGCGGCGCGAAGTCTGATATCGGCCCGAATACCGTATTGGGCGTAGGCTAGCGTATCAAGCCATCGAGGGGAAGTATTTGATTGTCTGAGCTGAATGCGTCTGGAAATAAGTCGGTCCGTTAGTCGCTTATGCAGTGCGCCGATAGAGGCGGGCGTCGGTGCTCGATATAATATGATGACCTGGCGTGAATCGAGCGTCTTGCAGCGCCCGTAGCTCTCCTAGATACTGAGATGCACCGGCGCAAAGTTGTAATATGTTAGAGGCAGCGCTCTATCAAAAGCGTTGGCATTACATTACTGTTGTACTAGCACCGGTCGTGATCGATCGCTTGAGGCCTCACGGCCGCTCTAGCCTCACGTCCTGCCCGAAGGCAGCGACTAGCACCGGACACGCGTAGTAGTGCGCTGTGCGCTCTCCGCTCCAGCGAGCGCCACGGCTGCTGTTCACCTCCCCACTGCGCGCTCGGCCTCGAGCTTCCGCAGCGCCCAGCGCTCGGCCTCAGCCATCTTTGCGAGGAGCCTTCCGCCCGGACATGCTTGCAATGGGCTTGCGATGCTTGTCATCGCCCTACACCGAATGATCCTATGGATGAGCTCTTCAATGCAGCAGGCCCACCTGTTTCACAGTGCGGCGACCCAGTGGGAGCCAGACATCACTAGACGAATCTTTGCACCGGCGGAGTCGGCCCCTGCGGGCAGCTGTACTACTCGCAATGCTCCTTGGCAGTTCTCCAACTCGCCAAGGT